>OZ020182.1:36067053-36571144 GCA_963971135.1 Stenus bimaculatus | reverse complement strand
AAATTTCCTTTTTAGATATTAATATTCTTAGATCTATAAATAAACTAAATTTTTCAATTTTCAGGAAACCAAGTTTTACTGATACTGTTATTAATTTCAATTCAAATCATCCAGTTTCTCATAAATTTGCTGCATTTTATAGTCTTTCATATAGACTTTTTATGATTCCAATGTATTCCAAAGATTTTATAAATGAAATTAATACAATTAGATGTATTGGAAAAAATAATAATTTTCCAGATACAATTATTAAAAGAATTATTTTAAAAACAAGATTAAAGTTAATATATAATAATGCATATTCACAAAATATTTCAACTTCAAAAGAATCAATTAAATATTCTACTTTTACTTATACCAATAAGAATTGTTATCAGTTATTTAAATTGTTTAAATCTTACAATATCAATATTTCTTTCAAAACTAATAATTCCCTTAGTTCATATAAAAATAACAAACAGAAAGATGATCTACTTTCAAAAAGTGGTATTTATAAATTGAATTGTAGCAATTGTACAGCTGAATATATAGGACAAACTAGAAGATCTTTTTCCATTAGAATCAAAGAACATTCTGCTGCTATTAGACATAAATATTTGGATAAATCAAATTTTGCAGATCACATAATCAATTTTAAACATTCATTTGAAGAAGATAAGATTAAAATTTTACACACTGTTTTGGACAATTCATTATTGAATTATTTAGAAAATATTGAAATAATTAGAAGTCATAATAATGTTTTAGTCGAAAACTTAAATATTCAATTAGAATGCCCGCATTTTGATTTTTTAAATAAATTATTGAAAATGACTTTATAAAAAAAATTTTATACAACTAATTATACATCAAAGTGGGTTTTATAAATAAAAAAAATTTTTGTTTGACATATTTGTCAGTAAGCAATTAAAATTGCATATACTCATTTTTGAAAAGATTTTACATTATTTTTATTGGTTTTTATTTACATTTGTTTATATATTTTTATTTGTGTTATTTAGTTCTCTATTTTCATCAATTCACAATGTAAGTTTCATTTATATTTTATATATCTGTATTAATTTAGAATTTTATAGCTTTGCCTGACGAAGCCAATGATTTGGCGAAACTAGTTGCAATTTAAGATTGTATTTTAAAATAAAGTTGGATAAAAAGAATTTATATTTTACTATATTTAAATATTTATCCAAATCCTCAAGAACAAGAATTTTACTTTATTTTAATTAACTTAATTACCTTAAATCTTTTTTATTTACCCCTGCTTAGTGGTTAATTTCCGAATATGGGTTTATTAACAAAAGTTATTTTTAAGGATTTTTAAGGTTGATCGGAGCTTCCAGTGTATTTTTGAATTTTGTGAAGATCCAATTCTCACAAAAAGGGATTGGACAGACATTGGACCAAGCACGTGATTGGATTGGTGGAATTAGGCGTTCCGGGTTCCGGTGGTTGTATTTTGGCATTTTGGATTTGGACGGGCAGGAACAGGAAATAATAAGGCCAGATTCTATTTTCCATATCTCTATTGCGTTCATATTTTAATTAACTTAATTGCTCGCGCTAAAGACTTATTAAGTGCGTTGTTTTGAATACTTTGCAGAGGGTGTGTTTACTATTCCCTTACATTTTTTTCTAGCACAGTTTTATTGCATCTTATACTGATATTTCAAAATTAATTGCTAATATTGTGTTTATTGACCATTTTGCGTATTTAAATTTTTGAAAGTAAAGCGCAATCATCAAATTTTATTTTTATTGCGGTTTCATTATTAAATTTGGTTGCTTTGTTAAGAATTTTATTATGTACTAATAAGAATTAGTGAATTGCATTTCATGCGTTAGTTTTTGTTGATAAAGGCTCGTTCTCACGGCCTTGTTTAATATTTATTAGCTTTAATTTTTTGATGATCATTTTTTGTAAGGTTGCAACCAAGATCATTTTACATTTGTAAATATTTCGTACATAAACTCATATCAACATTAGATTGTACATATTTCTTGAGGAAAGAATAAAATTTAATGTCTGGTTATTTTTTTTTGTTATTGGCTGAATCTATCAGTCGTTCAGCCTTTTATTCAATATTTTATTAGACTGAGTGGCGCCCATTTTTCATATGTTTTGCAAATTTTGAACGAACCTCGACTTTGATCGCCAAGAGGAAGAACAGCCGATCGCATGTTTCATTATTTAGTAAATAACGTCACACCATATCTTTAATTTTTTTCAAAATTGATTGATTGACTATTTTTATAATTAAGTCAAATACCCTTTACTTTACAAATATATACAAAGTTTTTCAGATTTGTCGAGAATGCTTTAATGCTTTTAGGGCCTGTCGATTCAAATTCATCTATGTAACTACCTGTACCGTAATCGACTTCCAATTCGTCAGTGAGATCGCCAAGAAATTTCTTTGAAGGTGGTATAAAGCTATTGTTTTTATTGATAAATATTAGTGAATCTGTATCGAAATAAATACACAACTTATATAAATATATAATTCCAACCTAGCAAGAGCCGCTGTATAAGCAGCGTAGACAACATTTGTGTTGGGACGACATTTAGTTTCTAAAACGATCTCTTCATGTGTAACCAATAACCGTTCGTCGTCGATTATATTTATCTCGTGAACTACGCAAGCAGGATTATTTAAAATTTTAAATAAATTAACTGTCTAGCATAAGTTTAGCTTGAAATCGCAAACCAGGATTTTTCTTAATATTATTTTTATCTAATTTAATCTCCTCATTAGAATAATAATTGTGAATATAAGTATCTTTATCTGTATCTGTATCTGATAAGCATTCGGATGGCCATCCTGACGACTCCTGTTTAATTTTTAAAAGTTTAAACTTTTATCATATTTAACGACATTATATTCCTAAAATATAAACTATTTGATATATCAATTCTAAAGCTCTGCCGCTACGAACGTACCGGTGAATTAGCGTTCAGTGTTTACGTGATTGCATTCGGATATACAAAATTCAATACATTTTTTACGTAGTGTAAATATTAATTTACCATTTAGTTTTATAGGCAGCAGTGGATGTAAGAGATCAGTAGGACGCAAGACAACACATCTTATTAACCCCTCGAAATTTTGAATGTTAATTTAGGAAAAATTCTCATTACCTACGTGAATTTTAGGGTGGCCAACTGGGCAAGTCCCGTACTTATTAACAAACGGATAGAGTGAACAAATGTCATAATAAAATATTTTCTCACCTGGGGCGCATTTGTGGTGTAACTTAACGGCATTTGTACGTCCTCCATAAAATGCATCCCTAGGATCTAAAATACTTTCGCCGTTAATAACTAATTCATTTACAAATACTCTGCATTGACTGTTTTCTTTTATCAGTCTATTAAATTTACACTCCCACATTTCAAGTATGTTATAACCTGCATATTTAATTGCTTTTGATTGAGCGATGGTCTTTTCTCTCCTAATAAACATATAATCTTGCAATCCAGAGGATGAGTTTGCTCGGGGTAGCATTTTTCACATCCACGATACCAACATCAATGGAATTGATAAACAGTCTTTGATGGCTCATTAAAACCATCAACGAGCATACCCTCGGGCAGTCTAACTTGGCGATCGTTGTAGGTATGTTTGATCTGAATATTTTCGGTATGCTCAACCCATCTCAGCCACTTGATTGCAATAATAGACTGATGGTCTGCCATACGGTACCTCCCTCGCGGAATTAAACCAATGGTGGTGTTTTTCAAATAATTTTGTCGAAAAACTAAATTACATACACTCGCTTTTGTGGTTGCTTCCTGAAAAGGATCAACATTATTTTTTTCAATGAAATTCCTCCAAAAAATTATACACGCCTTACGCAAAATATCTACGTCACATAGACAGTATTTGGTAATTTTCTCTTTCATGTTAAATAAGTAACCTGCGTTTATTAACTCAGCGTGCCATTTTAAAAAAATATCTCTTTGGCCCTTGTCGTTCATCATCGTCGGCACAATAGTAATCAATAGCAGGTAATGGACCTATACCGGGTGGAAATAAAACTAGGGCCACCCCTGGCATTTCTTTATTTATGAAAATAAAAAATTAGAATTTTAGTATCTTATATGATCTAAGAAAACAAATTGTATGGATCGAATAAATCTTCCATTTTACTTCCGGTTTATCAGGAAATGGCACCCACTTTCTTATTTTAAATGTAACCCCCTGATTTTTAACTTTTTAAAAATGTTATTTATTTTTATTTTCAAGAAGCGTTTTTTGGAAATATCTTTACTTTTTTAAATGGGATGATATAAGGGCCACCCCGTAAATAAATAGAGCGTTTTTTTCCGGTTACTGTGATATCCCATATGTATGTTTAAAAATAGTTTTTGTAGGTTTTACTAAAATTTTTTACCAAAAAAAAATTCAAAATTTTTTCTTAAAGTTTTGAAAAAAAATATTTTTTTGTCATAAATATACTTAAAATTAACCAATGTTTGATTTTACGTAGAAAAAAATCAGGGTGTTATATTTAAAATAAGAAAGTGGATGCCATTTCCTAATAAACCGGAAGCAAAATTAAAAATTTATTCGATCCATAAGATTTGTTTTCTTAGATCATATGATATACTAAAATTTTAATTTTTTATTTCCATAAATAAAGAAATGCCAGGGGTGGCCCTAGTTTTATTTCCACCCGGTATAGTTGGCAATCGCTTCTGTATTAAATAAATAAGGAAAATAGCCTATTACTGAATCAAACTTAAAGGTATCGGGTAATTTAGATAGTGGTAGCATAAACAATTTAAACTGTCTATAAATCTGGGCAGCATTGGGTAGCGCACTTGTACCTGAATAGAGGACGCCAATTATCCCGAAAGCTTAATCCGGTAGTTCGCTAGCGCACATGAACTTTCGGACCTGCGGCGCTAATGATCATACCTTTATATTTTTCAAAAAATGTGGAGATCGCGTTTCAAACCTTTAGTGAAATTTCTATTTATTAGCAAAAAATATCTAAATTTTTCTAACACAATAATCTCACCAAACTACAATATATATTTTAAAAACTTTTTCCGCATCAAAACGTATCAAACTCTACCCAAACCTAACCTAACCCGACCACCACAGAGTGTATTTTAATTTAGGTAATCCTTTCGGTACTTTATAATAAGTGCGCTAGGCAATGCAGCCTTTTAATGGCAAAGTTTTATGACCTGCGCTCCACCAGCTTGTTTAATCCTGATTTGGTACGCTAGCCCAAATCGCCCATAAATCTTACATTACCGCCATGAATTTAGTGCCAGTTCTTAGGATCCCACGCAATAGAATTCTTTAAAATGGTTCAAAACACAAACGACCCAACGTAACCCTTCATGTAATGAGCTATTACAGTTACTTTAGAATATTTAGAGGTCATTGAACCAATATATTTAAAAAAATCTTCTATGGGGTTATCTTGAAAACTATGAACACGTTTACCGCATGAAAGACAATCGTCATTAATTTAATCATTACCGATACGGTCTTTACAAACATTTTGTGCTATGCGTAGATTTGGTGCGTGTAAACATTTGTCGTCAAAACCGCCAAATAATGTTTCTTTTCGACATTCCAAATCGTAAACAATAAACAAAAATGAATCTAAAGTTTTTCTTTTTCCAGGCGTCTCATGAAACACATGTGTCTTACTGGTTTTAATTCCGAACAATTCTCGCAATATCTTTTATTGCATCTATGTTTAGTTTTACCACTTATTGTTAGTAAGCACAGGTTACATCGTTTAAATGAACCACAAGTTTTATTTTTAATATGAGTGTAGAAACATTCAGTACCTCTAAATACCCTGTTACATTTAGTACATGTAATAAGTTGATTAGCTTTATTACAAGGAGGACTTGAATGACAAGCTACACATTTGTAAATACATCTTGTATGTCTATTACGCATGTTGTACCTTTTTTTACAAAACTCGCAGTAATATCCTGTTGCAAAAGCCGAAGTTAAACAAGTTATAACGTTGTAATGGCTATTTTCAAAAAGTATATTTAGAACAATTCTCGTTGGTGATCTAGGACCCTCATAATAAACTGGCTTTGCGACAGTTATAAACAACTATCGTAAAATCATTTAAAAAATTTTGAAATTGGTGAATATGACCGAAATTACCTCCGTTACTTAAATCTACCCGCGCGTCATTGCATAAATTTCTAGCTGATAGGTCACTCATGGGACCACCTTTTTTTTAGCTCTTTAAAATCTCTATTGTTTACTCTATAGGCTATTGCTAACACAATTTTTTATGGTACAAGGTCTATTGAGTTGTCTAAAAATACAAAGGATAATTTAATCTACAGTAGATTTGTTTACGTTCCTAATATTAGTCACAAAATTCAAAAAGTTTTATCAGATTTTAACATAAAGCTAGCTCCATATAATGATCTTACGATTGAGTAAATATATTCCAAATTAAAAGATAAGATACCACAAAAGATAGTTTCTAATGTTATTTACAAGATACCGTGTCAGGATTGTGAACTGTGTTACATCGGTCAGACCAAACAATATTTAAGTAAAAGAATACAACAACACAAAAACAGTTGTAAACAACATAACTTGTCTGAAGATGGAACTACAGCACTAGCGCGCCATGTATTAGTAGCTAAGCACAATTTCAATTTTGAGAAAGTGAAAGTTCTAGATGTTGAGAACAACTATCATAAGCGCTTGATCAGCGAGATGTTGCACATACAACATAGATGTGTTAATTTTAGGTGCGATACCGAGAAACTTAGTAACATGTATTGTAATCTCTTAAATGACATACTAGTTATAAATTTTTTTAAATATGTGACACACTGTATATGTAAACAAGTTTTTGACATTTATGGTCTATTGTGAAAAGTTCTGCAGTTGGAACTCTACTATTATAATGTTTACTGTTTGTTAAAGAAAGACACATGAGACGGTCGCACTCCTTAATTTTGTATTGTAGTTAGTTGTCCATGGATGTTAATATTATTATATTAACTTGTTGTTACTTGACTCATCAAAGGAGTTTTTGGTCGTAGTATTGAAAAATTTAACCTGTTAAATCATTGTTTTATTTTAACTTATTTAATTAATTCATTTTAAATTTAAACCATAATTATTGTAATATTGTTGTAGCTCGGAAGAAGCCGCCGCATGGTCGGCGAAACGTTAGCTATTTATGAAATAAAATAACTTAAAAAAAACGTCTGAAAAGCCAATTATATTTCACACCTAATAGTTAAACTTACTATTTATATGTACGTCAAACGAGAGAATCTCTTTGCGCACGCCTAAAACCCAAGTTCGTGATCGAACTGGAAGTTCGAGAGGATTCTACCCACTCGGATTGCTTCGAACGAAAAAGCCCGCATACGACCCAAGTTCGATTGCATGAAAATACACTTTTTACATTTCAGTCGAACTTTTGACGTAAGCTCGTATGCGAACCAAGTTCGACCGGCACGAAAATAACCCCACTGACATCTACACGCTACGTTTTACGTTGGGCAAGATGGCTGAAGCAGAAAAGTGCTGTGTTCATTGTTACTTAGTACTTATTATTATTAATTATAGTTTTACCTGGTAAGTAATATTATACTTGTAGCGAGCCCAACATGCATTGCGCTGCGTTGCAACGTCGCAGAACCTCGGCCAACTCCCGCCAGAGTTAGTTCTCCCAGAGCACTTCCACAGTACAGTCGATCACGTTCGATACCGTGATACTTGTAGAGTGACACAAGACACAATATAATTATTCTTTGTTAAAAAAACCACAATCGGTGTTTATCTTTTTTTGCCCTCTCTTCTAACTAGCCGAGCTACACTGTCGCCCAACTCGCGGCTATTCGAATCAATATCGTGACTAGTGTAAAATTGTGTTACAACAAAAGAACTAAATAATATTTATGCACATCGTAGGTGACGATCGCAAAATGAACAAATGATGAGTGCAGCATCGTAGGTTAAAACGATCGCGTCATCAACTCGGTTCAAGTTTGAGTTTCTGCATTATAAGCGCAGGTGTTCGTCGAACACTGTTCGAATACGAAACGGAACAAAAGAACGTAAACAAACACATTTTGTGAGCGAAGTTGGATTTAATAAAAACCAAGTGTTGTGACATTTTAAATAAACTGGTGCATAGCAAGAGCAATCGCCGGTCGAAATTATAGTTAAATAAAATACGCCAAGGTCCAATTCTACGTTGTCACGGCGAACCAACGGTATTTTCTAAGAAGTGTGTCGACTCCATCGAACATTGTGATGAGTCAAGACCAATTCACACAACTAATTGAAGGTATGAGAAATGCTTTTTCAACTATTTCCGAATCCATTGCGCAAAATGGTTCACACAATTCGGACAATGATAATGGAAATTTTTCCACGTGTCTAACTCGATTTTCGGGAAAAACATATGAGGACGTAGAGGCGTTCGTGAACGCGATAACAGTCTTTAAAGATTGCGTAAAAGTCAGTAACGAAAATGCTCTACAGGGTTTACCAATGCTCCTCGACAGAAATGCTGCCACCTGGTGGCAGGGTACCAAAAGCTCAGTTAACACTTAAGACGAGGGATTGACCGCGTTAAAGCGCGCTTTTGGTATAAATAAGCCCGCGCATATGATCTTTAAAGAATTGTATTCTAAGGAGCAAGGTCCCAGTGAACATACCGATATATTCGTCAGTAATGCGCGTGCCCTTCTGTCAAGATTACCAGTTTTATCTATACGAAAAACTTAAAACTTCGATAGATATATTTAAAACTTAAAAAGTTTAACTTCTTAAAATCACACCCACGACAATCATCCCTACATCACGATGTCACACCCAAGCTCCGAAGCTATTTCTTCCGATTCGCTTTTGTCTTCTCCAACAAAGAGAAAGATGGCTCCTCCCAAGACAGCCCAGAAAACAAGTGTTGCATTTGATATTTCAAATAAAACCTCATTATCTGACCTTGCTAGTAGATTCCCATCCAATAAAACGCCCGATGAAGCTCCCACTCCAAAGAAGAAGTCCACTTACTTCGAAAAACTTGACATTGCTGTTAGAATGGAACTCGACCATGGTACGACTCATATTATTGACGTCCAACCTGACCTCCGGTTTCCTTTCCAGTACATTGCTTACAATGTTGCTGAACAGTATCCTGATCTAACGACAAAGTCCCATCAGTACACAAGCACATTCACACTGATTGCATACCAGCAACTTTTGTTCAACGCTTACCACCTACTATGTGACCTCCACTCCCGTGAAATTATTTCATACCACGCTCAAAGCTACAAGAATGACCCCATGAAAATGGACTATCTTACAAAGCTCATGAACTGCTATGTTCCAGATGATCTCTGCGCCCTCCTATCCGCTCACGCTCCCGTCTATGACCCACAGCGAAAACTGCAGCTATACGTTCCAACGTTTGCAGCTTATGACCTCGAGCTCGATTTTGGCGATTTTTATTGAAAAAATGGGGAATGGGGCGCCAGCTCCAGGTTTTGCCCTAGACCCCGGGCGCAGAATTTTTTTTCGCACGGCCCTGGGTCTCGGTACTTGAAGACACCGCTATCTAAATTTAAAGATACTGGACATTTGTAGATAGACGCGTACCCAAAAACGCTGGTATCAGTGGGGTAAACCCCATCCGCCCCTGTATTCAATAATTTAAATGCAATTCGAATTGTTTATAGGTGCAATTCTGAGCAAATCTGTCAGTCCTTCCATGGTTACCTTTCAGATATTTCGTCGTCGTAAAGTCAAAACCTCGTATCTGCATTTTTGACATTTTTTATATATATATTGCGTCTGTAAAATTAGTTGACTACGCGCACAAAAAAACATATCTATGTTATTACGGGATTGATGAATGATTCCCGGGGAATCGAAGGCAGCGCGAGGCGCGAGACTACAGACACAGCAAACCGCGTAGTAAATTTCACCGATTCGGTATCTATTCTTGATGCGTTGTTATTAACCCATGAAAATATATTAACTTTTTGTGCGAATTGCGAATTTATCAGAAATGGATTCAAAAAAAAAATTATCTGGTGCACAAAATCGTAAACGCCAAGCTACAAAAGAAGCAGAAAATAAAAAACAATCTGGTGCCCTTTATAGTTTTATCAAAAGAACAAAAAGTTCTGATGCAGATTGCAATCAACCCAAAACATCAGAAATATGTAAAAGTATGGACGAACCTTGTACATCATCCAGTTTAAATGACAATAATGTTGTAATTATTGAACCAGAAAATAAGACGTATTTAGATGCTAATTTAGAAGACCCCGGCGATTGGGGAAATATTAATGAAAAATTACGAGTAACTTTAATTGAAATGGGACCTGTTAGAAATAAAAATATAATTTATCCCAGAGATACACAAGGTCGTAAATTTAGCGACACTTATTATGATCGAAAAATGGAAAATGGAGAACTAGTACCAAGGACATGGCTTGTATATTCGAAATCTCAAAATTGTGTTTTTTGCTTTTGTTGCTAACTTTTTGCAGCTGCTGAAACTAGTAGTCTTGTAGATGGCTACAGAGACTGGAGAAATGTAAGTACGACCTTGCATAGGCATGAGATAAGTTTGATTCACATGAAAAAATTTTTAAAATGGAAAGAACTTCACAAAAATTTAAAAAACAAAACTACTATTGATTGTCAAACTCAAAGTATGTATGAAATGGAAAAAAAACATTGGTCAAGTGTTTTAGAAAGATTAATTGAAATCATAAAGTATCTTGGTACCCAAAATTTAGCTTTTCGCGGATCGTCTGACAAATTATATGAGAAAAATAATGGAAATTTTTTAAAATTAGTCGAACTCTTTGCTAAATTTGATCCGATAATGGAAAATCATATTGAAAGGGCCTTACAGAGAAACAAAGTACACTATTTGAGTAAAGACAGTCAAAATGAAATATTAGAAATTTTAAGTAACGCCATTAGAGACAAAATTTTATTATCGATTCGATATTCAAAATATTATTCGATTATTTTAGACTGCACACCTGATGCAAGTAAAACGGAGCAGATGACAATTATCATACGCCATGTTTGTTTTGATAATGGAATAGTTAACATCAGGGAAAACTTTTTGGGTTTTATAGATGTTTATGATTCTACAGGACGTGGTTTATGTCAAACAGTAGTTCAACTACTTGAAAAATGGAACATTCCCCTTGACGATATGCGTGGACAGGGGTATGACAATGGGGCAAATATGAAGGGAAAAAAGAACGGTCTCCAAAATTTGCTTTTAACCAAAAATCCTCCGGCTTTCTACGTATCATGTGTCGCTCATTCTTTGAATTTAGTCATCACCGATGCAGCAAAAGTGAATGCAGATACAATCAGTTTTTTTGGCATTGTGCAAGAAGTTTACAATTTCTTTTCATCTTCTACGAAGCGTTGGGCAATCCTTTTAAAGTTTGTCAAAACTTTAACGTTGAAGCAGCCATCAGAGACGCGATGGGAAAGTAAAATTAATGCAATACGTCCTCTTCGGTATCAATTAGGTGAAATATATGACGCACTTTTTGAAATTATCAATAATGAAACCTTTAATAAAGAAATTCAGCACGAAGCACAAACATTATGTGTTAAAATAGAAGACTTTAAATTTATTTGCTCTCTAATAATTTGCCACGATTTGCTTAATAGAATAAATCCAGTAAGTAAAATTCTTCAAGATAAAAACATGAACATTTCATTAGCTATGGAATCTATAAAAAAATTAGAAATATACTTACAAGAATACCGATCAGATTCAAATTATAAAGAGGTGTTAAAAATGGCAAAACAACTTAGTGAAGAGGTAGATGGTGAAGCAGAATTTAAAACAGCAGCGGAAGTTCGACGTCGAAAGAAGACACGTCAATTTGACTACGTGCATCACGACGAATCCCCACAATCTCCAGAAGATAAATTTAGAGTTAATGTGTTTTATACGCTTTTGGACATTGCCGTAATTTCGTTAAAAGAACGTTTTGAACAACTTAATACCTATTGCAGTAATTTCATTTTTTTGTATAAATTATCAGAGATAAATAACGAAGACTTACAAAAACATTGTGATGACCTAGAAATTATCTTAAAAGACGGTAAAAACAAGGATATAAATTCTATAGAACTATATGATGAGTTATTTGCTTTCCGGGATATTTTTCAGAAAGATAATTTAAATATTCAAAATCCTTTTGATATTCTAAATTTTATTGTATCCAATAATTTTTCTTTTCCTAATTTTTCAATTGTTTTAAGAATATTATTAAACTAGCCTGTTAGTGTAGCAAGCGGTGAACGTTCGTTTTCAAAACTGAAATTAATTAAGACCTACTTAAGAACCAGTATGACAGAAAAAAGGCTTACAAGTTTGGCATTAATATCAATTGAAAATGATATCTGTGCGGAATTAGATATTAAAACCATAATTTCGAAGTTTGTAAATGCTAAATCTAGAAAAATTTTAATTTAATAAATGTTAAGTTTATTTACGATTTTTTTTTAATTTTTGATATTTTATATTATGCTAAATCTAGAAAAATTATAATTTAATAAATGTTAAGTTTATTTACGAATTTTTTTTTAATTTTTGATATTTTATGTTATGCTAAATCTAGAAAAATTATAATTTAATAAATTTTAAGTTTATTGGGAACTGACCCAATGTGAATACTAACCGGTACCATGTCTGGTTAATATGTGTTTCATGTGCATTTAAATAATGTTAATTGGGTTTCCTTTTTATCGCACGCAGTCACAGGTATTTTGGTATGTGGATGTTATTTGTGGCTTAATAATTATCCAAAAAATCTATTTAATCAATATATTAATTACATAACCTCGAATTGGTGCATACTGGATTTCATGCATATCTTATTATTATTCAATCAAGAGAATCTTCTGTGAAATTTTTAAATTACTTTATTCTCAGCTGTGCTGGCATGGTCGCACGGTATAATGCTTGGATTGTAAGTCACATGTCCATAGTTCGAATCTCCGCATCTTTAATTTTTTTTTTAGACGTCAAGTGTATATAATTTGTTTACATTCCTACTATCCGCGGCCCTCTTGTGTGTTTTTTAGTCACTGCTATCGGCCCGGCCGTGTGAAGATTTTTGTGTCCACGTTCTGTAATCCTGTTTTCTCCTTTGTTTTCTTACCACCTTTTGCCCTTTATTGTATATTACTCATAAAAATAAATTTAAATTGTATTATTTATAACATGTCATTAGATAATTTGTCTAATGGGGACTTATACCTAAAAATTGAGTCTCTACTTACGCTCAAAGTCGATGAATTACATAAAAGTATTGAAGCACATAATGTTCAAACTGATAGGAAGATAAAGGCACTAGAGTCGGAAAATATTGAACTTAAGAACAAAGTTAAATATCTCGAGTCATGCTTGAAGAAAAATAATCTGGCAATTTTTGGCGTTCCAAATATCAACAAGAAAGATCTAACTACACCAGTTATTGATTTAATAAAATCCAAATTAGACGTCAACTTATCTGAACAAGAAATAAGTAATATAACTCAAATCAAAACAAAAAATGATTCTAACATAATTAAACTGGAACTTACAACCTTCCGTAAAAAACAAGAAATTAAGAGAAATTGCTATAAATTGAAAAACACCAATATTGGCATCAGCGATGACTTAAGTAGAGAGCAAAGAGAAGATTATAAGCTTCTAAGAAGTCATTTTGTAGGAATTCGCAAAAAAAATATTCCTGCTAAAATCTTGTCATACAACAGGTTATTGATTAATAATGAAGTATTTACCTTAAGTCAACTTACTGATAATAATACCGAGGTTGATGATGATGTAGATAACTACGACCTGCCAGCAAAATCGCTAAGTGCTCCACAAACGCCTTCTCGTCAGGAAGACCTTGAAACATTTGATTACAACCTACTGAACAGTAGGGTGCAAAAAGACACACCGGAGAATGCAGTAGGAACTGGGGCTCGTAGGAAGAAACCGAGCACTTCAAGTACGGGGGATCGATATTCGACCAGACAAAAAAATAAAACTAAATAAAGCTTTTTCATAGTTTTTTTTTTTTTTTCTCGTATAATGTTTAGTTTAGAACTGTTAGTTTATACTAAATCTTAGTTGTTACGATTTTCTACCTACATTACTTGATATTACGGCGTTCTTACAATATTAATTTAATATACTTTGTTCTTTTAAGTTTTAGAATGATTTTTTTCAATATTGCACATCTTAACATTAGATCCTTAACTAATAAGTTTGATTTATTTCGAGATATAGTACTGGAAGAAGAGTTTGATGTAGTTGCGCTAACTGAAACATGGCTCAATAAGAATTTATCTTCTAACTTGTTAACAATTCAATCTTACAATCTTATAAGATTGGATAGAGATGGTCGCGGTGGTGGAGTTGCTATCTACATTAAAAATAAGTATTCATACAGGGTTGTTGATAAAGTGTGCCAATCTCACATTGAAGTATTATTTATCGATATCATTCTTAGTAGTAAAAGGACAATAACTGTATCTGTGGTATATCGCCCCCCAAAAGGAAATTCCAACCTTTTTTTGAATGACATAGAAACGCTCTTTGCTAAACATACTTTGGAGAATGCAGTATTTGTTGGACTAGGTGACTTCAATTTTAATTTATTAAATCATCAAAACTCAACAATTTTAAATTTACTTTCATTACTGCAATCACTTGATCTAAAACAAATTATAAGCCATCCTACCAGAATAAGTGCTACCTCCGAATCTCTAATTGATTTTATTATTGTGAATGAATTTGTAAATACCAGCGACACTGCCATTATCCCTTTACCTGATCTTTCAGACCATTCCTTAATTAAAACTAAATTTTGCATTGATCATCATGAAAAACCCAAAGACATAAGAGTTTCAAGAAATTACAAACATTTTGATCTTGAGGCCTTCATAAATGATTTGTTTAAAGTTCCATGGTTTCATATTTACGACTTGCAAGACTTAAATGATAAAGTCAACTATTTCACGGAGAATTTGATCAACATATTTGATAAACATGCCCCGTATAAAAATTTTGCAAACTTCAAGAAACCCCAACCTTGGGTTACTGAGAACATCAAACTGCTAATGAAATTGAGGGATAAAGCGCTAAAAAAATACAAACAAACGAGAAAAGAATATGATTTTAAGTATTATAAGGAAATGCGAAATTTTACCACAGGTGCGGTTAGATCGGAGAAAAAGGCTTATATTGAATTTAGAGTCAATACGAACAGAAATAATAAAAAAATGTTATGGCACGATCTTATTAATCTAGGTGTTTATAATAAAAGGGTAAATAGTGTTCCGGCTAACTTGGACTGTCCTGAGACAATAAATGATCATTTTTCCTCATTTATGTCACGGTCTGTTCCGGATCCTGATCTTGTGAACTTTTACTCGACTCATACCAAAAAGTCCTTCGCTCATAAACTAGTATTTCAAACAGTGACCGAGTATGAGGTTTTAAAGATTATTTCTGATCTAAAGACTTCTGGTACTGGTGATGATGGTATTGACTCGAAAATGTTAAACTTATCTTCCACCTTTCTTATTGAGTATATTACTCATATTCTTAATACTTGCATAAATGTTAATAAAGTGCCTAATCTCTGAAAAAATGCCGTGGTAACACCCTTTGCTAAAACCTCTAACGCTTGCTCAGTTAATGACTTACGACCTATTAGTATATTGCCTCCATTATCTAAAGTACTGGAGGTCATATTAAAAAAGCAGATTCAGGAGCATGTACGCTATTATGACATATTACCTGAATGTCAATCTGGTTTCCGTCCTGGGTATGGTTGTAATTCGGCTTTATTGCATGTAACAGATAATATTTTTAAAGCTACGGACGAAGGTTTAGTATCTATTTTAGTCTTGCTAGATTACAGTAAAGCTTTTGACACCATAAATCATTTGCTTCTTCTTCACATATTAAATTTTGTTGGGTTTCACGAGTCTGCCTGTGCTTTAATTGGTTCTTACCTTACCGATCGTGGTCAAAGGGTAAAATGTAATAATAAATACTCTATCTTAAAACCTATATTTTCAGGGGTGCCACAAGGATCAATTTTGGGTCCGATTTTGTTTACTATATATACCAACAACCTTATGTCCATACTTAATAATTGCTCATATCATCTTTATGCAGACGATACTCAATTATTATATTCTTTTGATTTGCGTAATATGGATCAGGCTGAGTTTATTCTTAATCAGGAACTTAATCAGATTGTAGAACTTTCCCGCAGACATTGTTTGAAAATTAACCCCTCTAAAACCCACGCTATGGTATTTGGCCCACGAAATAAATTAAATATTATAAATAATTTTAAGTTAAGTATTAATGGTGAATTGATAAAATTTTCAAATTGCGAAAGGAGTTTAGGTGTTGTCATTGACACTGATTTAAGATTTCGGGATCATACAACCATATTATTAAAACGGGCTTATGCTGCTTTAAAAGGCATTTACATGAATAAGGACATACTTAATAAACATGTTAAAAGTATTCTTTGTGATTCTCTCGTTTTATCAACTTTTAATTATTGCGCAGGTGTTTATCACTTTTGTCTCGATAAAGTATGTGTTAAGCGTATCCAAAAAGTACAGAATTCTTGTGCCAGATTAATATTTGGTGTACGTAAATATGAAAGGATAACAGACAAAATATTGGAACTTAAGTGGCTAGATATGCATAATCGCAGAGAGTTACAAACAGCTTGCTTTTTTTATAAAATTTTAGCTTATAAATGCCCATCTTATTTATATAATAAAATTCGTTATCGGAGTGATGTACACAATATTAATATTAGAAGAAAACATATCATTACTATTCCTAAACATAAATGTCAACTCTTTAAACGATGCTACTCTTATAATATCGCAAAATTCGTCAATGCTTATGATTTCAAATATCCTACTTTGTTTTCATTTAAAAGAAATCTTAAACATCATCTATTATGTAAACAAATAACTGATTACAATGTGACTCACTCATAAATTTAACTTCAGTTCTTATTTTTTTTTATTGTTTTTTATATTTGCTGTTTTGATCGTATATTTAATTTAATGTAAATTTAGAATTTAGTTATAAAATAATTTAAGTTAATAATAAGTAATTATAAATATGCATTTTGTTTTGTATTAGTTTAGGTTAAATGGGGTCTGATGGAAGATCAGCTGGTTATTTTTAACCATTAGCTGAATTTGACCCATTTGGTACATTAGTTTATAATATAAATCTTTAGTCTTATTCTGTAATTATAATTTCTGTAATTTAATTTCGTACCAATAAATGATTTATTATTATTATTATTATCTTCTTTTCACAGGTTCTCCTGGTGGCAGCAGCTGTCTAGCACGGTGCGAACACAAGTGCCTAAGCGTTTTTATGTTGTTGGTAGGTATTAAGCGAATTCAAATGATGGATTAACGGACAATAGTTTTCGGACTATACGACATGTGTCTAGTATTACAGATTTTTGCATGTCTATGTACATTCTTGGTGGAAGATTTAGTATTTTTAGGCTTTCGTGTAGTTTGCTTGGGATCTCTCCAGTTGCTCCTAGGATTATTGGAACGACGATGACTTTCTCCTGCTTCCATATCTCCTTAATTTCGTATGCTAGTGGTAAGTATTTCTGGATTTTTTCACTATGTTTCTGTTTTAGGTTTAAAGCTGATGGGATTGATATATCTATGAGATATGTGGTTTTATTTATCTTATCAATATAGATAACATCTGGTCTATTATGTTGAACTGTGTGGTCAGTTAGAATCGGTCGATCCCAGTAGAGTTTACCTTCTTGTGTTTCGAGTATGTCGTCTGGATGATACTGATAGTATGGTAAGAACGTATTTTTAGCCCCAATGCGGACTGCAAATCGTTGGTGTACTTGTTTCGCGACGTTGTTATGTCTTTGTGTGTATTTATTTGCAGCTAGTGTCTTACATCCACTAATGATGTGCTCTATATTTTCTGAGCGTTCATTACATAGTCGACATTTATCGTTTGAGACTAAGGGGTCCTTTATTATATGTTTCCGGTAATTCAAAGTAGCTATAACTTGATCCTGAATGGCTATCATGAACCCCTCTGTTTCAGGATATATATTTCCATTGCGTAGCCACTGTGAAGAAGCATTGGTGTCAATGTGGCTTTGTGATAGATTTCCTATATATCTTCCATGTAGCTCTTTACTTTTCCAAATCTCAATTTTTTTATCATTGGTTGTTGAGTTGCTGAGTGGATCAAAATTACTATTTGAAAGTTTCAGTGGTGTATAGTCTTTATCTGCTTTTACTACAGCTTCATGAATAGTACTGCCTTTTCTGCTCTCCCTGAAGTACTCTCTTAGCATATTTACCTGCTTGTCGTGAAGGATTTGCATGTCCAAGACACCTCGCCCTCCTCTGGATCTCGGGAGGTGGAACCTTTCTATTGAACTCCTAGGGTGATGGATTCGATTCTGCGTGAAGATGACTCTGACAAGTCTGTTGAGTGCAGTTAGATCAGTCAGTGACCACTTTATGATCCCAAAGCTGTAACTTACAACAGGGATCGCATATGAGTTAATAGCCTTGAACTTATTAATTGCAGATAAATGAGTTTTGGCGATGTTTTTGACTCTAGAGGCGAATTTGTCAGTAAGAGCAGTCTTAGTTTGTTTCTGGTCTACTCCTCTTGTTTGATGGAATCCAAGGTATCTGTACGTCTCGTCTTCTGTCATGCCCGTAATTTCGTTTTCGTTAGACACTGTAAATCCCTCGTCTATTTCCCATTTGCCTTTGTGCATTGCATTGGTGCGGCATTTATCAATTCCAAACTGCATTTTTATGTCAGCACTGAATGTTGTAATTTGGGTCAGGAGCTTGTTTAGGTCTTGTTTGGTGTTGGCTATTAGTTTAATGTCATCCATGTAGATAAGGTGATTAATTTTTTGCGATGTATTAGCTAAAGTATATCCTTTTTTTACTCTGTTTAACATTGTGGAAATGGGATTTAAGGCAAGGCAAAACCATAGGGCACTGAGAGAATCTCCCTGGAAGATACCGCGTTGTATGCATATAGTCGCGATTTTGGAAGGTTGGTGTTCTCTCTGGTTTATCATTAGGTCTGTTTTCCATTTGCCCATTATGTTTTCCAATGCGTTACATATACGTGGGTCTATTTTGTAGATTTTCAGTACCTCGAGAAGCCATGAGTGGGGGACACTGTCAAAAGCCTTCTGATAGTCTATATATGCCGTAAATAAATCTTGTTTTGTCTTTTTGGCTTCAGCGGTAATAACCTCGTCTATGACCAGTAGTTCCTTGCATCCCTGGCTTCTCTTTCTACATCCGTTTTGCTCAGTTGCAATTAAGTTGTGTTTATCTAGGTGTTCGTAGATTTTGTTGCAAATTATTGACGTAAATAGTTTGTACATCGTCGGTAAGCAGGTGATCGGCCTATACTTGGCTGGATTGTTACTGGATGGTTGTGTTTTAGGAAGGAGGTAGGTTTTTCCAGTTGTGAAGAAAGCCGGAATTTCGCTCGGGTTTTCGATAACATCATTAAGTATATCTGCCAATTTAGAGTGTGTGCTTGTGAATGATTTTAGCCAGAAGTTATGTATCTTATCGGGGCCCGGTGATTTCCAGTTTTGTACTTTTTTCAGTGAGTTCTTAATATCTTCTATAGATATGTGGCTGTCTCTCATCATCACAACTTTTTTAGTTCTTTTCCTTTCCTCATGTATCCAGCTTGCGCTTTTTCTATGTTGGTCGGGTTGTGACCATATCGGTCGCCAGAAATCAATTATGCTCTCTTCAGTCGGTGTTTGTTGAGCTTCTGTTAGGTTTCCTGAGTTTTTGCCGAGGTCACGGTAAAAGGTTTTCTGGTTTGTATTAAATAGAGTGTTATCCTTTTTTCTTGCGGCGCTTTCTCTATATCTTCTCAGTCTATTACTGTAAACAGCAAGCTTTTGGGTAATTGTATCTATGGCGGTTGTGATGGATAGTTTTCCTTCTTCGTATTTGCTCAATATTTTATTTGCGTTTCTTCGTGTCTTTGCACTGGCGTCTTCTCTCTTTGCTTGGTGTAGTATTCCCAGTTCGGCTCGTAGATCTTTAACTATTATTAAGAGCCTCTTTTCCCATGGAGGCATTTTTGGCGTGGTTCGTTTTAATTTGTTAGTCTTTGGGATGTTTTGGTTGTTCATGTTTAGGGCTGTGATTGCTCCTATATATATGAGATCATGTATTTGCTGGAGATTTGTGGTAGTTTCGATCTTTGAGGAAATAATATTATCTATTTTATGGATCGTACTGGATGTTTGCTTACAGAGTCTTAGTTTTTGCAGATTTGGTCTTGTCGTAGGGTCCATTCCAGAGAATAGCAGCAGGTTCTTCTCAAAGCAGTCATTTGTATCGTCTGGTTCAGGGAGGGCATGTCTTTCATCCTCCTTAAAGAGGGGCGTGACGTTTGTTTCATCTGTTCCGAAGATTTCTCTGTGTACTGCATTCCTGATCTGTTCGATGGTTTTAGAGGGGAGCATCTGTTTGGTAAATAGCTGCCTTCTTTGGTCCAAGATATTTTGTACAGTTTTTCCTTGAAGCTCTTGAAATCTTTCGAGCATAAGTGCGTGTAATCTTACGCTATATGGTTGTTTGTCCGTTTCCATTTTGGTGATCTGAAGGTAGCAGCGATAGAGGTGGGTATTCATTTCAGTGGTCCATTTTAATCGTTGCTTTCTATGGCCTGCAAGGGTGGTCGACGCGATGGCTATCGAAGCATTCCTTGTAGCTGAGGCGATTGTAATATCGGTCTCCATGTCGAGTGCGTTTCTTGTGGTGCCGTTCCGCGGGAGAGTGCCACTCGCTCCACTCTCATCCGCGTCAGGCCTACTATGGCGGTTCCGAACAGAGCTGGCCTGTTGCTCTGTACCGCCCCGGTTAGTTTGACTTCGTGTCTTCACAGCTATAAATTTCATGCCGTAGGGGAGCTAACCCATTGGGCAGTTGGCTTGGGAAACCGTGGGGTTGCCAATCCCAGTTAGCGTGTACTAATCCCTGCGTAAGCACCTCTGGTGTTGTCGGGGCCTCATCTCATAGCTCGGGTAATGTGGCGTCGCTACTCGCCATCGGTCAGGTGGAGATGGGTAAATATGCTGACCGCCCTGCTGATTATTATTATTATTATTATTATTTACGAAATATATTTTATTTTTGTTATTTTACACAATCTAAATAAAAACTATCAAAAATTAAAAAGTATAAAGTTTTCGGGGGGGGGGGGGGGGTAGTGGGGGGGAGGCGCTGGTTAGGAAATTGCATGCGGACGACGGGGTCCCTAGCGCCGGCCCTGATGACTTCCTCCTATGTTATTCTCCCGACAATGTCGAGAAATTATTTGAGATCATAACTGATGTCTCATCATTCGTCCAGAGTGAACTACCTTCCCCAAAGAAGTTAGGTCAAATCCTAGACAGTGTTACAGGTATAACTCTAATGTACCATTCAGTTTGGCCAACCGCCTTACCAACATGGCACCTCCTCACTACGAACCTCCGTTACATGTAACTCCTCAACTTGATATGATTTATGGTCTTTTAAATAAAAGAATAAGACAGAGAATTTGTCGTGAGCAATTGACCGATTTCGTGGACATAATTCAGAAGGGGAGATCAATTGAAGATACTTTTGATACCGAACATAAAATTTCAAATAAAAATCCCACAGCTAAAACGGAAAAATCTCAAAATCGTCCTAGGTGCAACTACTGTTTGGACACAACATTACTGAATGTAGGAAAATTCTTCTAAAAAGGGCTGAACCAGCAGCGACCCCTCAAACCACTGTAATTACATGTTATGGGTGCAAACAACCAGGCCATGCAAGGTCAAATTGCACGAATGCAAGGAGCGCTCCCGTACAAAATGCAAGTCTTGATTTTGCTAGTATGTCAACTGAGGAATACAAAGTTAAACCGATGGCGCGTCCCTTATTATATCTTACCATTGACAAATTTTATGGAACTGGTTTGATTGACCCAGGAGCAAAGCAAAGTATCGCTGAGGAAAAGCTGTGCCAACTCCTTCGAGGGCAAGGGCAAAGATTTGATAAGCAAATGGTCACACTAAAAATGGCTGACGGTCATGCCAGAACAGAAGAGGTACTCGTGACTAAAGTGAACGTTAATGGTAGAATCATAGAAACTACTTTTCTCGTTATTCCGGAAGCCCCTAACCATACACTATTAGGAATAGACTTCTTACTGTCAGCTAAGTTAGTTTTAAATATTCCCGAAACACAATATTACTTCGCTGGTGAACCTCGGATTAAATACCCCTTGACCTTTGAAACTTCCCGTATAAACGGAATAGGGTTAAGTCAAATAAGTATTTTCCGACAAGACGGGAATTATGTTGCGTTCTGAAAATGAATTAAGTTAGAAGAATTACTTATTTCCAAGAGCGAAGTTTTTGGACCAATCCAAGGAACGACCCCATACGCTGAGCATCAAATTAATACTTTGAAGCATGCTCCGATAGCAGTGCCGCCGTACCAAATGACAACAGCAAAACGAGACATTTTGGCTGTAGAAATTGAGCGAATGCTCACCGAAAATATTATCGAGGAGTGCGACAGCCCATGGGCAGCTCCTGTGGTGCTTGTAACCAAAAAGGATGGAAGTCCCAGGGTATGCATGGAGTACCGGCGTCTGAACAGTATTACTGTAGGGGATTCATATCCACTACCAAGAATGGACGACCTTCTTTTCGGAACAGAAAAACCTATGTTTATTTTAACATTTGATCTTAAATCGGGTTATCATCAAGTGAGTATTCGTGAAACGGATCGAGACAAAACCACGTTTGTTTCATCCTTCGGTATATTCCACTTTCGTGTAATGCCCTTTGGCCTACGAAATGCTCCCGCGACGTTTCAACGTCTGATAGACAGATTCAGAAGTGGATTACCGGGTGTGAACATCTTAGCATATTTAGATGATGTGATCGTACTGAGTCCGACTTTCGAAAAACACTTATCCGATCTAAAATTGACTTAATAGACTAGAACAGTATAATTTACGCGCAAAATCATTCGAAAAAAAAAACGACGAAACAATCTAGTCAATGGTTAGAACGAGGGTATGTTCTTGAACAAGGACTCCTTTGCAAGTATTCGCCTGAGACAGATGCTGAGGATGCCCAATTAGTGGTACCCGCACATGAGAGAGATGTAATCCGGGAATACCACGATTCGCCCCTAGCAGTTCATACTGGGATGGAAGGAACTATTTCACGCTTAGCTTCCCGGAATTACTGGAGCGGAATGCGAAAAGACATAAGCAGATACGTAAAGACATGTCAGGAATGTGAACGATACAAACCTCTGAATCTAAAACCTGCAGGTTTATTGCGCACACCAAGATTTTCTAGTCGTTTTGAGGTCCTCGCCGTGGATCTATTCGGTCCATTACCGCCTGGTGCGAAAGGACAACGTTGGATACTCTTAGTCGAGGACGTTGTTTCTAAGTATATTGAACTTTTCGCGTTGGTAAAAGCAACCGCGGAGGAGTGCGCGCGTACTTTAGTGGAGGAAGTTTTCTTTCGGTATGGTACGCCTCGTAAACTTATTTCAAACAATGGCGTTCAATTTATTAGTGAATTAATGGAGCAGATATGTCACTGTCTGGATATCGGGCAACGTCTTACACCGGTTTATTACCCGGCTGCAAACCCGGTCGAGTCAAAAAACACAGACATGAAAACTCAGTTAGCAATTTTGGTCACGAATCAGCACGACAGCCTACCGAGCATCAGGTTTGCCATTAATACTTCCGTCTGTGATTCGGTGGGAGAAACTCCGGCCTATATTACATTCGCCCGAAAACTACGAACTCCAGATGACGTCACAAGAAATCTCTGAAGATTTACCCGAAAAACTACGCCAATACCTGATGTGCCATGTCGACACCTTAAGCCCAACATGCAATGCGCTGAGTTGCAACGTCGTAGAACCTCGGCCAAGACCCGCCAGAGTTAGTTCTCCCAGAGCGCATCCACCGTACAGTCGATCCCGTTCGATACCGTGATACCTGTAGAGTGACACAATATAATTATCCTTTGTTAAAAAACCACAATCGGTGTTTATTTTTTTGCCCTCTATTCTAACTAGCCGAGCTACAATAGCATTTTGGGTCCTAGTCTGGAGCCATATGTGTTTGTATATTTAGATGACATTATCGTTGCCACACCTGATTATGATTTACACTAAAGTTTCGGCTATTAATTTTCCAATACCCAAGACTGCGACTTCAGTAAAACGCCTGATTGGTTTAGTTTCTTGGTATCGGCGGTTTATCAAGGATTTTTCAAGTATAGCTTCACCTATAATCGATTTGATTAAAGGCAAGAAGGAAACCAAACCGATTCAATGGCACCTAACTTTTACTACCTTAACTCACGAACCAACTGAATCAATCTGAACAGTTCAAAGGTATCTAAATACTTTTAGTAGAAACAAGAAATTTGGCTACTACTTTGAAAGAGCTGTAAATGAATTAAAAAACTCGGGCGCAAGTGTAACATAAAAGGAAAAGTTGAATTATATATTAAATACTTTCCCGGAATCTTACATTTATAGGGGATTTAATTGATTCATTAAAAGACACGGATCAAACAGCAGAATACGTGAAAAATAAAATTCAAATGGCAGAATTAAAAAACAAAAGGGATGAACGGTGGAAGGAACTCAAGTGCATTTATGGTAAACCAGAAAAGGAATTGTTTTAGTTGTGGTAAAATGGGTCACATACAAAGAAACTGCAAATATGGCAACCAAGAGTACACTCGCAGAGGAACATGGCGTTCATCTAGAGGCGGAAGTGGTTCTAGAAGGAATTGCGACAGAGGACGCGGTAACCAAGGCGGCTACAATAGATCAGCTGCAACGCCTGCAACAAACTCTCAACAAAGACAGAAGAGCGTTGAACGGAATTGCGCGTGGATTACAACAGTTGCAGATCTTGCGGCGCTAAACACAGAAATAAGTAATGTAGATTTAAATGAAATCAAATGGAATTTAGATAGCGGCTGTACGGATCATATAATTGAAGATAAATATTTTGAAAATTATAAATTACTTAAAGAACCTGTATATGTTTATTTAGGTGATAATAGAATTGTAAAAGCTACTAAGATAGAAAATGTTTTAAGTTTTTTTAATGCGTTTCGTAAACAAAATCTAGTTGAAATGAAAAATGTATTTTATGTTAAAGATATGAAGTTAAACTTAATTAGTTACAGTAATATACAAGAGAATAATAAAATCGTTTCAAAAGGTAACATGACAAAAATTATTGATAATTATGGTAAAACAACTGCGCTAGCCATTACCAGAGAACTTGAAACTGATTTTATGAAATGTAAAAATTGTGTAGAAAGTAAGATGCATAATATTCCGTTTACAAACAATAGATAAAGAGCTAAAGAGATTTTGGAAATTGTACATACTGATTTTTGTGGACCTTTTAAAATAACAGGCTTTAAAGGTGAAAAGAACTTTGTTTCTTTCATTGATGACTACAGTAAAATTATAGTTTTTAATATCGATAACGCCACCGACGGGGCACCATTAACGACGCAGCAGTTCCTTCCTTAAAGGAAACAAATTAATTGCTTAACTATTTTAATTCAAAATTAAATAAAATTTTGAAATTAAATTGGGAAGTATCAGATAAGGAAAAATTTAATATAATTCTCGAAAACAGCAAATTTAAGCGAGGTAGTTAGTTCTTCTACAGAAGCTGAAACCACCGTGGCCGATGTTCTTGATTTTGCTCCTGAGGTAGAACTTTGTAACTCCTAACGAACCGAGAACGGTGGAGTGTTTTCTGCATTATTGCAGTTACGATTTTTGTCTCGTTTAGATATTATGAACGTTTTTGAGTGCAAAGAGAGACATAATTAGTTAATAATGGTAATTTAAAAGATTTTCTATCTTTATTTACTGATAATTTTAAAAATAATGATTCTGTAATTAATAAATTATTTAAACTTTATTTTAAAAGATAAGGTTAAAAAATAAAATCATTAGAATTATTTTTCATTATTTATTTATTACCATATACTTTCACATTTTAAAATTAATATAAGAGACATTACATTGTAATTATTCTAAAAGATCTTAATATCAACGAAAATTATTAAAATAAATTGTAAGACTATATTTCACAAAAATATATTTAAACAAATATAGAAGACGAATGTCGTCTGCGGCGTACTTCCTGTTTTAGTAAACTAGGAAACTTAATCACCATTTCTGCAATTAGTCGTTCGTATTTTTTATCCTGAAACAATAACATTTCTTGAAGAAACTCGTCTGATATTTCTTCCAGGTTACGAAACTCCATTTTTTCCTTTACCTCTTCAGTATAAGCTTCTATTGGTGCACAACTTGTGTTTAAAACGTCCTTTAATGAATCATGAAAAATCTCGGAATACTCTATAAGATTTTTTAAAGTTACTTCTTCGAGATATACACTAAAGTTATAACCATTTTCAGGTACTTTTGGGTACAAGCACACTGAATTTTTTATAATGTTCACATTGTGGTGCATTAACTCTACACTCACTGGTAATCCTTGTAAACCCGAAATCATTTTGGTTAGACTCTCAGTTAATTCTCTAAATGTTCCTGACGAAAAACGTGGACCATCCATCAAAGACGTTTTACATATAATTACAGTTTCCTCGAAATTTTTAAATAGGTCAAGTCCGATTCTTATTGTTTTTGAACCAGATGGATTTAAAGGAAAGGACACTTCGCATAAAAGTCTCTTCTTTTCATACGCCGATTCATGACAATCCATATTCGAAGAGGTCCTATTCATATTTTCATACGTACGATAGTTATCAGAAGAATTCACCGCATTATTTAATGACGCACCCACTTTTTGTTTTTTAACACCGTATTGGAAAGACATCTTGTTTTGAATTTTAGAAGATGCAACTAATATAAAGCTCTTAAGTATCGCAGCTTAAATCGGTTTACTTAAAAGAGGGGATAAGTAATTTCAAAAAATTTAAATTAGATTTAAAGTGGGAGTAAGTTAATAAGTTAATTAATTAAATTCTAATAACGGGGAAAAAATCTTGAATTTAACATATAAAATATCTATTCTGATTTATTTTAATTGTATTCAGGTAAAATCTCCAAGAAGCATAAAAATTTAACACACAAAAAAAGGTGAATTTTAACTTAAAAAAACCCTTTTACTTAATTACATTATCGTGGGAAAAATCAGGAATTTAACGGGACATTCAAATCACAAGCAAAGGATTAAAAGTATCAATATGTAAAACCCTTTTAACCTATTTGTTAAATGGGATGTTTACCTTTTTTTACTACCTGAAAAACATTCTAATTTATGACATTTTATTACCTGCTTTGACATTAATGGACCTACCCCAATTAATTCCGATGCAGGTGCACCCCACAGGTGTTCACATAAAAAAAGGGGAGGGGGAATGTCGATGTTTTCAACTACCGCATATTGAGAAAAAACTTGGTGCTATTTCTGTTAACCCTTTCCAGCCCGAAGGTGCCGTTTGGCAACGTATTATATTTATCGTAGTTATGACCTACGGATTTCTTTTTTAACATATTTGTTGCAATATATTAGTTATATGATCTTATAATAGATGGCTGCCAAAGTTTGAAACATTCGAATTGAATTTAACTTCTAGAAAAATCTCATGAAATGTCACAAATTATATGATTGTCGTTCAATGCAAACGTCTTGTATATAAATCGTCTAGTTTTGATTATTTTAAAGGTAAGTGTCCATATTTATATAATTAGAGGAAGCTAAGTGTTCATTGATCATGATTACGTAAAAATTTATTGATTATTTAGAAGAAAAATTACGTTTTTGACCTTTTTTCTTCACGTTGCCATTTGGCATCATTGGGATATTAGGTTATATTTTATAAAATATTTTTTTATGCTGTAACGAACGACGTTCGTTTTAGCCAGCACCGTAGTCACACGTATGACTTATAACTTGAGGACAGCACCGTACCGCAAGCGCCCCGCTTAAGCGCCCAGCTTCCCCTACTCCGCGGACGCGTTAAGCGCGCCCCACTCCGCACCCGCGCAGCTTGTACTTAAGGAGCGGATTTTCTAGTGCAGGGACAGTCCGCTACAGTTCGCCGAGCCGTTCAGAGAAGCCAACTACTAGGACAACACTCGAGTAAGTTACCACTTCAGCGTGAGGGTTAACTCCGTTGATACTTATTTACTACCTATTACTGTTACCGACGTGAGGGTTAACTCCGTCAATAGGCACGAGGGTCAAACTCTGCCAGGGTTGCATTTTCCAACGTGAGGGTTCAACTCCGTTGTATTATTACTTGTTCTTTGCCAACGTGAGGGCTAACTCCGTTTATATTGTAAACTTTGTCCTGACGAGAGGGCAACTCCGTCAAACGGTACGAGGGCTAACTCTACCGATTCTGCACCAACGTGAGGGCCGAACTCCGTTGGGGGCAGTTATACTTTCTCTAGGCCATCACCGCCATTGCAGTTTTCACCGCCGCCATTGCAGTCGTCACCGCCACCGTTGCAGTCGTCACCGTTGCAGTCGCCCCGCCGTTGAAGGAGGGCCCCAGTGCATTATTATACTCATTATCTGGTGTATTATTATTATTCTTGAATAAATCTTATTTTGTCAATCTCTAGTTCTCTGGACTACCCGAAGGCACAACCACAGGGAGAAAACCCTTTAAATCTGGCGCCCGAGTAACAAGCCGACTCAGATAGCGTCACGATGCATTTATTTTACTTCAATAAGCTACTACTATGATATTCCTGTATTTTATTTCCTATCCATAATCCATTTTATCCTTTTCCTTTCTAGATGAGCAAAAGGCAACAATTAATAAATTTAAACAAAATAACGGAAGAAGAATATTTAAAATTGTTGGATGATTCGGACGTTGAAATAGAAATTTCTGACGATGAGTTGGAAAGCGCTGTAGAAACTGACGATAGAAATAAAATTGAAGAAGGAATTATAAACTTTAACGAGTTTATAAACAATATTGGTGAAGAGGATGACGAAACTGTGGCGATTGAAAAAGATAATACAGATTTAGGAAATATTTTAGAAGATGATGATAATAATAATGCTCAAACAGTAGTGAAAGAAAAAATCAAGAAAAAAAAGTATGACACAAAATGGACAAATAAAGATATGGAGGCAGTGGATGGCATTTTTAGCTCTAACTTTTCAGAACCACCCTCTAACGATATGACTCTCCGCGAATATTTTAAACTTTTTGTAAATGATTCTATTTTAGAAAAGATGAGTCAACAAACGAATATTTATTCGGTAGAGAAAACGGGCTCTTCTATAAACACAACCACGAAAGAAATTGAACAATTTTTGGGAATTCATTTACTAACAGGTATAATCAAGATGCCATCGTACAGAATGTATTGGGCAAATGAAACGCGATTTATGGGTCGATTCTGAATTTTCAAGCTGTAAGTTTACAGATTCGTAAATCTATACGTCTATAGAACCTGTAACTCGGGCCCTTACAGATTTACGAAAAATGCAATTCTAAACGCTCATCTATAAACGACGCTTTTACAGACTATAATTTGAACTACTCTTATAGAACAGCTAACTTCATGCGTATTTGTTATATGGCGGAAATCAGCTGTTTATTAGTTTTGTAGGTTAGGTTTCATTGAGAATATTGAGGTACCCTCACGTGTGTTGTTACAAGTGTGAGATAATTTCCTACAAATAATAAAAATGAGGTAAATAAAATAAAGTAATTTCCGTACTCCGTTTTGTATATATTTTGTTGCCTGTTATTGAATATTTTCTTTCTTTTATAGTGAAATTCAAAATGAAAGAAAGAGAAAACGACAGCAAAACACTAATCAGGAGCAATATGAGCTTTATTTAAGCCACATGGAAAATGACTACATTTTCAGAAGTAATACAATTAACCCGACACTTAACCCAGAATACCTAAATAATAAATGGAAAGAATTGTGTTTAGAATTAAATTCCATTGGAAAAGGTCCGGCTTTGTCAGTTGACGATTGGAAAAAGGTAAGGTTTTTTTTATACTTAATAATTGTGTGTATAGCAAAATTGTAAATCCAACTAATAAATATTTATTAATTGTGACATTTTATTTTCAGAGATTTTCAGACTGGAAGTATGCAACAAAATCAAAACACAGGAAAATTACTGAACACGCTAAAAAAACTGGCTCAGGTCCTAAGCTTCCTCTTCAACTAACCGCCACCGAAGAAAGAGGGCTAGCGGTGTGGGGCAAAGTAACAGTATTAGGGACAACCGCAACTAAATACCAAGGTTTTGTATTACAAGATAATGAAATTTTAACCGAAGTAACTGTAAATGAAGATGAAACAGCAGAAGCTATTAGTCCTGAAGTAACTTTATTTAATGAAACAATCGAAGAAGAGCAATCAATGATCTCAACAAATCAAAAAAACACCAAAGATAAAGAAGAAACACAACCAACCCCTCGTGTACGCCATCGATTAAAACCAATGTCTGTGCTGGCAGAAAATTTAATACAAAGTAGTGATAGTGCCAATTTGGTAATCCAAGAATTAAACGACACTTTAAAATCATTTGGTGACAACTGCGTTGATTTAAAGAAGAAAGAACTTGCGTTAGAAAGAGAAAAATTTCAGTTCGAAGTAGCCAAATACAAATTTTGTAATAAAGATTTTGATTTTTAATATTTTTATTTAAAAAGCTTATTTTGGGGAAGTTATACACCCTGTATTTATTTTCAGTTTTTAAGTGTTATTTTTTTATATAAAATAGGAGTATATTTTTTGTTAGTATTTACTTAACTTTCGAATAGTGTTTTTTTGTTCATTATTGTACCTGACTATTTATTAGGGGCACAAAATAAATATTTTGTAACAGTTTTTAATGCTTTTATTTGGGATAATTTTAAAGGTTCATTTAAAAAGAATAAACTATAAATTATAAATTTTCTCTCACATACTGAGCTCTGGCATCTCTTCCCAGTGCCAAAACATTATTTCTTACTTGTCCATCTAAAAGAATAGGTACATTTTAAGTAAAGAAAAGTATGGAATTAATAAATATTACCATTATTTTGTTCATTTTCGGGTTCATTTTCCTCATCTGCCATCTCAATTTCATCTTCATCTAATCCCATCCTGGCTTTTATGGCTATATTGTGTAGTGTGCAGCACGTATATATAATATTGGCCGCTTTTATAGGGTGATAAATTAAACTCCGAAATCTAGATAGACAACGAAACCTACCCTTTAGAATGCCATTTGTCCTTTCGATGACATTTCTGGAGGAAATATGGATTCTATTAAAATTTTCCTCTTGAATGTTCTGTGGGTTGGCATAAGGAGTGAACAGCCAGGGCTCCAAAGGGTAACCACTGTCACCTATTTTTAAGAAAGTAAATAATTTAATATCCTAAATAATTACTTTTTTTATAATCTTACCAATTAAATGAGATGTTTTGTCACCCAACTCATACTGGGTTCTTAAGTAATCCTTAATTTGGCTTACTTGCCAAATGGCAGAATCATGCACCGATCCAGGAAATCTGGCGCAACATCCTATTATTCTAGCATCAGAATCTGAAATATATTCTAATCAATTAATTTGACTTTTTGTATAAAAATTGATTTACTAACCAGCATAACATTCACAGAATGCCTTCCTTTTCTGTTTATGTAAACAAATGGAGGATGGTCAACATCACTTATTGGTGGAGCCTGAATTTCAACGTGGGTCCCATCAATAGCCCCCAACACTCCTCGAAAACCAAATTTGGTATAAAACCTGAAGTAAAAATTGTTGTAACATAATATAATACGATCCAAGATTAATTACCCATTTTTTACAACATTCTTTTGTTCCGTAGTTACTGGAAATTTTACCCAAATGGGTAAAATATGCTGCGCAATAGCAGAACAAACCTCTGAAATTGCTCTCGATATACAAGATTGACTCATTGAAAGCCAGCTACATGAACCAATTGAATTCTGATATGACCCCACTCCTAGAAAGTGTAATGTAGCCAAAACCTACAAGTAAAATAATTTTATTTTAAGTGGTCCACTTTAAATACAAATACATACTTTTTTTTCCAGAGTAATAGCACCAACATTGTTAGCTCGTGGAATGTGAGGTTCTAAACTGTTAATAAGATTTACAACACATTCTTGGTTTAGACGAAATATTCGTATAAACTGTTGTGGTGGTATTTCGAAGGGGTTATGTGTATCCCGTAATCTTCTTCGGTTTACTCTCATGTAATTTCTGTTATTATAAAATCATCAATGTGAAATACTTCTTGAAAAATGTTTGATATCTTGCTTACCTATCATGATCCTCTTCCAATAATAACCCAATAAATAAATTTAATTGTTGGTTGTTTATAATTCGATACATAATTCGATAAACTATTCACTAGCTATACACAAATAATAAATAATTACCGGAATGTCACACAAAAATACAAATACATAACCTCAAAACGCGTATTCTGTAAGCTTACGACTGCTCCCAAGGTACCCATAAATATTTACGTGATTTCGTAAATATTTACGGAAATCTGTAAGCTACAGGTGCGCATAGAATTGCAAATTTCTTACAGGCCTGTAAACTCTTACAGATTTTGCTTACAGACCTTATAGATTGATACAGAATCGACCCAAGTGCTGACGTTATGCCAAGAAATCGATTCGACAAATTGCGAAACTTCTTCTATCTAAACGATAATTTGCAACGGCCAAAAAATGATGTAGACAAATTGTATAAAATACGGCCATTTATCGATAAAATTAGAGAAAATTTTCTAAAAATAGAGCCCGAAGAATATATTGCCGTTGATGAATTTATGATTCCTTTCAAGGGACGTAGTTCCTTGAAGCAATATATGCGAAATAAACCGCACAAATGGGGAATCAAAGGTTTTGCACGAGCCGGTGCTAGTGGATTTATGTACGACTTTGAAATCTACGTTGGTAAAGGCACCATTACTTCTAATTCAATATTTGGAATAAGTGGTGATATTGTAATTAGATTAGTAAGTACACTACCGGAGAATAGTAATTTTAGAATATTCATGGACAACTGGTTTACATCCCACGCCTTATTAGTGAACCTAAAAGAAAAAGGATTTTTTGCAACGGGTACGGCTAAAGTAAATAGATTCCCCGGGTGCGATTTGAAGTCTGACAAAGATTTAAAAAACGCAGGGCGTGGTTCATCAGATTTTAAACTAGATGAGCTAAATAACATTGTTGTTGTCAAGTGGCTTGACAATAAATGTTTGCATATAGCGTCAACGTATATAGGACAAAACCCAACCGGATTAGCTAAACGATGGTCAGTTGCAACAAAGACATATATGGACATAGATTGTCCTGTTATAATAAGTGAATATAACACATTTATGGGAGGCGTCGATCTTATGGACATGCTTGTAGAATTATACAGGGTCGACATCCGATGCTTTTTATTAAAAGGCAAATCGGCATTTTCTAACCTACCACCTACGCCAATTAAACCAAGATCATCAATAAAAGGATTTAATTTGGCAATTTTACTCGAATGATGTACTATTTTCCTTCTTTTGAGAAATTTGTATTCCGCATTAAAAGAAATTTTTTGATGCATTTTAAATAATTGATTAGTAGCATCTCTAAGTTCAATTACCGATATTGGCCCTAAAATGCGATTCTGCTTTGGGATTTTACAATTATGTAAGAATCTGTTCATAAAAGAGACTACCCTTTGCAATTTAATAAAAGAGGAATATTTATTGAGAAGACTGATTTCGAAAGTATAACTGATGGATGCGATCAATACTGTATTTGTTTTCATCTCAGGTAAATCATTTGGAATCTGAGATCTGAGAAAAGTTGGCCATTTTGATGTATCTGACATTAACCACGATGGACCATTCCACCATAAGAGGCTATCAACTAACACCTTAGCAGTCACACCCCTTGAAATTAAATCCGCAGGATTATCGTTGGACCTGACGTGTCCCCATTTGCAATTGGTTGTCAAGTTTTGAATTTCCGCTATTCTATTACCCACAAATTGTTTTAAACTAGAAGGATTTGACCTTAACCAATATAAAACGATGGATGAATCTGTCCATAAATAACAATTATTAATTAAATTATTCAAACTTAAAGATTTAATTACTTTATTTACCAATCTTGAAAGGACTAAAGATGCACACAATTCAAGGCGAGGAATACTTGTGGATTTTATTGGTGCCACCCTAGATTTTGCACATAAAAGCTTTATGTTTGATTTACCCTGATCATTAATGCTCTGTATATAAATACAGGCTCCATAAGCTGTAGTGGAGGCATCAGAAAAACCGTGAATATTTATTGCAACAGTATTTTTTAACAAGACCTGCCTAGGAATCTGGAAAGAATTTAATGACATGAGATTGGAAATAAAATCTACCCAATTTTTCCTTATATTACAAGAAACAGGTTCATCCCAAGACAATTTCTCCAACCAAAGTTGTTGCAATAAAACCTTACTCACAATTATAACAGGACCAAGTATCCCTAATGGATCAAATATTTGTGAAATTGTAGATAATATAGTTCTTTTGCAAATTTCTGTTGGTAAATTTATTTCAGGTATTTTGTATTGTATAACGTCTTCACCGGGTTTCCAATATACCCCAAGAGTTTTAGCGCATTCACCAAAATTTATGGGCATTATTTTTATACTATCATTGCTATTTGAAAATATTTTAATTACTTCGGGATCATTAGAAATCCATTTGCGTAAATCAAAACAACCTTGACTTAAAACATCAGAAATTTGTTGAATTAAAAAAATAGCATGAGATGATGATTCCGATCCAGAAAGTAAATCATCCACATAAAAATCTCTTTTTATTATTTCCGAAACTTCAGGAAATTTATCTTGATTCTCGTTAGCCAATTGATGAAGACATCTAATTGCTAGAAATGAAGCTGAAGCCGTACCATAAGTAACTGTATTTAATTCGTACGTTTCGAGAGGATGTGATTGATCTGCACGCCAAAGAATGCACTGCATATGACGTTGCTCTGGATTAATTAATACTTGTCTATACATTTTTCCAATGTCAGCTGAAAACGCTATTAAATGACGTCTAAATCGTAACAAAATTGAAAAAATATCTTCTTGAATGATAGGACCAACTGATTGAATATCATTCAAAGAAACTCCAGTTGAAGTGGTGCATGATGCATCAAAAACTACACGTAATTTGGTAGTGATACTACATTCTTTTAAGACACCATGATGAGGCAAATAATAAATATCTTTTATGAATTCTGGATTTTTAAATTTAGTCATATGATTTAGATTTTTATATTCCTCCATAAATTCAATATACATATGCTTTAATCTTGAATTTGAATGGAATCTTCTTTCCATGGAATAAAATCTATATTGCTTGAGTTTTGGAATGACCTAACTTAGATACATCGTCCTTTAATGGAATTGAAACGATGAATCTACCTGAAATGTCCCTTCTTGTGCTAGCAATAAAATGTTGCTCACAATCATCAAAAAGAATTGTCTGAGGTGACACTTCCTCTATTTCCCAAAATTTCATTAATTGATCTTGAACAGTATCAGTAGAAAAATTACAAATAGTCATATGGATTCGAGTAGAAGGTATTGAACCAGATATCACCCAACCAAGCTTAGTTTTTTGTAAAATTGGTAAACTGCAACCCAATTCGATTTTACCAGAGATTATAAGATGCCAAAATATTTCAACACCTATTAACATGTCAATTTGTGAAGGTTTGTAAAAGCTTCATGATTTGGAATATTTAATCTTGTAGAATTAAATATGACATTTGGAAGATCATCAGATATTTTAGGAATAACTATACAAGACATATTAAACGAAAAATCATCTTGAAGCGACGTAACTTCGACTTCACATTTTGTTTTGAAATTAGTTCTAATTTGATTAATTCCAACAACATTGATGTTAACGGGATCTTGTTTTAAACCTAATTTAGTAGCAAATTCCGCAGTAATAAAATTGGATTGTGATCCAGAATCCAAGAGAACCCTACACGATTCAAGATATCCATTTTTATTCGCCACAAGAACTATTGCAGTTGATAATAGCATTTGATTTTGAATATTAGAAGTCGAATTTGATAAAACCCTTTGTATGCCTTCTTTATCATTTGTAGATACCTCATTAATTGAAGTTTCAGAAATACGGTTTGGCTTGGGTTTATCAAAATGTAACAATGTATGATGCCTTTGGTTACAAAATTTACATAATTTTGATTTACAATCGCGATTAGAATGATTTTGATAAAGACAATTCGTACAGAGCTTAAGTACCTTTACTCTATTGTACCTTTGTTTTGAATTTAATTTAAGAAACTCAGGACAAATATAAATTTTATGTGCACCATTGCAATGCAAACAATTTTCAGATGTCGATATGAATGTATTAGATGTTTGGAATTTCTTATTTTTAAATGATTGGTGCTTTTCAGAAGTAGAGGAACCATCAGAAAAAATATTTTTTGGTAAGGATTGCATTTTAAGAAGCACATTAGCCTTATCCTTTAAAAAATTAATAAATTCAGCTAAGGTCGGATATTCCCCTGTTTTTTTAAAGCTCTCCCATTCACGAAGAGTTATTGCATCTAACTTGGACTTAGTAAGATGTATGATCATAAAATCCCAACTCTCTATAGGCAATTTTAATATTTTTAATGATTTTAAATTATTTTGAATAATTCGTACCAATGCACGAATTTCAAAAGACGATTCTTGTGTAATTGTTTTAACATTAAGTATTTTATCAAAATGATTTTGTGCTAAAATTTCCTTATTTTCAAAATTTTCGCACAATGTATTCCATGCTTCCTCATAATTATCTGAACTTGTTTCAATATTATCCAGCAATTCTAAAGCGATTCCCGTTAAAGAAGTTATTAGATAATGTAATTTTTGAAGATTTGTCATACGCTCGTTGTTATGAACTAAACTCGAAAAAAGATTACGAAATGATAAAAAATTATCAAAATCCCCATTAAATTGAGGTAAACCTATCTCAGGAAATTTGACTGATTGGGAAGCATTAATGTCAAACTCCTTCGAAATGGTATCACCTTTGTTAGCAACTTCCAAAATACTAGAATTTAAAATTGTAGTTTTGGAAGCATTTTTTATTAATACATCTGCTTGAGCAATAGCTTCATAATATTGATTTTCAAATAATTCCCTTTCGGAATTTTCAATATCATAATTTTCATTTGAATCTATTAGAAGATCAATTCCTTCTTGAATACTGTTAAATTGTTCAAAAGCGACATTTAAATTTAAAAGTCGCGTTTTTAATTGTGATAAATCATTTTCTGACAATTCGATTGTGTCAATTTCAGAAGCATTAAATTTTATTAAAAAATTTATGAATCGCATTAATTCACCTTTTTTAACTCCACGTTTTCCCTTTAATACCTTTAATTTTTCGGCATTACTCATATTTAATTTAATGTAAGTAGTACAAATAATAAGCAATATCAAATTAAAAACTATTTTGGTGCTCACATGGAAAATATTCGATGAACTGACGACTGTTGAATCTTGAAGAATTGTTTTCTGGACTAGCAGTAACAAATCCTCTTCTGGGCATGCAGATTGGCTTGTTTATTGAGATGAACCATACAATCTTTATCCAAATCCGGTTCGAAGGACCAATGTTGTGAGTGGGTCTTTACACCGTAGTATAGGCCAAAAACACTCTTTAAAAAATTACTGATGGATTATAGGATAAAGATTATTTGTAAAAGAAAATAATTGTTATTTTCTAAAATAAGTGTATTTTGTACAAACTTTTGAGTTATTATGACATTTATATATCTTTTTTTTTTAAGATAACTAGATTATTATATCAAACAACAAAACTTATCGCAAATTACCAAACAATAAAATAACCATTTTCGGCGGAAACAAAATGTATGATTTTAATATTTGTCAATTAAATGTTAGGTCTTTAACCAATAATTTTGACGCCTTCCGTGACACTATGCTTGATAAAAACTTCGATATTATTGCTCTTACAGAAACGTGGCTTAATCACAACACTCCATCTAACCTAATTTCCATACCGTCTTATAATCTAGCTAGGCTTGATAGAGATGGACGTGGTGGTGGCGTTGCCATTTATATAAAACATGGACTTCCATACAAAATTCAGCATAAAATAAGTCAGGCTAACATAGAGGCATTATTCATACGTTTAAATATTGGCAATAAGGGATCTATGATAATTTCTGTGGTAAAACCTCCACCTAAAGGGTATTCAATCGGGTTTTTGACAGAAATTGAATCACTTTTTTCTAAATACATTTTAGAAAGTGATGTTTTCGTTAGCACTGGAGATGTTATTATAAATTTTTTAAAGTTACAAAATTCTACGGTCTTAAATTTTGATTCCATATTAAGCAAATAATAGATAAGCCAACGAGAGTAACTAAAACTTCTGAATCTTTAATAGATCTCATTATTGTTAACGATAACATTGATGCCTTTAATACTGACGTCATTCACTTGCCCGATATAACGGACCACGCTTTAATCAAAACCACAATAAAAATTAATCTGCGAAAAATAGCTACACCTGAGCGAGTTTCCAGGAACTACAAACGTTTTGATCTTGATGGTTTTGCTAATGATTTGTACAAAATTCCTTGGTTTCATATATTCGATATAGATGATTTAAATTCCAAAGCTGAATTTCTCACGGAAAATTTGATACAGTTATTTAGTATACATGCCCCCTACAAACGTTTTGCTAACTACAAAAAACCACAACCTTGTATCACCCCTAATATTCTGTTGTTAATGAAGCTAAGGGACAAAGCATCAAGCAAATATAAAAAATCTGGTAAAATTAATGATTTGAACTATTACAAGGAATTGAGAAACTTTACTACAACAGCGATTAGGTCAGAGAAGAAGGCATATATGGAACATAATATAAGTAAAAATAAAAATAATAAAAAGATTTTATGGGATAACCTAAAAAACCTTGGCTTATTTAATAAAAGAGGTAATAGCATACCAGACAACTTGCAATGCCCAGAAAAAATTAATTCTCATTTTTCATCTTTTATGATGCAGTCTGATATTGATCCAGAAGTAGTAAACTTTTATTCAAATCACACTAAATACAATGATATTTCTAAATTAAAATTTCAAACGGTATCAGAAAATGAGGTATTAAAGATAATTAGTAAAATAAAATGTTCTACTACCAGTGCTGATGGAATTGACTCTAAAATGCTCAATATATCGTCTTCTTTTCTCATTGAGTATATAACTCATATCATTAACTCTTGTCTGAGTTTAAATAAAGTTCCTGATGGTTGGAAAAATGCGGTTGTAACACCAATTACTAAAAAAGCAAATTCATCTTCTTTAAATGATTTAAGACCAATAAGTGTCTTACCTCCATTATCAAAAATCCTGGAAACTATTTTGAAAAAACAAATTTGTGAACATATTCTAAAATATAATATTCTACCTGATTGCCAATCTGGTTTTCGGCCTGGTTTTAGCTGCAACTCTGCTCTGTCCCATGTAACCGATAACATCTTAAAAGCTACAGATGAAGGGCTAGTTTCCATTTTAGTATTATTAGATTACAGTAAGACCTTTGATACAATCAATCATAAGATTCTTCTCTCTATATTAAATTATATTGGTTTCCATTCATCTGCCTGTTCGCTAATTCATTCTTATTTATCGGGTCGTAGTCAAATGGTTAAATGTGGTAATAAATTATCTAGTCTAAGCTCTATATATTCCGGGGTACCTCAGGGCTCTATCTTGGGACCTATTTTGTTTACTATCTACACTAATAACCTCATGTCAGTTCTGGAAAAGTGCTCGTATCACCTGTATGCAGATGATACACAGCTACTGTACTCTTTTAATTCAAATAATGCTAATGATGCTGAACATGTTATCAATTTGGAACTTTCTAAAGTTGTTGAATTTTCAGAAAAACATAGTTTAATAATTAATTCTTCAAAAACTCACGCAATGGTGTTCGGTCCCAAAATCAAAAAAACTGCTATTGAAAATAGTGGTAGATTAGAAATCAATGGTGATCAAATTACCTTTTCCACTTGTGAAATTTAGGTGTTATTATTGACTCTAATCTCAGATTTCGTGAACATACAACGTTGCTAACTCGTAGAGCCTTTTCTGCTTTAAAAAATATTTATATAAATAAAGATATTTTAAGCCGAAATGTAAAAACAATCTTCTGTGATACGCTTGTTTTGTCTAACTTTAATTTCAGCAGAAGCGTGTATCATTTTTGTCTTGATCAACTATGTGTAAAGCGTATTCAAAGGATTCAAAACTATTGCGCGAGGTTAATCTTTCTTTCTTTTCAAACGATGTTTCTCCTACAATATTGCGAAATTTGCCTATGATTTTGACTTCGAAATTTCTTCTCTTTCAACTTTTAAGAAAAACCTTAAGATTAAATTGCTACAAAAGCAAAAGCATGATTATCAAATATCACATTAATATTTCTTTAACTTGTTTTATTGTATAATTTAATATACTCGCTGCAGCTACTGTACTCATTTAATTCAAATAATGCTAATGATGCTGAACATGTTATCAATTTGGAACTTTCTAAAGTGGTTGAATTTTCAGAAAAACATAGTTTAATAATTAATTCTTCAAAAACTCACGCAATGGTGTTCGGTCCCAAAATCAAAAAAACTGCTATTGAAAATAGTGTTAGATTAGAAATCAATGGTGATCAAATTACCTTTTCCACTTGTGAAAGTAATTTAGGTGTTATTATTGACTCTAATCTCAGATTTCGTGAACATACAACGTTGCTAACTCGTAGAGCCTTTTCTGCTTTAAAAAATATTTATATAAATAAAGATATTTTAAGCCGAAATGTAAAAACAATCCTCTGTGATACGCTTGTTTTGTCTAACTTTAATTTAAGCACAAGCGTGTATCATTTTTGTCTTGATCAACTATGTGTAAAGCGTATTCAAAGGATTCAAAACTATTGCGCGAGGTTAATCTTTAGCATACGTAAATCTGAGAGAATCACCCACAAAATTATAGAATTAAATTGGCTGAATATGTTTAATCGACGAGTTCTTCAAACTGCATGTTTTTTCTACAAAGTGCTATCTACAAAATGTCCTCCTTATTTATACAACAAACTTCGGTTTCGCAGTGATGTACACAATATCAATATACGTAAAAGAAATATGATTACTATACCCAAGCATAAATCTGAACTTTTCAAACGGCGTTTCTCCTACAATATTGCGAAATTTGCCTATGATTTTGACTTCGAAATTTCTTCTCTTTCAACTTTTAAGAAAAACCTTAAGATTAAATTGCTACAAAAGCAAAAGCATGATTATCAAATATCACATTAATATTTCTTTAACTTGTTTTGTTGTATAATTTAATATACTCGCTGCAGCCGCCTTTATTATACTTTATTATAATAATTTCATTCGCATTTTATGGTTTTTTTATTTATATGTATTATATTTTTTTATGTAACTATTTAATAATTTCGTATAGTAATGTAGTAAATAGTAATGTTGTGTTATATTTAGTCTGGGGTCTAAAGGAAGAACAGCTGGCATTTTTTTGCCGTTTGCCGATTTAGACCCATTTGGTACAAAAATTATATATAATGTCTTGTGTTTTTTAGTATTATTATATTTGTACATTTTGTGCCAATAAATGATTATTTATTATTATTAATAAGAGGCGCGCCTAAAAGAAAATTATGGTAATTCAGTCGAGAAGTATGAAGTATTATGAAGAAATTTAAGTATTATGGAGTAAGAAGACTATTTGAAAAGTTTATGGGAATGGAAGCCAAACGAAAGGGAATTAGCCAACCCCAAGTAACAGCTTACAGGCAGTTGGAACAAGAATGGAAACTAGCATTGGGAACTAGCCAAACCACTACTAGTTTAAAAGACCAGCCAGAAGAGAATGGAAGGTACTTGGTTGGAAATAGCCACCCCAACCAGAGCGACACAAAAAAGAAGAAAGGAAGATGCGAATAGGAGAGCAGCAAGACTCACAAATCCCACGCTCAAAAGCAGAGTCGGATGGTGGAAAGCAGAGAAAAATGATTGTGGGTTTCGAAGGGAAGACCAGGATAACTACTCCCAGGTCAAACGATTGGAGGCAAGCAATGTGGCCACATATAGAGTATTCAAGGAGAAAAGAAGATAGAAATTGCAGTCAAGGAATTAGATGATTATTGGAATAAAGTAAGTTTAAGTTTATTTTGTAAAGGTTTTAGAATAAGTATTAGTAGTCACAGAGGAAGGTAGTGCCCTAATAATGGTACCTTGGGTAACAATATTAACAATCTCGCCAGACTACAGATGCTTTATCTGATTACCTACTCTTCTATGAAAAAATTGTAATAACATATTCACTAACTACAACCAAAAGTTAGTACTTTCTGCTAGCAAAACTAAAAGAAGTAACAACAACAAAAATTTGAGCCTTGTATGACATAGTAGATATTTTAGATTTCACTTCATAAAAATTATCTTAATCAAGTTAGCGTATAAACCATTACCTCTGTAAGTGCCGCATACTGATTTTGTTTTCTAATTTTGATGATTCTAATGAGATTTATGACAGACCTAACCGGAGCGTCGTGGAGACCAACGATCATGGTGGAACCAAGGATCACAGTACCTAGTATAGGCGAATAGGTGTTATCCGGAAGCAGTAAATCTGGATTACAGCATAGCAACACACGTGGGATAGCTTGGGACAACAAAACCAACCCAAAAGACTTTAATTACCCAGACCCCTGAAAATGTGGAATGCAACTTTATATGCGTAAAACTAAGTGCACCAGCGCCATAAACATTAGATCCTTGGTTCCCGATTGTGAAGTTGGATCACCACTGACCACCGACATGTACGCCAATCAAGCACATACCCAGGGAAGCAAAATTGTGTTTGTAGTGCTTATAGTTGTAGTGAAATCATAGATTTTAAATCATGTATTTTGTATACCAACCGAAAATTTTGTAGCGAATTCATGTTTTAAGTTTAAATTTGTAATTTATGTATGTTAAATCGCTTGGGACAGCGATTACTAACGGAGGGGGTATTGTCACAAAGAGGCTGTAGTATTCCAAAATTATAATTTATTAATGATCATAAAAATCATGTTTATCTAAATTTGCATTTATTAAATTCTATCGAGACGGAAGTAATTTCTGAAGACGAGATTTAAAATCCTTGGTAACCTATTTTGTAATCTTGCTGGTGTAAGAAAATAAAATGGGAACACCTATTGGGTTCGAAGATCGGCTTCAGAGGCTACCGATGTCAGCATTGCAAAACAGCCAGCAATAATAGTTTGTAATGGTGAAATTATGTTGCTATTAGTTTTGAAAATAAAATAATAGCTGACAATACTCTCTTCGGTGGGAACCGCAAAAATCGAAATGAGAAAAGTCAGTCGGTCTTGAAGACTCCGAGAAACCAGTAGTTTTCGGGTTTTTAGATAGTTGAAGAAAAGTTAAATTGTTAAAAGTATATGGATAGAGATTGTAATAAGAAAACTACCGAAAAGCGAGTCCCAAACAATAGTTAAAGTATTGTAAATTGTAGATGATAAAATTACCAAGGGTAAGTGAAACCCCTTTGATTATTATTAGAAGTTAAGGTATATGTCATACAAGGGCGATTGTGTGAACCCAGTTTAAATAAATAACTTTACTAGACCTGGTATTTTTAATTCAGAATTCTACCTTTAATATTGTCAAAACCCTAAAAACTGTGCAACTACCAACCCCCAGAAATAGTTACCCTTGCTGGCAACTCGGTTGCGGACACCAAACCCCGGTGACGTGACAAAAGTGGTGGAGGCGCCGTAATTTTCTTTTTTAATAATATTTTGTAACTATTAGCTATTTTTGCAGTAATTTTAATTTCCCCCAATTAGATTCTTTGTACATAATTTTTACTATTTTTAATATCGCTCGATCCCGATACAAAAAATTAAGAGTTTGCAAGCTTGGGTAAAATTTGCAAAGGTTGCACATTTTTTATGGGCGCGGTAAACTTGTATGACATACTTATTATTATTTTGGAATCTTAAATACTTGTGGTGAACATCGCTTGATCAATATTTTATTTCCATTTTTTTTCGTTCACTTATACATTAATACAAGTTATTTCTAAGAATGTCATTGTTACAATTTTCTTTTTAAATTGAGTCCAATATTAAATTCAAAATGATGAACAAGCCAAATGTGTAAACACCACAAATGAGTAAGATTACACCTTGCGCTTAGGAATTTGCTTAGTCGCCAGGACTACCTCAACTTAGTAATAGAGTGTCTCAGGTCAGGAAAAACAACGACACTATAAATCGTCACATGCAGTTTTAATTTGATCGAACATTCAAACATATTTTTTTCTCATATAAATTGCATTTAATTCTTGTAAAATTGATTCACAACTATTTTTTTCATACTCAAAGTTTTCACTAGTTCAGTAACTTTTATTGGTAAAGTCAAAAAATGGGTAAAAGCAATTCCAAACACTCAGAGGTAGTCGATACAGGTGTAGTAAACTCAAATTTCATTGTTAACGACGAAATGACCCCAATCCCAATGGATATTAGAGTCATATTATACTTAATCGCAATCATAGTTCTAGTTATGTTTGTACTTAAAATAAGACAAATGCACCGACGTAGTGTTAAGAGAGACGTTGTACGAAGTGTGATTTTCAGGCCAGCAACCGCTGACGTCTAATGTTTTTAAATTAATTTAGGACAGGATTTATTTGTTTACGTATTAATAATTTGTAACTTCTTTAATGAGCGAAAAAAATTACAACCTTCGTTCAAAATCCCGAGATAGGAACGAACATTATAACTTATTCACACCAACGTCTCGTAGTACCCAAGCCTTTGAATTCCCCGGACCATTAGGAACCTCACTATCTAAAGAAGTACCTCTCCCCAAGCACAACCTACAAAGAACCCCACCCGCTAGTAGCAAAACCGATTTAGTGTCACCTATCCGAGAAGACAATGATGTGTTCAGAAATATAAACGAAAGTATAGACAATTACAACGGGCACGATCAGAGTTTACAGGAAAATCACAACAGGAACAACACCATCGAAGACCATTCTTATTCCCGTCCAACTGTACCAGGAAAAACTCAAACAGACATGGCCCTAGACGCAACTATAGGCTCCGCAAAGGAAATCCAAATACAACCCTTAGTGCCTAAGTTTACTACCCCTCCAATGTTCGACCCAGCTAGCACAAACATAATTACGTTCCTACAAGCCTTCGAACGATCTGCAGTATGCAACGGTTGGAACGAACGCTACATGATTAACTACTTAGGATTATTCTTAACCGGGGCAGCGCATACCTGGTTTAACAAATACATCTCCAACGAGCGTAACAGTCAGAAGAAATGGAAGGACATGAAGGAAGAATTCATCAATGAATTTGGAGGTGAACAACCCATGAGAGAATCCCGCCTAAGACTGGCAAATCGAAAGCAAGCCATGGGAGAAGATATAAAAACCTTCTACTATGACCTACTTAGCTTAGCGGAAGAAATAGGAGGAGTTTCTGACGAACGATTCCGGGAGTACTTCGAAAACGGTCTACACCCATTATACTACGAGAGGTACACATTACTATTAAGACCCAATATTTCGAAGGAGGATTTTAAAGGCGTGGTACTCAAGCTCAGTGAAATCCATCAGATGGCCCTATTCGCCCAAATGAGTAGCAGCTTCGCGGCGACGGGAGTAAGTCCTAAGCAAACCCCAAGAGCAAATCCAGCCCAGCACCAGGACAGACCATATTACAGTCGAAATTCAAGAACAAGAGAAGGGCGGCCAATCTGTTTCATCTGTAATAAAACAGGACATCTGGCCAGGACTTGCACCAGGAATCAAAATCAACAAAGATACGACAACTACAACCTAAGACCTACTCATAATTCTAACCCAAACCAAGGACAATACCAGAACCATCAGAACACATTCACACGCCAAAATTATAATAATACTCCAGGGCAAGGACATGGACAACGGGGATATGTCAGTAATGGGCAATATTACGGAAGAGGAGATGGAAGAACTAATGGCCAACATTTCTACAGGAATAGTGATAGAGGAGATCACAGACCTCCCAATAACAGAACTAACAACCATGATAATCGACCCTACAACTACCCAAACGAGACAGGACGGCAGGCATAAGCCCCACTGTCGCCCTTTGCTCTTGGCCCGGAAATGAAGCACGAAATGTGGATATCCTAACCATAAAGGGGCTAATCAATAACACACCCGAAAATATTATAATTGATACAGGTTCCGTTAAAAACCTGATTAGACTTAGTAATAATCTTAAATATAGGTCACTTAAGGGAATTCGTCCCAGCTTACGTACAGTAGGAAATCAAGTAGTATACGTCCTAGGGGAAGCAAATATACTGGTAGCAATAAATAATAGAAAAATAAAAACAACCGCATATGTAATAGAGAATCTGCCACGACCAATAATACTCGGCAGAGAGTTTTTAAAATCAAATAAAATACTGATAGACAATGAAACCGATACCCTCATATTCAAAGATACACACATGGATAAGAGTGATAATAACAACAGTGCAACAACATCATATGAAGACACAATCTCCACTTTAAAAGAGTTTAGCGAAATAGAAATCGAAAACGAAGAAATCCTCAGAAAAATAAAATTATTGGAAAACACCCATGGCTCAACTAAAGGGAGAGAAGAGAAAGGCAGAAACAATACTGGTAGATCCTGATGACGGAAAAGCAATTACTTCATCTAAAAGAAACAGGATCGAGATGGACCCCACTAAGAAGAGAAATGTGCTAAGCATGCTTGCTTTAGCCTACACAAATATGCTGGATAAAGTTTTCCCGAAGCAATATAGCGAAAAGGTAACCAATGTCACCATCTCAGGACAGCTGACAAACATCATCTTCTCTGTGCACAATGCATTACGTCAAAATGCAAGAGGAAACACCAGCTCGGCTTCTGCAAAGGCAACAGACAAAAAGGAATACAAAATAACAACCGATGGAGCATCTTATACCATAAGTGTGGAGGATGCAACAAAAATTGTAAAGGACGCAGCAAAGAGCTATGGTTTAGAATACAATAAACCAAAACCAGATGACAAGGAATCATGGTATGGTGTGATTGCCCCTTATCTGGACTTCTTTGTGGCTAATAGCTTAAGGCTGAATGAGCTTCGAGCAGGACACAGCAGGATGCCCCTTGCAAAGAAGAACGGGGTGAGCCATGAATTTCCTGTTGAGAAATAGGGTCTACACGCTGGGCACCACATCCTTCTAGAGGGGTGCACCTATCCTCCAGAAAAAAGAAGCTCAATGGCTCAAAGTCTGGGGCCCATGACTACACTTCTTTGCCATATAAGGGCTGAAAGAGAATACAGGGACAAATGGACAGCTGCAGCAAAGAGATCAATGTCTTTTATCCCCTATATTGATGACATATTGGAGGCTGTAAAGGGAAAGAATGCAAGTGAGATTAGCAATATAGTGTCACTTCTAGCCGATATAGTGTGCATGACTACATCTCGCCAAACCCAAAGAATGTGCTTCCCTCTGTGTATGTTTACTGCAGTATTTAACATGAAAGGTGATGAGGAAGGAAAAATAAGTATAGGGAATCAAGATGAAACATACTATGGAGGAAGCAAAATAGCTGACATATTCAACGCATCTGGAAAAGGTGGCTACATATTGTACAAAACGGCGCAGCAGTATCAATGGAAGATTGAGGGAAATTATAGTGAATCGGAGGCAAGTCAGGTAATGTTCCATTGCATCTTTGGAACATATAAAGAGAGTAGAAACGTGTTAAAGACAATAACTCAAACAGGGGATTGGAAGACTAGAGAAGGACTGGGAAAATGCTTCATCAGGAAAGATAGAAAAGTGGTCACTGCGCCTCTTCCAAAACCGAAATACTATTCCAAACTGAGTTCTGCATGTCAGACAAAGTTGCTGACTGGTAACTACACTCAGACTCATATTGTCCCCGTATTCAGCGGATTCCGGAGACAGGAATTCGGAGCAGATTTCTTTGAACAGATAGAAAGAAGATCCAACGGTACAGCCATCTCAACAAAGAACATAGCTCAACTCACCAAAGTTCTTCAAGACACCTTAGCTGAATGCGTGGACAAGGTAACAAAAGCTGGGAAGGTCATACAAACTGGAACAACCTTCTGGTATGACATGAAAACACTAAAGCCAGGCAAAGATTAAGGTGACAGGGTTGTAGTGGATGTTATGGGAAAGCCGGATGGTCTTCTTGCTAGAGAGGAGGGAAAGCATTAGGTTAAGAAGTCATTCAATTTTTGTATACTCTTTTTTAGTTTTGAATGTATAAGTTAATTACAAGTTATTTTTTGTGAATAAATTTAGAGATAATGAAAAAAAAAATGTATTCAAATATGGGAAATGGGATAAATCAAAGAAATAAAAAAAAACAAAAAAAAATATATATATATATAATTATATACATACGATATTAAAATGGGTATAACACAATGGATGTCTAATAAGGGAAAGCAACGATTAAATCAAATACGAAAGAGGAATAGGTTATTACAAAACGCAGACAGAATAACGGGACAAGAGTGGATACCAATATGTAAGGCACTACGAGCAGATTCTAGCCTCCACACTATTTCTATAATACTTAGAAACCACGAAGAGTATGAATTTCCGGTAGATGTGGACTTTATAGAAAAACTAATTCAGTTTTCAGTATTTGACATTAATTGTATTTCCGGTGCGTTAGTATAAAACCGTATGCCTCGTCATTATTATTACATATTGTTGGACGTGCCCTTGGTCCTGTATCTTTGATGGTATATTTGCTACTTCTAGTTCTGATTAGTACTGATTAAGTAGAATTTTCAACTGATTTATAATTGTAATTATATATAACCTAAAATTGGTAAACATTTATGCTGGGTATTACATAAAATCAACATTAAACAAGTTTTGAATTTGCTGATACTCCTGTAATTCATCTCCTGCACTGTCTTCTGTAGTCTGGGTAAGAAGACGCTTGACTCGTACCCTACAGGTCCCGGGATCAAACCTCCAACTTGTTTTATTTATTTTTCATTAAATTTATTTTTAACAGTATTTGTTTTCACCTATTCAAATTCCTTTCTTATCCGCGGCCCTATTGTGTGTCTTTTAGTCATTGCTATCGGCCCGGCAGTGTGAAGCAATTTTGTGTCCACGTCTATATTCCAAAATCTCAACAAAGAACATAGCTCAACTCACCAACGCCGCTGGAAGTTAAAAAGGACACGGTAATTGAGTGTCAGGCCGGCGTGAATTGGGTCGCGACGGAAGTGAAATCAGAACCGCGAGTGCCGATTAGCGCGGAAATGTTGACCGTTGGTGAAGGCGCGACAGCGGGGAACGTGCAAAGTTTAGTGGAGTTGTGTAATGCGTATCGGGGATGTTTCGCGCTGGACTTGAAGGAGCTAGGGTGTACCGATTTAATCGCCATGGATATTAAAGTTGAAAGGGAACCAGTGCAACATAAACCATATCGATTCAGCACCAAAGAGCGAGAAATAATTCACGAAGTAGTGCAAGAATGGAAGGACATGGGCATAGTTTCAGAAACAAGATCACCCTACGCGTCACCGTGTCTCCTGGTCTATAAAAGAGAGGGGAACAGCAACATGGTACCTGGACGACATCCTCATAGCGGCTAGAACTTGGGGTGAAATGATGGCCAAATTGGAGAAGATTTTACGAGTTTTAAAGAACGCAAAATTAATTTTGAAAATACGTAAATGTGTCTTTGGTAGCGTTGAAGTAGAGTTCGTGGGGTTTCGATTGCGGAATGGTGAAATGCCGCCAGGTGAATTAAATACGTGCGCGATTCGTGATTTTCCTACCCCTCGTAATATCCACGAAGTGCGTCGATTTCTGGGGTTGACCAGTTATTTCCGCAGATTTATCAAAAATTATGGTAAACGGGCGCGACCGCTAAGTGATTTAACGCGGAAAGATCAAAAGTTTATGTGGAGCGGCGAGTGTACGAGCGCGTTCCAGGAGTTAAAGGAAGCGTTGTGTGCGGAGCCAGTGCTAATGTTATTTAATGCGCGAGATATATGTCACCAAATTCCACACACTGCTTATTCTATGTCAGCATTTAAATTCATATATAAGAAATAAATTTGTAATTACAAATCAGTAATAAATTACATGCTAAAATCGCTGTCGGTTTATTTACTCATTGTTCAAGACCTAATAAACGTTTTAAAATCCTTTTTAAAAAGACACTTAGCGTTTCGTGGATCTTAACTGGCGCAGTCGGTAGGATAGTCGGAGTTAGTGAAATAAAAATTTTTCCAAAACGTTCGTTTCAACGATTTACCGGCTATCAACGAAAAACGTGTGCTTCAAGCTCAGCATCAACCAGCATCAAATTTTGCAACCAACAACAAGAAGAAGGATGAAATTTTGCCTACTTCTATTAGCGTAAGACTCATTCCATTTTTATTTTTCCCCAGCATTTTAATTTCCTAAATATTATTACCATTCATGATAAACGAAGACGATTTGGTAAAACTTGTGGTAAATAATTTAAAATTGCATAACGAAGATAACAACATGCCTAACATAACTGTAGCAGACATTACACGTAATCACTTGGACGTAATCCCTAAGTACGATGGTGAACCAACGACACTACCAATATTTTTATCAGCCTGCGAATATCTGCTGGGAATATCTGCAACACAACAAACCCAGCAGACCCAATCAACGAATATCTCCTACGAGTAATCATTTCGAAACTGGAGGGCAGAGCCCTATTATTAATAGGAAGCCGAGAAGAAACCCGAAACTGGGGCGAATTAAAGTTACTACTACAAAACTACTTTGGCGATCAAAGAGACGAAAAATGCCTGGCTAGGGACCTTCAAGATTTAAGACCTCAAAAGGGCGAACCACCATACAAATTCGGCATGAGATGCCAAGACGTAAGAGGACTGCTCCTCACCAAACTAAAATTATCCGAGCCAGATGCAAATACAAGGGCCATCAAATCCCGAATTTACGATGATGTAGCACTTCAGACGTATCTACGAGGGTTACCTGAAGGACTAAGAAACGTCATCCGAACGCAACGACCAGATAACCTTGAAAAGGCGATGAGCCTTGTAATCGAAGAAGAAAACTTTAATCACGCTCAACAGGAATACACCAATAAACGAGCAACGCAACTTCCGCCCCTTGCCAAAAGTAAGTCCATCTGCTACAGGACAATTTACAAGACCACCGTATCAAGCGACTTTTAATCGACCACAAACGTCCTTCCCACAATTCAGGACAAACTTCAATAATTCACAAAGAAGTAATTTTGCAAAGCATAACCCTTTTGCAAATAGTCGCCCTGCAAACTACACACCTGACAGGTACAAATTCGCAACAATTTACACCAAGGACGAACTTCCAACGAAATGTGCCCGAACTAATGGACACCACCTCAGGAAATACACGTGTTTCCAGACAATCAACAAGAAATCAACCCCCACAACAACAAACCAGAAAATGGATTTCAGAGGAACTATTCTATCAAGAGGGACCAGAAACTGAAGAAAATGCGAACTTTAATTATTACCCAGACGAGCAAGGAAGCAGCATGAGTGAAAATCACGAAGAATACTACTACGAGCCACTTAACGAGATGCCAGACACTCAGGATTTTTATCAAACAACCCGAGCTAATTCACTTAAACTACAACTCGGACAGCAAGCTTCCATTCATTCTGATCCCAGAGATAAAAGCGAAATTCATGTTGGACACAGGCTCCAGCAAAACACTCATCTCTCCAAAATTAATCGAAAATTTTTATTCAAAATTTGTCAAGTGGGAGCAATTTGCAATACAGTCAGCTCACAACGTAAGTTACCATGACTACACTGCAATAATACCCCTACCAACAATATTTAAAACAAAGGCAAGTCATAAATTCTATATATTTGATTTCAACAAAAAATACGATGGACTGATTGGAATGGACCTATTAAAATCTTTGGAAGCAAACATCGACCTTAAATCAAAAATCCTTAAAACAAGAAATGCGGAAATCCCGATCTATTACAACGACGTCGACACAAATAATTTAGGTGCAACGAACGGCAGAAAAAATGTGTGTTATCAGCTAACGCTGCAACCTCGATGCAACACAGTGGTCAAGGTACCCGTAACATTAAACGCCGGGACGGGACTAATGACTTATAAAAAATTCCCGTGCGGTGCAGAAATGCCTGCTGCTATTATTTACGCAAAACAAAACTATGCGATTACTACAGCAATTAACGCAACAGACAAGGTCGTGAACCTGGAAATAAAAACACCCATGAATGTGGAACCGTTCAAAATAAATTACGAATGTATGGAGACGGATGAATTCGATGTTGAAGAACTGAACACCCTCAAGCAAGACCAGTTGGAAAATTTATCAAAATTAAGGTTACAACACATGAACTGTGAAGAACAAAAGGCTATAAAACAACTATGCCAAGAATACATGGACATCTTCCACAACGAGAAAATACCCTTGACGTTCTCCAACAGTGTGAAACACAAACTGAATCTAAAAGACGAAACACCAAAATATACAAAAAGTTACAGACAAGCTCCCATTCAGAAACAAGAAATCTCCAAACAAGTAAAATCATTGCTAGAGCAAGGAATAATTCAACCAAGCACTTCCATGTGGTCATGCCCGGTACACATAGTTCCAAAGAAATTGGACGCCTCTGGTGAAAGAAAATGGAGGATGGTGATTGACTATCGACGCCTCAACGAAAAAACCATCGATGATAAATATCCCTTGCCCAACATTACAGACATCTTGGACAAACTAGGAAGGAGCCAATTATTCACAACTTTGGACTTAGCTTCAGGCTACCACCAGATCGAGATGGATCCAAGCGACATACCAAAGACAGCATTCTCAATGGAACAAGAGCACTATGAGTTCAAACGGATGCCCTTTGGGCTCAAAAACGCTCCAGCAACCTTTCAGAGGGTAATGGATAACATGTTAAGAGGCCTACAGAACGAGCACTGCCTAGTATACCTGGACGATATAATAATTTACTCAGTATCCTTACAAGAACATCTGGATCATCTCAGGAAAGTTTTTGACAGATTAAGGGAAGCAAACCTAAAAGTTCAACTCGACAAATCGGAATTTTTAAGAAAAGAGGTAGCATATTTGGGACATTTGAAAACACCGAATGGAGTAAAACCAAATCCGGAAAAAATTAATGCTGTCTTGAATTATCCAATCCCAAAAACTAACACCGAAATTAAAAGTTTCTTGGGACTTTTAGGGTATTACCGACGATTCATCAAAAACTTCGCACAACTAACAAAACTCATGACAAAATTGTTAAAAAAGGGAGCGAAGATCACCATGACACCTGAATACACACATTGTTTTAATCAATGCAAACAAATTTTAACAAACGACCCAATTCTCAAGTATCCAGACTTCACCAAACCATTCATCTTAACAACTGATGCATCCAACGTCGCGCTCGGAGCAGTACTTTCGCAGGGAGAAATAGGTCGAGATAAACCAATTGCCGATGCATCCCGCACACTATCAGGAACCGAATGTAAATACAGCACGACAGAAAAAGAGCTACTTGCCATAGTATGGGCTGTAAAATACTTCAGGCCATACCTCTTTGGACAAAAATTTAAAATATACACAGACCATAAAGCATTAACATGGTTATTTAATTTGAAGGAACCAAATTCCAAGTTGACTAGATGGCGTCTAAGATTACAAGAACATGACTTTGAAGTAATTTACAAACCGGGAAAACAAAACTCAAATGCAGATGCGTTATCACGAATACAAATAAATGCACTCGAAACAGCATCCATCGCCGTGAATCCCGACGAGGAATTGGACCGATTATTGGCAGAAATCGAAGGACCGTCAACATCAAGACAATTACAGACACCAAGTCCACAACAAGTGATGCAGAATCCAAACGAACAAGAAAACACAAGCCGAATTATGGATATGGAAACAGAAGAGGAAATGTTTACCGTACAATCAACAGATACAGCTGAACCAGATGTGGGTATACCTATCTTACCAGCAAGAGACGCAAGGAGAAAAAGAGGTATAATTAATGGGATGGGCAGCATAATCAAACTTATTACTGGAAATTTGGACCAGGAAGATACTGAAAATTATAGTAAGGCAATTCAACAACTAGAATCAGGAGAAAGGACAACAAAAATACTGGTAAATAAACAAATCTCCCTCACCAAAAGAGCAATCGAAAAATTTAACAAGACAACCGAAGAACTCCTGATCAATCAAAAAGCGATGGAAGCAAAAATAAATCAGTTGGTATCCGCTAGGCAGCATCCAGATGAGGAAATTTCAACCCTTATAACATTCAACTCGATATATAACCAATTATTTATGTCCACTAGCATCATTTATGAAATACTTATATCCTTAGAAGATGCAGTAGCTTTTGCAAGAATAAATGCACTACACACGTCAATCATAGAAGCCGATGATCTTCTAGATGACCTAAAGGAAATCAAGAAATTCGAATCCGACGATGCAAAACTACCGTACGAAATCAGTCTTAATAATTTACAAAGGTATGAAGCTGCATTGGAAATTAAAAGTTACATCGAGGAAAACAAAATTATATTTGTTATGCTAATACCACTGGTGGACCGAAAATCATTCGATTACTACCAATTGTACCCTCTTCCATTAGCCCTTAAAAACAACTTATACCAAATCATAATCCCCCACAACAAATACTTTTTAACCCATGAGTCAAAGTATGCAATGGACGATGAAAAATGTAAGGAGATAAGCCGAGCAATGTTCCTATGTCACAAGAACATCTACCAGATCCCATCTCAAGCTCCGTGTGAGGTGAACCTTATACAACATACGCATAACTACAACAACTGCAACCCAGAAATTGTCGAGATCGAAGAAATAAAGATCCAGAAGATACAAGACAGCGCGTGGATTTCAGTTCTTCCCAAGGAAACGACCATCTTAATATCATGTGGAGACCAAGAAGAAAGAAAAACACCCAAAGGAACATTTCTCCTGAAGACCGAAGAAAATTGCAAGATAAAAATTGAAAACACCATTCTACAGGCACACCAGAAGACGGGAAAAGAAGTGCAGATTGTATCACTCCCGAAGTCGGAAGACGTCTTTGAAAATAATAGAAGAAGAATAGAGATGACCCCGTTGAAGTTAGTAAACACCGATTTAAGCGACATCCATCCACTTCTGGGCCAGATGAATCTACTAAAGAACGAATTAAACAACAGTGCCCCAGTGATACACAAATCACTAAGTATCTGGACAATTTCTATATACATTATTATTTTTCTTACAATATGTTTCATGATCTACAAACGACGCAAACAACAGCCGAACAGAGATCCAGTACCCACACCAGAAACCATACCCCTGGAACAAATTGGAATTGTTGCAGCACCCCGTACAGCCCCCTGCTTTTCATCTTAAGGAGGGAAGAGTTATATGTCACCAAATTCCACACACAGCTTATTCTATGCCAGCATTTAAATTCATATATAAGAAATAAATTTGTAATTATAAATCAGTAATAAATTACATGCTAAAATCGCTGTCGGTTTATTTACTCAATGTTCAAGACCTAATAAACGTTTTAAAATCCTTTTTAAAAAGACACTTAGCGTTTCGTGGATCTTAACTCGCGCGCGGCGCGAACCGAACTTCACACGGAAGCATGTAAAGACAACGTGGGCGGAATTCTTTTACAAACAGATGAGGAAGGTAATTTACGTCCGGCTTATTATGTGTCGAAAAAGACGTCACCGGCGGAGTCAAAATATTCATCGTGCCGACTCGAATTAATGGCTATCGCGTACTGCTTAGATAAATTACGGCATTTGTTAATGGGTTTACCAATAGTGGTAATAACACATTGTGAGGCCATTGTACACATGAATATCCAGAAGACGCGACACTCGCAAATTGCGAGATGGTTATTCCTTCTCCAGGAATTCAAATTAGAAATAAAATATCGGAGCGGTGCTAAAATGCGACATGTGGATTGCCTTTCAAGAGCGCCAGTGGGTGAGACGGACGCAGAATTATTAGACAATTTACACGAACGTTTGGACGTATTAATAAATATTAGTGAGGACGATCGGATGTTAATAGTGCAACGAGGCGACAGAGAATTACGGCAGTTAATCGCATTATTAGAAAAACCGGCTCACGAACGAGATGCAGATGTAAAAGAAATGACGAAGGTTTCAAGCTGTTAAACGGGAGATTATTTCGCAGGGTTAACTACGACAGGACCGAGTACGAGCGTTATGTAATACCGCGTGGAATGCGAAAATCTTGGTGCGTGCAATACCGCGATCAAGCGGGTCATTTTGGTGTTGAAAGAACTTTAAGTGCGATCCGGAGACAAGTGTGGTTCCAAAACATGCGGCGTTATGTAAGAGGTCATATTCGAGGGTGCCTTGAATGCATCTTGGCAAAACGCGTACCGGGGCGGCAAGCGGGTCTTTTACACCCACTACCAATACCTAACCATTAGTGCGTTCAAAAAGGGGGCGCGCTTATGTACTTGTTTTTATTGACGCTCTCACAAAGTTCGTCAAATTGTTTGCGGTTAAAACCACGGGAAGCAACCCTACTATCAAGTGTTTAGATACTATAATTAATTTGTTCGGGACACCTGTACAATTAATTAGCGATCGGGGGACGTGTTTCACGTCAAAGAAATTCGGTGAGTTTTGCGCGAGTAAGGGAATCAAGCATACGCTTAATTCAGCACGACATCCACAAGGAAACGGCCAAGTCGAGGTAGTAATACGGTCGTTGGTTAGTGCAATTAAAGTGAATGCGGAAAGCGAGGACACCTGGGACGAGAGAATTAATAAAGTGGAACGCGATTTAAATTCCGGAGTAAACAAAACTACGGGCAAAACACCGTTTGAGGCGTTAATAGGTTATCAACCAACTTTCGGCAGGAGTGACATCGAGTGTTTGGTTACATCAGAAGAGGGTGACCGGTGGTCGGAACCAAACGATATACGAGAAAATATTAAAGAGAAAATTGTGCGGGAAAACGCGAAAACAAAGTCACGATACGACAAGAAAAGGTATGACAGTGCGGGTTATGACGCGGGTGATATTGTGTTCATGAAAACAGTGATGGGTTCCTGGGGGAGTTATGGGGCGAGTCCGCCCTCCAAATTTTATACCTTTGGGAAGAGCATAATTTTTCTGATCTAGTAGTCAAAGCAAATAAAAAAAAATCGTGAAGGCTCTGACAGCATCCAAGCGAATAGTAAATTTTCAATTTATTTCTGCATTTATTTTGGGTGATGGGTTCCTGGGGGAGTTATGGGCCGACTCCGTCCTCCAAATTTTATACCTTTGGAAAGAGCACAATTTTTCTGATCTAGTAGAGTCAAAGAATGACAAAGATGACACCGAAATAAATTGACGGTTTTCCAGATTTTTTTTAAAAGTGTTATTAAACTGCAAATAAATTAAAAGTTGTACGGGTGTTGTAATAATTATCCCTCTTTATAAAGCAACTTGTTTTTTTTAAAATCGGCCGAAAGAAACGGTTGTTTTGAGAGGAAAACTGGGAGCACGTATCTTGGCTCTTCGCCAGGTTTAAATACATTGCTGGAACATCAGATGAGACGATGAGTTACTCATGCGCTGGCCCCTGCTATTATCAAATCTTAGCGCTCAGCCGCCAATCAGGTGTCGCGTAAGCAACAATGCATTTGCATACGAATTTGCATTTGATTCAATTCAATTGTGATGGCAATGCGGCTGGATTGGTGGATTGCGAATATCAAGCAACTTGGGCGGGACAATAAATTATAATTATTACGAAAGAGGCGTATACGCAAAATTAAACTCTTTAAGGTCGTCTCATGAATCGAGTTCCACACTGTATATATATATATATATATATATATAAATACGTTTGCCAAACTAATTGCATTTTTGAAACAAAAGTTACAAACCCAAGAAGTCTAAAACGTTACTTAAAACTGATATTGAAAAATTTTTAATGGAAGCACTAGATGAAAATTATTTACTAATGAAGGTAATGAAACTTATGACTTTTTAATTACTTCAAAGTAATTTACAATATATATTTTTAGATCGTATTGATTTTTGGTATAGCCGGAGCTTGTAGATGTGATGAATTATGTAAAATGAGCATTAAAGATATACAAGATAAAGAATCCATTTTAATTGTTACTGTTTCGCAAACAAAAACTAAATGTGAACGTATTTTTACAATAACAGAAGGAATAACTAATAATATAAAGTTATATAGAAAATATATATCATTACGTTCACCTAAAACAAATCACGAGTGTTTATTTGTAAATTATAGAGCAGGAAAATGTACAGTCCAACCTGTGGGAATCAACACCTTTTCCAAAATACCACAACTAATCGCTAAGTATTTAGAATTGCCTGATTTTCAATTATATACGGGCCATTGCCTAAAAAGATCTATCTTCAGCGAGTATTTTAGTAAACCAGGGTGGTGATCTTTTAAGCCTGAAACGACATGGAGGTTGGCGTTCAACAACAGTTGCAGAAGGATATATTGATGATGCTTTGTCTACAAAAATTAATGTTGCACACAAAATCCTTGGAAACGATGCAGTAATAACAAATACAAATACCTCAACAAGTATGGCGGTGTCAGAAGAAAGTTCACTTCATACCGATGTAGGTAATTTTGAAACTGTGCCATCTTTAGAACCTGTTGGTTGTTTCGAAATTAACCAACAAACCACTAATAACAATACTGTTAATTCCGCAAGTACTTCGAATAACATCGGCAACATTGAAAGAATGTATAATATACCTGCAGGCATTAATTTTGGTGGTGTTTCCAATTCTGTAATAAATATTTATACATCTAAATAAATTTTCACTAATAATAAATAATTTCTTGCAAATAATTACTGTATTTATTTAATTCTATCAGCAGGTTCTATAAAGAGGTTATGTTTAATAACCATAACAAAAGTTTGCAATTTTTATGTTCGGGCTGTTTCCGACAGTTGTAAACACATCGTAAATGCTCATAGATATAATAGAACTTCTTTCTGATCAACACAGAGCAGTACCAAAATTATACTGGGTAATCGGTTGACAATAAACACTTTCAAAAAATAGACATATAATTGGATGGTGTTATGCAACAATGCGGTTAACCCACATTTATATAAAAAATGAGTTGAACATGTACTATGTTAAAAAAACTCCAATTCTACATGAAGCAAAAATGAGTTCATCCATTGTTCGATTACCCCGCCATCTAGAACAGAAAAGATCAACCCACAAACGGTTATCACAGAATCTTCATTTAGCAACAACTGTTTAAGCCACCATTTTAAATCATGCATTTCTGTTGTGTTTAAAATTGACTTTTTTTATAGTTTTAAGTGCCGAAACCAAAATTATTACAATTGTTGGCCTCCCCTACTACCTATTTAAGGTAAAGCAGTATTATTTTCTGTAATTTTATAGGGTTTTGTATAAAAGTTTTGTGAAGAATGTTAAGATTTTTTTCCTAACCTCAAAATCTACTTTGATTTGTAAATGTTTATTAGTCCAAAGGGTAGTAACAATTAAAAACATAACAAATTGCTAAAAAACATAATAATTATCTGCATTACATTAACGATTGCCTTAGTTCCATTTAAAAAATAAATATGATGGATAATCCATTGTTGCAAAATGTGATTTTCAGAATGGGATCCAGAGGTAAACTGCTTGTGGAATTGGCAACAAAAAGAAACAAAGAAGTAATACAGTCATCTGACTTATCAGATGATTACAAGGAACCATTTTCTCCATCAGGTAGTGAGTATTTACCTTCCGATGAAGACGTACATTTTGAGAATAATGAAACGTTACCTCCTACATTAATGTCCAACTTCGATAGTGAAAATAGTTCACTTATTGAAAATGAACGGAATGAATCAGAGCATCGTCCAAAACGAGGAAGGAAACGAAAACACCACGCACAAACCCGTGAGTCCCGGAAAAAATTATACAATGAAAATAAATTCCATGTAACCTCTAGGGGGAAGGAGGTTGAACCTAAAAGTTTTAACTCAGAAGTTTATTGCGGTTGTAAAAAAAAATGTTGCGAAATAGTTAGCAGGGAGGTTCGAGAAAAACTTTTCACTCAATTTTGTACCATAGGTTCATTCTCTGGTTGATGCGCTTTTCTTAACGCACATGTAAGACAAAATAAAAAAAATCGGACTTATACTAAGGCAACTGTTTCTAAACGAAACCAGACAAGAAAATATTTAATGGATGGACAAGAAGTCTGTAAAATGGCTTTCCTGAAAACATTACAAATTACACAAAATCGAATTGACGTTGCTTTAAAAAAAGCCAACGACCACATAATTACAGATAATCGCGGTAGTAAAAGTGGAGGAAAAAACAAATGCTCACCTGAAAAACTTCAAGAAGTAATGGACCACATTAACTCATTTCCAAGATATGTATCGCATTATTGTCGAAAAGAAATTGATTCAAATTTCTTAGGTCCTGAGCTGAATCTGGCAAAACTTTATGACCTGTATAAAGAATATTCAAAAGAACCTAGACCAGTTAGCTTGTCCACATACAAGTCAATATTTTATAAAAAAATTAATTTGAAATTTAAGTCTCCGAAAAAAGATACTTGTCTAGCTTGCGATGTTTCTAAAAACAAATCAGAATTGTTAACAGCTGAACAGCTTGAAAAAATTAAAGCAAATCATGATATTCACCTAGAAGCAGCGAAAACTCTCCGAGACACAATGAATAACGACCTAGCAGAAGCTAAAACCAACAAAGAACTGGAAACATTAACCTTTGACTTACAAAAAACCCATCCGTTACCCAAAATACCTACTGGTATAGCCTATTACAAACGACAACTCAATTTTTTCAACTTTGGCATCCATGTTGGTAGTTCTGGTCGAGGAATTTTTAATGTATGGACAGAGAATGTGGCAGGCAGAGGCACGCAGGAAGTCGGATCTTGTTTAAAAAAATATATTGAAAAACATATCAAAGATCCAGTAAAAGAACTTCGGCTTTGGTCTGACTCATGCGGGGGACAAAATCGCAGTATTAAACTTGTCCTTATTTTGATACACACGCTCTTGAACTATCCATCTCTAGAAGTAATCACTCTTCGTTTTCTTCTATCGGGGCACAGCTTTCTGCCTAATGATTCGGAATTTGGGGATGTAGAAAAAGCATTAAAGGTGCAGGAACGAATTTATACTGATGAAGACTATATAAAAATAATGCTGAACTGTAGAAGGAAGAATAAATTTACTGTAGTCCGATACAAAAAGGAGGAATTTATTTCTGTGGAAAATTTAAGCCAATCTATTACAAATAGGAAAGTGGATATAGATAAAAACAAAGTATCTTGGCTAAAATGTCATGAAATTAAACTAAAAAAATCAGAATCCACTTCATTATTCATGAAAAGTAATGTTAGTGATATAGAGGCACAGAAAGTAAATATTGAAAAAGGTGGTAAAGGACGAAAATCGTGAAATCGCACTGCCGTGTCTGTGGCCTAATGGAAGAATATTATCTACAGATAAAGTAAATGCCCTTAAAGTATTGTTGAAACTCGTCCCTAAGGATGCCAAGGATTTTTTCAAGTTCTTATCTAAAACATCTACGTCAGCATTTGAAGATGATGTTGATGGATTTGGTATGGATATAGACTTTCAGCTTGAAGACATTGAGGAAACTGAGGAGACCGGAGATAAAGAAAATAGGTCACAAGTGTAGTACCAGAAAATAATGTGTTTTTTTTTCATAGTAGAATATTATATTTTTTTTATTACTTATAATCAAATATATTTTTGTTAATTTTTCTACAATTTAAATAAAGTGTTAAAGTTCTTTTGCCTTTTTTATGTCCTAGTGAAAAAATAATAAGACATATTTACTTTGTTTGTGGGGTTTACGTTGTTGTTGCAGAACACAAAGCCAATATGTACATGTTAATCAAAAATGAGTTAAGCGGTTACATTATTTATTTAAACTGACAAGAAAATAGTTTTTTTTAATCATTGCCGTTTAATATGATTTTCTGGGACAATACTTTGAAATATGTACTTTGATGTATCAAAAAATTAATTAATTTATTTTCCATAAGGTGTTACACTTTAACCCTCATTATCTTAAAATTAAGCTGCAGTTGGTTAACCGCATTGTTGCATAACACCATCCAATTATGATACAAATTGTTTATAAATTTAGCGAAAATGGAAAAAATCAGGTTTAGCACACGTGAGCAAAGTGATTTTATCACTCATTTGATTGGGGCCCTCGCCTACGGCTCGGGCGCCCAATAATCAAACTCGTGATAAAATCATACACTTTGCTCACTTGTACTAAAAATAGCTATTTTTTAGAATATAATTTTCGTTACATTTATATTCTTTGGTTATTGTCTCATCCACCACTCTATTTTTTGTAAGTATTATAGGGGGGCCCAAATTTAACATCTTGCACAGGGCCCTTCAGAGGCTGGTTACGGCACTGCAGGCGCATATTATCTGGTTCGAACACACACGTTGTTTAGTATACTAAAAGATTCGAGTTAGTTACCCTTAAATAAGTTCAATTTCTTAAAGCCGTAGGAGTCCAATGCACAATTGGATTTTTATTGCTTTTAAACGAGCAAGGCGAGGAACCACAATAGACGAGCTAGTTAAGAGTTAAGTTATTAGACAATCTGGCACCTGAAGTACGTCCGAAAATTGCCCAGATGGACAATGCGGGTGGCGCACAGATTAGTCTGACCTCAATCCCAGATTGTAAATCTCAATTCCTGCAACAACTGTCACTGACTCCCAAAACCGCGATTTGTTAATTGATAAGTCAAGGGAGGAGTTAGTAATAATTGGGAGGACCATTGCAGACTTAAGATTAGGGTTGGAGGTTTTACACAACACTTCATACATAACACTTGAAAGTTTTGATACCTAGTTACTTACTTCACTTTGTTAATACAGCGTCTCAATATTATTATTGTCACTGTAATAATTGCGGTTCCTTGCCAAGATAAACTCGGTTCTGTGCCAAGTGCCAATAACCAACTCCCTTTTGAAAGGCAGTCAATTACTATGCTCTGCGCAGCAATAATATTAATAGGTATGTGTTGTAACGAACGACGTTCGTTTTAGCCAGCACCGTAGTCACACGTATGACTTATAACTTGAGGACAGCACCGTACCGCAAGCGCTCCGCTTAAGCGCCCAGCTTGCCCTACTCCGCGGACGCGTTAAGCGCGCCCCACTCCGCACCCGCGCAGCTTGTACTTAAGGAGCGGATTTTCTAGTGCAGTAGAGATGGGTCAGAACGGCACACTTTTGTGAGTCAGTTCATATCGTTCAGTTCATCTTGGAGAGTCGTTCACTAAGAGTCGTTCATTTGAACGATACTAGATAATGCGAGTTTTCGTATTTTGCTATGGAGTCGGCGCATTTCTTACGAGTAGCATATAAGCATGCAGAGCCCGAGTGCGGCTCACGAATACACGCTACGAGTCTAGACTGCACCTGATCTTTTGTTTGAAAAACAGAAATTCAGCGATTTTAAAATATTTATAAGAAAATAAAATTGAGTTTTGAGTTAGTATGTTTTGTTATTTCTTAGATAAAAGACGTTCGTTCTCGTTCGCAGTTGTCCTTTATGATCATAATTTTCGCCACGATACAATTTCTACTTTTCTATTTTTCGCATTACCTTTATAATGTAATTTTTTTTGGCTGTTTAATCTTTTTCTGAAAAAATCTCAAAAACAGTATTTTTCAACAATATCAGTTTGTGCTTCATATTTTATTAAAATGAGCGGTCGAAATTTAAAGAAGCGAAGTGCTCTCTGGTCATACTTTAGTGATTTGGAAAACAGTACGGCAAAATGTAGCTTTTGTTCGCAAATACTTTCCTACAAAGGTGGATCTACTTTTAATTTAAGAAGACATTTGATGTCCAAACACCCGACTACTAAATTTGCTTTGGATGAACAAGAGCAAAAAAATTTAAATCTAACCAAAATTGAAGAATTGGAAAATGTGCCCTCCACTTCGTCAGCTCCATCGACCTTCACGTCGGCGTCGTCTACAACTGTTCCTGATAAAAATCGTTCAGTCAGTTTATGTCCCCCATCCAAAAAAAAACAGAAAACATTACACAACTTTATCCATAAACCAATTGGTGATTACAGAAAAAATGTTATTGATGAATCATTGGTTAAAACAATGGTTAAGAATTATCTGCCATTCCAACTTTCAGAAAGCAACCACTTCAAGAATTTTGTAAAAGAATTAAATCCATCGTACCAAAGACCGTCTCGAAAAACAATATCAAAAGTACTAATACCTCAGTATTATAATAAAACAAAAGAACATGTAATTGAAGAAATTAAATCTGCTGATGGGATCTGTCTCACTACTGATGGATGGACCTCCACATCCAATGAAAGCTATATTTCTGTAACGGCACATTTTATAGATAAAGAAAATAACATGAAAAGCTATCTTTTAGATTGTTACAATTACCAAGATTCTCATACTTCTGAAAATTTGGCTAGTGAACTGAAAAGAATAACGTCAACCTGGGATATATCAAAAAAAGTAGTTGCAATAGTAAGCGATAATGCAGCGAATATAAAAACGGCAATAAGTCAAAAAACTGAATGGAAACACGTACCATGTTTTGCGCATACAATAAATTTAATAGTACAGGCAGGGTTAGAGGAAATTAAAGAAATTCGAACAAAAGTAAAAAATATCGTGGAATTTTTTAAAAGGAGCCCTAAGGCAAGTGACAAACTGAAATCTATGCAGATCCAACTTCAACACCCTAATCTAACTGTTAAACAAGATGTTTGCACTAGATGGAATTCCACATATGACATGTTTAATAGAATTTTAGAAATTAAGGAATCATTAATTTCTACAATTGCTATAAATTACACTAAACTCGATAATTTGACTAATGACGACTTTATAATTTTGAAAGAAGTGTGTGAAATTTTAAAAATATTTAAGGACGTCACTGAGGAAATGAGTAGCGAAAAGCGAGTCAGTGCCTCAAAAATAATTTTATTTTCAAACAATTTAAAAAAGTGTTGTGCTAAATATTTAAAAGAAAAATCTGACAATTTACATAGACAAGTGATAAATTTAACTGAAAAATTATTAACTGAATGCTGCCGAAGATTTGACGGTAATGAACGCAATAAATGATTCGCTGAATGCACTATACTAGATCCGCGTTTCAAAAGACATGGGTTTTCCGATAAAACAAATTATGAAAGTGCCAAACAAAACTTGATAAATTGGGCTACACAGATATCACACAATGAAGTAAATATTATGGAAGTCGAAGTTTCGGAAAATGTAAATTCAGAAAACATCTCTGAGAAGAAATTAACTATATGAGGTGAAAAATTTGGTGTGTTATTCTAATCCAAGAGCTGCCGGCACAATAGAAGTAGATAAATATTTGGAGGAACCGTTATTGACGCGTACTTTAAATCCGCTAATTTGGTGGAACGAAAGAAAATTAATTTACCCAAGACTGTACAAGCTAATGAAAAAAAGATTGTGCATCGTAGGTACTTCAGTCCCATCTGAAAGAATTTTTTCCAAAGCGGGGCAGACAATAACGGAAAAAAGAAATAGACTAAATGGCGGAAAAGTGTCAATGCTTTTGTTTTTAAACGCTAATTTATAAATTTTTATAACCTAATTTTGTTATGTTTCAATTGTTTAATTATTTTTTTTCCTTTTCCATGATTTTTTTAAATGAAAACGTTTATTTTAAATTATATATCTAGATATACCTACCATTGTACTAGATACTTTTTGAATATTTTTTTATTTTTATAAAAGTTTTTTTTATTTGTTATATTTGACTACCTACTTTATTTTTATACAGAAATAAAACAATTATTATAATATGTTGTTTTTATTATTACTCCCAGTAATTTTCTTTATTATTCATGATCAATTGATAGTTTATAGATCTGTATAAATTAAACTAAATAAAAAAATATATTTTATCTAAAAAACCGTGTGCATAAATAGACCTTAAGAATTGAACGTTTGTAATCGTTCATCGTTTAATCTGCGCGCTGTGCAGGAACGAATACTACACTTGAACCCGAGTGTAGTATTCGAGGTACTGAACGATGATGAACGATGAACGACTCGTTTTTCTGTCAAGAACTGAACGTTCATAGCTCACTTTAGTGAGTCGTTCAAAAAGAACGACTCGTTCACGAACGACACATCTCTATAGTGCAGGGACAGTCCGCTACAGTTCGCCGAGCCGTTCAGAGAAGCCAACTACTAGGACAACACTCGAGTAAGTTACCACTTCAGCGTGAGGGTTAACTCCGTTGATACTTATTTACTACCTATTACTGTTACCGACGTGAGGGTTAACTCCGTCAATAGGCACGAGGGTCAAACTCTGCCAGGGTTGCATTTTCCAACGTGAGGGTTCAACTCCGTTGTATTATTACTTGTTCTTTGCCAACGTGAGGGCTAACTCCGTTTATATTGTAAACTTTGTCCTGACGAGAGGGCAACTCCGTCAAACGGTACGAGGGCTAACTCTACCGATTCTGCACCAACGTGAGGGCCGAACTCCGTTGGGGGCAGTTATACTTTCTCTAGGCCATCACCGCCATTGCAGTTTTCACCGCCGCCATTGCAGTCGTCACCGCCACCGTTGCAGTCGTCACCGCCACCGTTGCAGTCGTCACCGTTGCAGTCGCCCCGCCGTCGAAGGAGGGCCCCAGTGCATTATTATACTCATTATCTGGTGTATTATTATTATTCTTGAATAAATCTTATTTTGTCAATCTCTAGTTCTCTGGACTACCCGAAGGCACAACCACAGGGAGAAAACCCTTTAAATCTGGCGCCCGAGTAACAAGCCGACTCAGGTAGCGTCACAGTGTTAAAATGTTTGTCAAACAATGTTCATAACTTTAATAAATAGATTAAGTAAGGTTGATGTGTAAATAATGATCGCCCAAACCCGAATCCACCATTACAACTCCTCACCATGTTAATCTCGTCGCTCTCGATTTAATATTTTACTTTTTACAAGACTCCCTTTCATAGCCTAAATTAAGAGAGTGGCGACCGTTACAATCAGGTACATGTGAGGATAGTAAATGTGTGAGATGAAGTTCAAAGTTTTGAAAAAGATATACAATTAGGAGAAATTTGTGAAGTTGTAAATATGCACGAAGAAAAGGAATTGAATAATAATGGTGTTATTAATAGTATAGAGAAGATTATTAATAGTATAGAGAAGAAGAATGTATCGAGAAATGGGAGAGAAGATATTAATGAAATTTTTAATCAGCTTGATGTATCGGAGATTAATGGTGAAAAGAAAGTTATTTTGTATGATCTAGTTGCAGAGTTTGCAGATATTTTTAGAGTTGATAATATACCCTTATCATGTACGAGTAAAGTTAAACACATAATTATCACAGAGGAGAATTCGCATCCAATTGTAAAGAGACCGTATAAAATTCCTCGTGTGAAACGTAAAAATTAGATAGAGATTAGTAAGATACCAAAGAAGGAATTATAGTAGAAAGTAGATCGCCTTGGAACGCGCCTATTGTTATTGTAGATAAGAAGACAAGAGGAGATGAACCAGAAATTAGAGTATGCATAGATTATCGTGGGTTGAATGAAATTATGAAGCCAGATTTCTTCCCTTTGCCACATTTAAGTGATACGATTGATCAGTTATCGGGTAGTAAATTATTTTCGGTAATGGACTTAGCGTCAGGATATTTTCAAGTAGAAATGCAACCTGAAGATAGAGAGAAAACTGCGTTTTCCACTCCAGATGAACACTTAGAGTTCGTACGAATGCCTTTTGGACTTAGGAACGCGCCTAGTACGTGGCAAAGACTATATGCAGTGTTATCGGGATTAACGGGAATAATTCGCTTAGTGTATTTAGATGACATTATAGTATTTTCTACGGACAATTTACGCGAACATGTAAGTCGGTTGCGCGACGTATTTTTAAGATTACGGGAGAACAATTTAAAATTGAAACCCACCAGGTGTTATTTTTTTAAACAAAAAGTGAAATTAAGAAAAGATTATTAAGAATTATCCCAAACCAAAGACAATTAAAGAAATTAGAGCATTTTTAGGTTTAGTAGGTTTTTATAGAAAATTTATCCAGAAATTTTCGAATGTAGCGAAACCGTTAACGTTGTTAACAAAGAAAGAAAGTAAACTAGTATGGAACGAGGAGTATGAAAATTCTTTTGAAAGTCTTAAGTTTGCTTTGATTTCCCCTCCTGTTTTGAAATATCCAGATTTTAGTAAAACTTTTATTATATCTTAGTTACTGATGCAAGTGGTGTCGCAATTAGCGCAATACTTTGTCAAAAGTATGGTAATTCCGAACATCCTATTTCGTATGCAAGTAGAACCTTGAATGGTCCTGAATCACGTTATTCTACTATAGAACGTGAAGGGTTAGCAGTAGTTTGGGCTGTTAAATATTTTCGTTGTCATTTAATAGATTCTCATTTCACAGTTTATACTGATCGTCGTAGTCTTTAATATTTGTTTTCGTTAAAAGAGGTTAACAGTAGATTATCCAGATGGGCTATGGCATTAATGGAATATAATTTTAATATTGAATATAGGCCAGGAAAAATTAATTCAAATGCAGACGCACTAACTAGACTGCGTAAAGAGACAGAAATAATTGAGATTTCAAACAGATTAGGTAAAATTAAGGAACTAGATTATGAAGCAATTAATTCAGATGATAAAGAGGAAGATGATGATATTATAATTAATGGAATTTGGGATGTTGAACAAATTAGAATGGCTCAAGAGAATGATCCACTAGTCTTAAAATATCTTGATGATAATGATTACTTCTATAAACAGCACAATGGATTAGCATACAGAATAAGGCAAGGAAACGAAAGGAAAACGAATTGGAAGAAATTCAACACGATAATAGCATGCCTTCGCCGAGTGGTGAAACAACCAAAGAAAAAAAAAGGTACATCAATCACAGAACTACAAAATGATTCTACATGTGAAGAACATAGGATGTCTTTACATGACAGCACCAGCGATTAATCATCTGACTGCACAGAATCAGATGAAGATAGTCATACAGCAATGTCTCAAGAGGAATATGATTCAAATGAAGATACTCGTACATAAGACTTCTCTACAGGAATATAAAGTAGGAGATTTTGTATTTGTCCTTAAAAAATCCGTGAAATTCTATGCCGCCAAGGTAATAAACTTTTGGGGAAAATATGAAGTTGACGTCAAGTACATAAGATCCAAGACGCTGGAAAATAATTTCATTTCCCTGAAGATCGTAGATGAAGCCAACCTCTCTACAACGGATATTGTCCAGAAGATAAAAAATGTAAAAGAAGACGAGTTTTTTTCTTCGAGGGCGTTGACGGATATAGATTTTGATTATTTTGTACCTAAAATAGTAAAATTTATAGCAAATAAACTGTGTTTTTTTTACATTTTCATTTTAAATTAGTTTGAAATACAAAAATACAGGCGACTTGATCATATGTGTTTTTAACATGGGTGGCAGTCACCCCTTTTTTCGGGTGACTTCGCCAACAGTGTTCTTATTTTATTCTATTGTTTTTGGCGCACGATAATTAAAAAACTATTCCAAATTTCATAACTCACAAGCCAAATCAAGCCACATAATTTGCCAATAAAAGAAGTTAAAAATCGCAAGCGAAAGACCCAAAAATGGAAGTTAAACTTCAAAAACTGGTGAATTCACCCCGGTTGACGGAATATATTATATTGGGAACTTTTCTGAGTTAGAGTGCTAAGACTCAAGGGCGTTTTATCTTCCCCATCAAGAAAAACTTTACATTGGTCGCGAAACACGACATAAAAAATATTTTAACGAAGCCAAGTTCCGCAGGAAATACGAAAAGATTGCAAGAATCGTTCAAGTTCTAAATAGAATTTGGAAGTATCAACATTTGCTGAAAAATATTATGTATATCCACATATTAAGTAAATATATATAATTTATTTAGTGCCTTTACTTGTGTTTCATTGTACAACACAAGCTGTTTCATTGTGGTCCACTACTGTTTTTTTTATTACACTATTTTTTTTTAATTTAAAACTTGAATCAGTTTTTTATATAGAAATGATAGGCAAAAGACTTTAGTCTTTAGACACCTATGATCCTATGATCATTTGATTCCAGAATCATGTTGATTCTGTGAGACATTTGAAACGAATATGTCAATTTTGATCCATTGTGGCCCACCCTCCCCTAAGTAATAAAACCTATTTCGATTAATGTTAGCCGTTGACATTTAAACCTATGATTTTCAATGCTCTATTTTGCATCGGTTTTTGCCAAAAAAGGCAAGTTGGACGAAGGTGAGTTGTTAATCTTTAACATTTGGATTTTTAATACTTCAGTTTGGCTTGTTTTTATACAAAAAACTAATTTGCATAAATCTGATTTGTAGACTATTAACCTTTTCTTTTTTAGAATTTGTTTTTTTATTTGAAACCAATTTATATTAATGTGAGTTTTTTACTTCCAAAGTCTTGGAATTTGTCTGACTTCTGACATGAAACCAGTATTAAATTAATATTAGTTGTTAACCTTTGATTTCGTAGTTTTCCACACTTGATATTGGTTTGTTTTGTTATATTTAACCAATTTGGATAAATCAGATAAGGTGACCTTTAACCTGTTGATTTTAATTTGTATTGTTTTCGAACCAATTTGAATAAACATCAGTTTTTAAGCATCAATACATTGATATTTGTTAGTCAAAAGTTAAAAATTATCTTTAATAAACTGTTCCTAATGCATTTCGCAATTATCAGAGGAAGTACTTTAAAAAGCAAAAATTATTTTAGAAATCAGTTGTTGACCATTCGCTTTTTAATACTTCAGTTTATCTTGTTATTTTATTTATCCAAAACCAATAAGCATAAATTCAATTTGTTGTCTTTAAACCTTTTGTTTTTTGAAATTAATATGGTTTGAGTATTCGATATCAAACTTATGTAGGTAAACATACGTTTCTATTTTAAACGGCTTGGTATTTGTGTGATTTTTAACATGAAATCAATTAAGATTAATGTAAGTTGTTTATCATTGATTTCTTGCACTTAATGTTGGCTTTTTTGTTCAATTAAACCAATTTGGTTATAAAAATTTGTATTGTTTTTGTTTTTTACATTAAACCGATTTAGTCGATTTTAAACTTTCAACCTCTTGGAATTTGTTAGGCTTCTGACATGAAACCACTTTGAATTGTTGATCTTTAACCTCTTGATTTTCACAGTTGATTTGGTTTGGCAGATAATACTAATTTGGAAAAAGTGAGTTGTTGACCTTCTTGGTTTTGAATACTTGGTGTTGTTTGTATTTTTGAAACAAACCAATTTGGATACCCATAAGTTGTTTTTCGCTTCTTCATTTTTAATATTTGACATTTGACGTGAATTGGGAATGTGACATTAAACCAATATATATATATATAAATGTGAGAGTCATCTCTTGGATTTCACCACTATGTATTGATTTGATTTCTTCCTCCTGCATTCTTATGCAATATTGGTGGTATTTCATTTATTTATAACTGATAGCATGATCTTCAAATGCGTATTCCATATTCTTTTTTTGCGGCAAGAAACCAATTTGGATAAAATGTACTTGATAATGTATATCTCCATTGTATTCAAATACTTAGTTTGCTTCACTTTCCAGCATAAAATTAATTCAGATAAATATTAGTTAAATTCTTGATTTTAAAAAAGTTAGCCTTTGCTGTGATATGGCTTTCCACAAATAAATTTAATTTAAGGGAAACTTCATAAAATAAATAAATAACTTCTCCGAGGCAGTGTTTATTTTTGAAGCATTTCTTCTTGTTAACCATTTGATTGCGTTCTTCGACATCAGGAATTTTTCAGTTTTTGATGCAAGGACTAGGAATAATCCTGGTCCTTGGTACATTGTAGGCAGTATTTACAAATCTGAAAATAAAAAAAAATAATTATAAAATATTAAAACACTAGAAATAATTTAGTTTGAACAAAAGTAATCTTTTATGTCATTTAGACAGGCAAAACAATAATTTTGCTTGGAATAAAATCATCTTAATATTTCCATTAATTTTTTTTATATAATTTGCTCAAATTTAAAACAATTTTTCATAAATTGATTAAATTTGAATAAAGTTGAAAAAAGGTTAAAATTGTAAAATCTTTAATGATTCATAAGATTATTTTTTACCCACAACACGGTACCTTATTGCTAATAAATCGTATCCCAAAAAGATAAATTTTTACAGGCGGTTTAAAAAATTCATTATTTTATATCATAGTTGTAACAAATATTTCACGTTATCTCTATAATAGTAAAATACTTGCATATTAATACATATTTCAAATTATGGAGAGGCAAACGGAGAAAAATGTGAGCAAAAAAAATGATATTAAAAGGACCGATCTCTGGGTGTAACATTGTAGAACTTGATATTCATACTACATGTACAAAAAGGGAAAATATTTAATTCTGCAGATTATTGGGTAATGAATCTCGTGAATTTCACCAAATCAATGATATTTTGATTATTGAAATATTCAAAATAATTAACAACATTTTAAAATAACTTGTTCAAAAAAAGAGAATTCCTTTTATGGAAGCTTAGTCGAAACAAAGAACGTACCGATGAAACTAAAGTAACTAGATCCAGAAAATGTCACCATATTCTCTTTTAAATCTGAGATAAAATACTTACAAAAATAATTCGACTCTAAAACAAATAAATTTCAAAATTGTAATACATTATTACTAAAACCAAAGACAAAATTTGAATTTTTGTTAATTTTCAAATTGACAAAATTGTTTAGTATAAATTGTAGTATCAACTTTGTTAATTTAAATGCAACATTCCATTTTTTATTGATCTTAAACTATCAAAATACTGAAAAAAGAAATTTTTTAAAAAGTCGATTATTTCGTTAACTACAATAGTTACAAAAAAAATGTTTCGGATAAAAGTTATTCCATTTGTAAAGACGTAAAGACAGATATAAATACGTTTACTACAAAAATATCACAATCTCGGTTTTTAAGATATCAATAGCAACTTTCTTATTTTAAATGGACGCCATATTGAATTTTTCAACAGTTAAATTGCATTTTTTTATCTAATTACAACAACATATTACAATCCATATTCAAAGTAATACACTACGAAATACTTGTTATTATTTGAATTAAATTAAGTAACCTATGACTATTTGACAGGATTTCTTTAAACAAATGACAATTCAAGCTGTCATTTTAGATTATTGTATAAGTCGAAAACTTGTCATATTGTTCATTTGGTTAGTGGAAAGGTTGCCATTTGTAAATGATTAATCAATCACTAAAACTTATTAATTCTAACTTGATGTACAATAAACCGATATAATAATCTAAAGCTTGAATCGTCATTTGTTTAAAGGACACCTGTCAAAAAGTCATGGCTTACTTAATTTAATTAAAATAATGTCAACTATTCATAGTCTGTTACTTCAAACATGAATTGTAATACATTCTTGAAAGCAGAAAAAAAATGGAATTTATTTGTGAAAAAATCCAATATGATGCCCATTTAAAATAAGAAAGTTGCTATTGATATCTTGTAAACCGAGTTTGTTATATGATTGTAAAAAACATATTTAGATTAGTCTTTACGAAACAAATAACTTTTATCCGAAACATTTTTTTGTAACTTTTCTTGTTAATGATATAATCGACTTTTTCAAAAATTGCAATTTTCGGTTGTTTTCGTTTATCTTCGGAATGGCTTGGAATTTTTGATAATTTTAAATGCCATCTAAACGAGTATAAAAAACTGCAAAACATTGCCCATTTAACAAAATCTATAACCTTATTAATAACAACGATACCCATGCAATGCAACTCAAATTGGGACACCCTGTATAATTTCAATTTTTTTTTCATAAATAAAGAAATTATAGAGGTGACCGATGTTTCATTTGCACCCAGTACACTTGCTAAAATCTCTGGTCTTGGTGCAAGTTTTTATTTCCATATTTTTAAAAAATTAAAATTTATGTGCAAAATTATCATCAAATGATATTTTTTATCTTAAGTATCAGATAAGCTCCAAAAGGCATAGCTAGATAATATGTTTTTCATTTGGATACTATGTAAGTGGTAAACAGTAGCAGGTCACCGGTATATTGACTGTCAACTTTTAACGACTCTACAAAAGAGCATAAACCTTAATTAGTAGCTTAACAGTTTAACAACTAACATTTTTGATCTCTTATACAATTTCTCTGTCTGCCTTAATTTAGGCAGAAAAAAACAATACAACCTCTTAACTTTTTTTCAAAATTTGGCTAAAATTTAACTTTATTTATTTTAACTCAAAAGTGCTTGGTTAAGCTTCTATTGATCAGACAAATTGTTATCGATTTAAATTTTTTTTTGGAGACTTAAGAAGTATTTTTGAATAAAGATAAAATTGGTTAAATACGAGGTTAAATAGTTTTATTTTGATCTCAGAATTAGGTAGTGTTTTTACGTACAAACCATTTGGCAAAAATTTTGATTTTTTCTTAAGACTGGGGAATTGTGCAAAAGAGAGGGAAACACACCTACCATTATTTTTTATCATTGTACAAAAAGTAGGCCCCTATCATAGACTCTAGATGAAAAACAAAAATTCTATATGAAAACTAAATTCAATTTGAATGGCACTAGGCATCATTTTTGTTAAATTTTTTATTACAAATGCCCAAAAATCAATTTTTACTAGCGAAAAGTACGCTTTTCAAACATTTCACCGACTATCTTCTTAAATCATCTAATTTTGATTTCAGGACTGTGTGGTATCATTTTGTACCTACAGACCTTTTGGAGGCACCATGTATAATCAAAAATTATAAAACTTTTTGCAAAAACATCTAAAAATTATAGTCAACTTTTGATTTTCAAATGGTAATATGGGTACAAAAATTTAATTCCAAGAAAAATCCGAGCCAATAATACAAATGCATTTTTTAAATTACTCCTTTTTTTTATTTTTATTTGATTTTTTTAAATTAGTTTTTCTATCTAAACTAGATAGATTTGTATAAGATACAAAAAAAAATTATAATTACACTGTTAAGCTACAAATTAATATTATGCAGCCACTTAAATGTTAGTAGACATTTTGGATATTGTTGACTTACTTTTGACCACTTCTGTAACAAGCAGAAGTGAAATATGTTAATGAGGTAAAAAAAATCGACAGCTTAAAATGATCTCCTTCTTTATTGTTAATATTTACAACTTGCTGGCAGATCGTTTCAAGTTGTTGTTTTGTTTTCCCTCATAAAAATCCATACCATCAATAATCAATTTAGGTCAAGTATGTTGTTCAAAAATACCTATATTCTATATAAATTCATATACCAAATTTTATACTCATCGTTCAAAGCAATTTATAGTAATTTTAAAAAATCGAAATATTTTTAAGAAGTTAGATGTTCTATAGCAACTTAACAAAGCAATTGATGATGTACTTAAATAAGTTTTGTTAGTTATCTTATTTTAATCTCAGGATTGTGTGGTATCATTTTTTACAGATACCCTGTATAAATAAATATTATAAGACTTTTTGCAAACACTCCTGAAAATTATGGTCAATTTTTTTCTTTCAAATGGCAAGGTAGGTACAAAAATTTAATTCCAAGAATAATCCCAGCCAATAAAACAAATACATTTTTTAAATTATTCTTTTTTTTTATTTTTATATATTTATTTTAAATTTTACTTGAACTTTTGATTGAAATAATTTTTTTAAATCTTTAAACAACCCTGTATGTTCCTAAAAATGCCGCCCAAGCACCCCAGTACATTATTTACCTTTAAGTACTACAAAATTAAAAAAAAATTCTATCAACTGTTAAACACTTCTTTTTGTGTGCACTTAGTAATCATCTTTCCTTTAAAACAGAGCGTAGACATTGAAGGTAATGAAAGACCAAAAAACGTTATAAATTATTCATGGTTTCATAATTTACAAAAACAACATTTTAGTATTTATTTTATCTAATAATAGTATAAGTTGCATGTTTCTTCAATCTTCATACTGTTTTAAAATGTTATTGTTTGGGAGATATATGATTTCAAAATCAAAAATATTAACTATGAATGTAAATTTCTAAGTTCAAATAGCGAAAAAAAAAATTTACTGTTTTTACATTACTCCACGAAGAATCCAAAAAACGTAGCAACGAGCTTGGGCATCAATTTAGAGGCACCCTGTATACTTTTTGTATAGTTTTGGCATTGTTTCTAATACACAAAGTTCATAAATAAGTAAGAACATAAAAAAATATGTAAAAAGTAAAATTAAAAAAATATTGATTTTTGTTTGTATTAAAATTTAATAAAAATGACTATTCAACTCACAAGTGATTATTTTTTGTGACAAGTAAAACGTCAAAAATATCAGCGATTATTTGGAGACGTTAATGTCAAATTTCAATAAGTTTGAAGTTGTCTGTCAAATTTTGCACAAAAAAGTGAAAAATGTTCGTTAAATAGTCCCTTAAATAAGCACTCTTGTTCAAATTATAAGTCGAATATTTTTCATACATTACCACTCATGTCAATTCCACTCCTGCTACGCAACCCCAAATGACAGTGAAAAATATTCAACTTAAATTTGACCAGATATCAAAGGAGCTTATTGTTTTCCTATGGGTTTTTGAGCAAAAATAAAAAATACAGTATACTTTCGAGAATGCTTCCAAAATTAATGACATCATTAATTGTTTTAATAAATATGCCTAAACCTAAAAAGGTTTTACATTATTTTTAAAATTAATATTTAAAGGTCAATTTATGCAGATATATTTAACATTTAAGAAATAAGAAGTAATACATAAACTAAAAAATTTAAGAAGTAAAAATTTAGCATTTAAGCAGGGCCATCTTTCCCACTATCCAAAGTAGGCACTTGCCTAGGTCCCGAAAGTTTGGGGGGGGGGCTGTATTTGAGAGTAATTTTTGAATAAATTATTTTCATTTTGCTCAGATCCTATTATAAAAAAAATTATACATATAAACAGATATTATAAAACCAAAATATATAACAAAGTAGAAATAAATTATATGAAATTTTTCTATAAAAATAAGAAGTTTAAATCAACATGGTTAAAGTGTTCTCAAAAAGGTCAAGGGGCCCGCAATTTAAACTTGTGCCTAAGGCCAGAAAACGTTTAGACGTGGCCCTGGTTTTAAGAAATAAGAGTTGATTAATTTCAACTCCGTTTTCTTACATGTTAAATTTTATGTGAACTGTGCATGAGTTAAAACAAATTTACCTGAAATTATTTGTTTTTCATTTAAATTTTGATTTAATATACAGTATTGTGTAAACAAAATAAGAACCAAAAGCACAAATCTCAACACAAATAAATCATAAGAATTAAAAATTGAAGGAAAAAGCGGGTAATTTCTGTTTTTTAGGTTGTGTTAAATCTGGGTGCATAAATCCTACACTATTCATAAATAATAAGTGATAAATCTTAAATTAAATGTTAAATTTGTCTGCATAAATAGACCTTAACTTGGCAACAGCAGTTTTAAAATTAAAATTCTAACAAATTTGAAAAAAGTACTATCAATAAATTATTAATTTAATTTGATTTACTTTTCAATTAAACATAAAAAGTTTCATTTTAAAATGGTTCATATTAGCATTTTTAATAATAAGTGTGCCTTTAATTCATTTGTTTAGTTTGTGCAGTTAAAAAAATTCAATGTTGCATGATTGCACTCTAAGAAATTATTCTTGGAATTCGTTTTTTGTAATCATGTTACCATATAAAGAAATAAATGTTGACTATAATTTCTGTGATGTTTTTTGAAAAAATAAAATTATTTTATAATCTAATTATAGTATACATTATACCTTTAATTTAGGTATTATTAATTGAATTAAAACTTTTTAATAAGAAAATATTTTATAAAAATTATTAGAACATTTTTTAATTGTATTATTGACAGTGATTATTCTTGGAATTAAATTTTTGTAATCATATTAGCATTTGAAAAACAAAAGTTGTCTATTGTTTGTCATTGTCTGTCATGTTTTTGGAAAAAAATAAAATCTGATGACAGTATTGTTTAATCCTTTAATTTGACTATTTAAATTGGATCAATAATAATGAAGCTACTTCAGTGGTCGTTCCACAGGTAAGGTATAAAAATATAATAAAATATATATAGGTACTTGTGCCTAAAGTAAAATCACATGATAGTAAATCAGCCTAGATTAAAATAGCGCACAACTGTATTTGTGGCTAAAGTAAATGCGTATAACAGGTAAAAGAATTGATTTAAAAACCAGAAAACCGTGTTCGCACTTAAGATGCGCAGTAGTTAAAAAGCCTGGTTTAAAAAAGCAAAAAACAATATTAGCACCAAGTCAAGCCAAGTGTGCCCCCAACACTCGCTTTGGTTCATTTTTTTAATTGCGAATTGCTGACCCCTGCTCTATATTGCAATAAAAAAAAATAATTACCTCTTATAGGTTATGCACTTTCTTAATTCAAAATACACAACTCTTGGTTACTTTCAAAACTTCTTGCGGTTGTTTTCTAACTGGATCTTACACATAGACATTTTACTGTAGAAATGTTTCATACATAATGAAGTCATCGGTTCAGCAAATGGACTTGCACTCCGTGATGCAGCAACTAACTTTGCTCATAAATCAACGGTAGATTTTCTTCAACAAACTTAATATCTTGTGATATTATTTATAAGAACCTAAAAATGATAAATATTAGTGAGCAGCAGATAACAGTATTGTTTAAACCTTTAATTTGACTTATTTAAATTGGATCAATAATAATGAAGCTACTTCAGAGGGCAATGCCTGCTCTGGAAAACAAAATGCCCGCCCTGAAAAATTTTCGACTGTCAAAAGCTATTCAGGTACAGGTAACTGTGATATTTTAAAAACCGAAAAATTTTAAAAATTTAAAAACCTATTTTTAACTAACCTAAACTATGTATGTATGTATACAGGGTGTCCCAATTTGAGTTGCATTACATGGGTAACTTTGTTATTAATAAAGTTACAAATTCGGTTAAATGGGCAATGTTTGTCAGTTTTTTATAATTATCCACATCTCTTTTAAAAATATTAAAAATTCCGAGCCATCCCGAATATAAACGGAAAAAACCGAAAAATGCAATTTTTGAAAAAGTTGATCAATTCATTAACCAGAAAAACAAAAAATATTTCGCTTAAAAGTTATTTGTTTCTTAATGACGAATGTAAATATGTTTATTACAAACATATCACCAAATCGGTTTTCAAGATATCAATAACAACTTTATTATTTTAAATGGACGCCATATTGATTTTTTCAACAGTTAAATTGCATTTTTTTTCTGATTAGAACGATGTATTACTCCATGTTTGAAGTAATACGGAATATTTGTTATAATTTGAATGAAATTATGTAAGCTATGACTTTTTGACAGGACTTTTTTAAACAAATGACAATTCGAGCTGTCATTTTAGATTTTTGTATAGGATATAAGTCCAAAACATATCAAATTTAGTTAGGGGAAAGGTTTCCATTTGTAAATGATTAATCAATGTATCAATGACTAAAACTTATTAATTCTAACTTGATGTACAATAAACCAATATAATAATCAAATAATCTGAAGTGTAAGCTGAATAATCATTTGTTTAAAGAAGATCTGTCAAAAAGTTATGGCTTACTTAAATTAATTCAAATAATGTCAAATATTTCATAGTCTGTTAATTCAAACATGGATTGTAATACATTGTCCAAAGCAGAAAGAAAAATGCAATTTATTTGTGGAAAAATTTAGAATTTTCGATCTTTAATCTAATATGAGGCCATTTAAATACTAATGGGACCGATGTAATTCCAGATAATGCTATTGATGAATCATTGAATGTATCAAACCATATGAAGGAAATTGAGAACTGTATTTGTGGCTAAAGTAAATACATATAACAGGTAAAAGAATTGATTTAAAAACCAGAAAACCGTGTTCACACTTAAGATGCGTAGCAGTTACAAAGCCAGGTTTAAAAACGATGTGAATATTCACCCGAGCGCCCAGCCGATTAACCTCACTACTATTTGACGGGGAGTCATAAACTTCTCAGAAGCGATGATTATTTTGAATTCCATGGAAATAAATTATAACCCATCTGATGATTTACTAATTTTCTCATCAAAAAATAAGCAAAAGGTAGTTTTTTTTTGATAAATTTATTGAATACCTCTTAATTGACCACCGTCAACCAAGTATGAAATATCCTATTTAGTAAATAAAAAAGAGACTAGTACTTTTTACTTTGTATAAAATTGAAAATCTAGTTCTCCAATCATTAAAATTTGATAAAATCCAATATTTAGAATTTTCTGTATATTTGTTTTTCGTTTTATTTTAGTTTTTCTAGAAATACTGCTATAAAAAGTGGAAACATGAACGCATTGAATCAATAATCAATACCATTAATTAAAACTGTTATCGACAAGATATTTCTTAATTGTATTTAGCTTTTATTAAAAAAATCTTATTATTAAAAAAAAAAACGAAAAAAAAATAGAAAACAGAAAGCAATATTGTATTACATAAAAAAATTAAAATTAAACAGAGAAAATTATTTTTTATTGCATGTGTAAAAATCTTGTATGTTTTATTGGCTGAGATTACACTTGGAATTATATTTTTTACTCTTGTTGCCATTTTATTTATTTTTTTGGAATTAGTATATATATAAATATAATTAGTATAAGTTAGGTTATGTTATCTTATTGTTATGTTATATATCTAATTGCTAAATATTTTTGGAATTTAAGTGTAATTAAATAAGAGAATCACTTTGTATGGTTAAATAATTGCAATATACGGGTCATCAATTATTATTCCAACGAAACTAGTCTTAGTTACTGCATAATTCAAGACAAAAATAAAGTGAGGTTAAAATGAGTGCTGAAGATATCTGTATAAAATGTGATTCAATAATAGATGTGAATGAAAAATCAATAGCCTGCGATTCTTGTCAAGATGTTGTTCATGAAAACTGTAGTGGGTTATCTTCCACTGAAAATCGTGCCATCAGTTTATCCAAGAGGTCGTTGATCTTTTTCTGCGAGTCGTGCAAAACTTCATTCAAACAAGTGCCTTTGCTTGTAAGAAAAATGTCTAGTATGGAAACAGAATTAACAGAACTTAAAAAAGAAATTCTTGCAATCAAAAATAATAACAATCTAAATAAAACAGATGAAGTTATAAGGGAAGTTGATGAACGTAAATTTAAGGAAGTGAATATCGTTGTGTTTAATGCAACAGAGTCTGAATCTAACTCATTTCAAGAGCGGATTGAAAACGATAAGAAGATTGTTACCAGTATGATACAGCAAATTGGGGTGGAAGTTAATGGGATAGCGAAAGTACTACGTATTGGGAAAAAACAAGAAGAAAATCGTAAGCCAAGGCCTATTTGAGTAGTGTTAAACTCGAGAGAAGATGCAGTCAAAATATTGAAGCACAAATCTAAACTAGTTGGGAACTTGAGAATTAGCTCTGATCAAACTCAACTCCAAAGAGAGCAACTAAAAGCGGTTCAAGAGGAGCTTAAGAAATTAAATGAAGATCATCAAGATGTAACTATTAAATACATTCGTGGCCAACCTAGAATTGTTCCAAGGAAAGAAAAAAACGTAAGGATCCCCCTTTACAACTAAAAATTTATTACCAAAATGTCGGTGGTATGAGAGGTAAATTAAATGTGTTTAGTCAAACTCTTTCTTGCTCATCTTATGATATAGTGGTTATTACTGAGTCATGGCTCTCTAGTGATATTAGCGATAATGAAATGTCATTGTTTAATTTGAATATATACAGATGTGATCGTAGTAGTTTAACGAGTAACAAATCGAGGGGAGGGGGCACGTTTATATGCGTTCATAAAAAGTTCAATAGTGAAAGATTGGATCTTCAATTTGATAACGTTGAGCAAGTATTCGTGAAAACTAATATGGTAGGACAAAATTTGATATTGGGTAGTGTTTATATTCCTCCATCTTCAAATGAAACAGTCTACTTTGGCTTTTGTGAAACAGTCGATCAAATAATGGGTACTTATCCAACAGAGAAACTAATAATTTTCGGTGACTTTAACCAGCCTCATGCCAAGTGGTATAATGATGAGCTAGGTTTAGAGGTTGAATGTCCTGAAAATGATCCTGCTAATATTTTAGCGGAATCGTTGGGTTATCTGAACTTGTTCCAACATAACGCATGGCCAAATAACAATGATGTTTATTTGGATCTCATTTTTTCAAATGTGGAAGGTTTGATAGTGAAACCAAGTGAGGATTTACTATTTCCAAACAACCATCATCACAATGCTATAACGACCTATTTGGAGGTAAACACAAACCTTAAATATGTACCTCATGAGGATTCCTATTATGATTTTAAAAATGCCGATTATCTGACAATTAATCATTATCTGGCATCTATTGACTGGTGTATATTAGACAACAAATATATTGATCGTTCCTTGGATGTATTTTATGATGTTATATACTACACCATAAGTCAGTTTGTGCCTTTAAGAATTAATAAACCTTCGAAATATCCAAAATGGTTTAATAGTGAATTAAAAAAACTAGTTACCGATAAGAAATTGGCACATAAGCAGTAAATTACTTCTAGAAATGGAGCCGATTATGAAAATTTCTCACAACTAAGAGCGAGATGTAAAAGAGTGTCGGAGTTCTGTTACAGTAACTATATTAAAGATGTTGAAAGTCAATTTTTAATAAATCCATCTTACTTCTGGAAATATATAAAAGAGAAAAGATCAAATAATGATATTCCCGAATTGATGCATTGTGATGATATTTCTTCTATGAAGGGTGAAGAGATAGCAAATCTCTTTGCGGAATTCTTCTCATCTGTATATTCCAATGAGTTTTTTCCTGTACCGAGTTACAACAAAAACATCAACTTAAATATAAATAATCATGAAATACCGGAAGAGTTAGTTTTTAATAAAATTAATAATTTACCAAATTCGTTTGCGTCAGGACCAGACAAAATACCTAAGTACTTTATTAAACAATGCCAAGCAACACTAACAAAACTGATCTGTTATATTATGAATAAATCAATTCAATTAGGGGAATTTCCAGCTACCTGGAAATGTACCTACATAATCCCAATCCATAAATCGGGGAACAAAAATAATGTCAGAAATTATAGACCGGTTTGTAATCAAAATATATTAGCTAAATTGTTTGATAACATCATGTACGACCAGATTATGTGGCAATGTAAAGAGCTAATAATGGACCAGCAACATGGTTTTTATAGTGGTAGATCAACGGTAACAAATTTGTCTATTTTCCAAAATTATATAGTCAGTGCCTTGGAGGAGAAGTGCCAAGTAGATACCATCTACACTGACTTCTCCAAGGCATTTGACAAGGTAAACCATAGCCTACTCATTGCTAAATTAAGACATATTGGATTTCATGAAAATCTTATCAAATGGATGTCGAGCTTTCTAACAGGACGAACCCAATTTGTTAAAGTTGGTAAATTTATATCAAAAGAAATCTCAGTGTTATCAGGTGTACCTCAAGGTACTCACATAGCACCACTGCTATTTTCGCTCTTTGTAAATGACCTAGCAACCGAATTAAAAAATTCTTCATTTCTCATGTTCGCAGATGATATAAAAATTTATAAAAAAATTCACTCTTTAAGTGATAGAGATAGTCTACAAGAACAAATTAATAAATTTTACATATGGTCGAAAAGGAATGGACTGGAATTAAATATTAATAAATGTTTTAGTATGACCTACTATAAAGGTAGACCAAAGTTTGAAAATTACGATTATAAAATAGATCACATCATCTTAAAACATGTATCATCAATGAAAGATTTGGGAGTTACATTTGATTCAAAAATCACTTTTAATGATCATATACGTAATGTAACAAGCAAAGGAATGAAGCTTTTAGGGTTTATTATGCGTAACTGTTCGGAATTTTCTATAAATGTGTTAAAAATCCTTTTTAATAGCCTTGTAAGATCTATTTTGGAATACTGTTCAGTTATTTGGTCTCCCTTCTATAAAAATGGCGAAAAAAGTATTGAGAGAGTACAAAACAAATTTCTAAGGATCGCTTCCTACAAATTAGGAATCCCTCATGTCAATTCCGAATATTCAGTCATACTGAACTCTTTAAACTTAATAGCCTGTATTTACCGCCCGTCACTTGTAGGCGCCTACAACTGTGGGCGCCTACAACTGTTACCTAGCATTTAACACGGTTCGTTATTCACCGCCTGTCTAAACGCTACCTACAACAAACAGCGGGCATAAATCTGGCAACGCTGTAATAATACGTCATTTTTAGCAGCGCGCATGCGCACAACGGTTTTGATTTTTGAAAATCAAAAAGAATAATTACGGGTGTAATTCTATTTCCTTTAAAATACATACAAAGTTAATTAAATAAAGTGTAAAAATAAAAGTGTATTAAAATGGAAAAACAAATAAAATCTAAATATAAAAGATCAGGAAACTTCGGAGAGCAAAAAATGTCTTTTATATTAGAGTATATGTAATGAACAATGCCTCGATTATTTAGAACAAATCAACAGTTGTTTTTAAACAAAAGGATAAAAAGTAACGGTGGAATGAAGTATAAAATATTTTAAGGCTCGGTTTTAACCGTGATCCAAAAACGGTTAGTGACTATTACCAACGCTTAAAAGCAGAGGCCAAACGAGTCATTTCAAAAAATAAACTTGAAATGAATCAACTGGAGGTGGTTCAAGAACCCCACAGATCTAGATTGACAAATAAATTCAACCAATTTGGTAGTTTTTTTGAATTGGTCAGTGAATTTTGTAAATAAAACAATATTTCTTGTTTCTTTTATTCTTTACTAAAAAAACTGTAAATAAAATTGAAATAAAAAATGTTATAGAATATGTGATATTCAAGAGAATCAGCAAGAAGATCCTTCGATTCCTGTAATTATTGTTCCTGCGCCTACCTCCGAAGAAACACCATTATCTACCAGTAGCTTTGATAAACCGACATCAATTTCTGCTTAAGCATCTACATCCACTCCTTTATCTGTTTGAGTCAATCCAATGACTTCCAATGATCCTACTACAAATAGATCAGTCCAGCGTTCCTTAATTAGGCATAAAGTTGCTCCTGGTACTACGTTGGAAGATACTTCTCTACATTCTTCCACTCATGCATCAACCTACACTTGTTTACAATCATCGCCATCCAATCCTACTCCTGCAACTAAATCCACTAGTTCATCTCTTCCGGCCAATCCATCCGATGATGCTTCTACAATAAATCTAAAAAAACAAGTCTTTATATGAAAGGGATATGTATAATTTATTAAAAATTCGATAAAATAAGGAAGTAACTTACCATTTTCAAACTGGTGAAACCCTTTGGCATAGTAACTTAGAGCTACTAAAACTGCTGTTTCTGAAGACAAATTTAAGGGGTTGTTAGTTTGAGGGGTTAAATCCTCGCACACCAAATCAACAATAAAGCGTACCGTTGCTTATTTAAGCCTGTTACATTTTACAAATGCCCCATCCTCACAAAAAAGGATCAAAATGATCCCGCAATACCCGCACTTGAGGATGTAAGACAGGTAAATCAACCTGATCTTCTCCTTCGATAGCTTCTTCAAGCTCTTCAAAATCCATTTTAATACGACTCAACACCGAAATTAAAAACAATTAAAAACAGCAGTGAGGTTAGAAAACTAAAAATCAGCTGTCAATTTCACTTAAAAGCGCGCCTACAAGGATTTAAAGGTGCCTAGACCGTCTTTTACATGAGCACGATAAACTGACGTTTGCGCAGGAGCCAACAAGCTATTTTGTGGGCGGCGAATAGAAATCGCGTTTGTAGGTAACCCTTGTAGGCAACGTTGTAGGTACCTATAAATTTGTTGTACACAACAACGTTGCTAGGAGTCGCAGAATAGAAATTTTTCGTTGTGGGATATGCCAACAGTTGTAGGCACCTAGAAATATTTTATAGGTGGACGGTGAATACAGGCTAATATCTCTTAAAAATCGCAGGATACTTCAAGACATTTGCTTTTTCTATAAAATATTGAATGGTATAATTATGTGCCCAGAGCTAATAAAATTAATCTAAACGTACCTCAGAAATGCTTAAGAAAACACGATTTGTTTCATATTAAATTTCACGATACGAATTATGGAACAAATTTAAATATTTCTAGAGCCTGTCGATTTATAAACACCTATAATATTGAAATGTTTAGTACCAATATTAATAAAGTTAAAAATGAGGTTTATAAGGTTTTTAGTGAAAATGAATCTTGTGATAATTTGTGATTTAATTGATTGTATATTGCATAATTTATCTATAATTCTATATTGGTCTCCAATATTGTTGTTATTGTTACTCACCTATTAAGATTATTGTTATTACTTATTTAATGTTTTATTAGTTACAATAACTTATTACCTGTTTTTATATTTCATTGTAGCATACCAATGTTGTATTTATTATGTAAATGGGGGTTATCCCGTAAATAAATTATTATTATTATTATTAATTTTTTAATTTTTAAAGTTTTTTACACAAACAAAAAAAAAATAATTTTCTCTATTTAATTGTATTTTTTTGTGTAATACAATATAATTTTGCGGTTTTTTTACCACTTTTTTAATTTTTCTGTTTACTCATTAAAATTAATTTATAAAAAATAAATACAATTAAGAAATACGTTTTCGATAACAGTTTAAAATTAATGGCATTGATTCGCGATGCGTTCATGTTCCACATTTTTTAGCAGAATTTATAAAAAAACTAGAGAAACTAAAAATAAATTTTAAAAAAATTATAAAAATAGAAATTGGACTTTATCAAATTGTAATGATTGGAGACCTAGATTTTGAATTTTATAGAAACAAATAAGTACAAAACTCTCGTCTTTATTTACTAAATAAGATATTTCATATTTGTAATTTCGTTGGCAGTGGTCAAATAAGAGGTATTCAATAAATTAGCTTATTTTCTGGAGAGAAAAAGTTAGTAAATCATAAATCATCAGATGGATAATAATTTATTTCCGTGCAACTCAAAATAATCAGCGCAGCGATTCCCCATCAAATACTAGCAAGGTTAATCCGCTGGGCGCCCAGGTGAATATACAAATCGGTTTAAAAAAAAAAACCATATTAGCGCTAAGTGAAGCCAAGCTCGCTTTGGTTTTTTTTTTAATTGCGAATTGCTGACCCCTGCTCAATATTGCAATAAAGAAAAATAATTACCTGTTATAGGTTATGCACTTTCTTAATTCAAAACTTCTTGCGGTTGTTTTTTAACTGGATCTTACACAGACATCTTACTGTAGAAATGTTTCATACATAATGAAGTCATCGGTTCAGCACATGGACTTGCACTCCGTGGCGCAGCAACTAACTTTGCTTCTACTCATAAATCAACGGTAGATTTCCTTCAACAAACTTTATATCTTGTGATAATATTTATAAGAACCTAAAAATGATAAATATTAGTGAGCAGCAGATTTATAATATTTATTGCTCCTATTGAATCAATTTAATAAACATTTATCAATGATGAATATTTTACTCACTTTTTTAAAATAATTAAAAGGGTAGTGGTATAAAGGGCTCATATACAAATGCTGGTGCGTAAATATGAGATATTTCATGTTCATGATGCACAAAAAATTAAATTTTCTTCTTTTAAAATTGTTTAAAATCACTGGAAAATCATAAAAGCAAGCCCAAACAAATGCTGTCAAAACTGTCAAGTTTCTGACAACAGCAAGGGTGCGTTCCACCTAACGTTCATTACCCACGTTGGGTGCGTTCCACTAAAATCATAAACACAATACGCGTCGAGCGAATAATTGCGATCAGCGCCTCTATCGGCGGCGAGCGTATTTTACTACAGCGCTCCCTTGCGGAGAAAGTTTGCATTTTTGGTGAGAAAACAAATTGTTGGTTAGGTAGTTCTTATTTACAATTAGTTGATTAAAAGTAAATTGTAAATAGTTAGTACAACAATTCACATGAAAAGAAGGTCAAACATATCTTGTTGTATTGTTGGATGCCATAATAATTACTCCAACACCCAGGAAAATAGAAAATTTTGTATAAAAATTAGTCTTGCATATTAATGTAATACTTTACGATAAAACCTTTATTTCTAAAATGTTTATTTTAGATCCACTGGTGAAGCTTGGAAACCAACAAAAAATGATAGGATTTGTAGTGCTCAATTCATTGGAAATGAAAAATATAACTTCCTAAGGTAATATTTATAATTTGTTAACAATACGTTTAATTTATATAATACATATTTTATGGTTTTAGGAATATAAAATTCCTACAGAAACGAAGAGTCCAAACTCAACCGATTTGAGAGGTTAAAAAATCTAGTATCAATTTCTGCAAGTACTTCTTCAACCGTCCAAGTTGAAGAATTTTCACCAGAAATCTCTTTAGAATTAACTACGGAAGATTTTAGTTGTTAAGCTAATTTTGACGAAGACTTTAAAGAGAAAGATGTTATTTGTAAAAGCTTCAAATAATATTGAAAATACTGCATATTCCCAAATAGTCATCTGATGCTTAAACGTACTAGTGATAAGTGTGTTACCAATACTGATAATATTTTCATGGGTTTGATTCAATGAAGACGATGAAAATTTGAATAGAATTCTACTGGAAAAAATCAAAAGTATGTTGTTGTACCCATTTAAGTTTATACACTAGGTTTTTTTATATAATAATGCTATATTACTAGAATAAAATATTAAGAAAGCTAAAATATTTAGTGTGAACTACCCCCGATTGTAAAAGTAAGATGTTAGTTTGAAAGGGAGACTTTAATAATTTCTGAATTGTTAAATTCAGAAACCAACCGAGGATAATACGACATATTTAAATTGAGTGGGTTCGTTGGGATTACGGTTATTGATACAAATTCAAACACTTCATTTTAACATAACACTTAAAATTATTTATTTACAAAATTAAACATACAAGAAATAATACATTTTTGGACTTACCCAAAATGAACACAATCACTAACATTCACAAAACACAAAAATAATTAAAAGTTAGAGTGACTCTTCAATTGACTTCTCATTCTTCTGATTGCCCTGATTGACTTAAAATTCAGCCCTTTTATTACTTAAGCCCAACCCAAAAACGCGTCATACCCCTAGGAGTTTTACTTAAGTATTTCTAACAACCAATGACAACAAAACTTAAGAATATTATAAACTCTCTTTTCTAACTGAATTAGAACGACCCTCGCAAGGTTTAAAATTTATTAATTTTACTCTGGATGTTTTAATGCACCCATAATGTTATCCACATGTTCCAAAATATTACTAATTTATTACTACTCTTTAAGCAACACTATTTTAGAATTAAGTGTATTTGAGTTCTTTATTACTTCCAAAAATATTGAATTACTGAAAATAAATATCTCCCGGTCAGATTTAATATTAAGAACTTGCGAGAACCTTTCTACTAACTTACAATCTTTAACGAAATTAATTTACTAAGTAAACATTGATTAAATTTTGAAAAACCCCAAATAATTACAAGTCGCTAATTTAAGGATGCTCACATTAGTTATTTATGTTTTACTTTCACTGAAATAAAGCTGAAATCAAATCACATAACCTAAGTTTTTAACTTGACAGTTCCAACCATAGAAGTTTTACCTCCGAAAATGCATAGAGCCGACCGATAGAGGCGCTGATCGCAATTATTCGCTCGCCGCGTATTGTCGGTTCAGTGCATTTTTAGAGGTAAAACTTCTATGGTTGGAACTGTCAAGTTAAAAACTTAGGTTATGTGATGAACATTAATAAAATGGCGCTACGAGAGTAAGCACGCGTTTTGAGTCGTCCCAAACAAAATCCGTTTAATTCGAAATAAGTGAATCTTAATACAAAACAATAGTTTTTGTTACACTCTGTAAACAACAGTAAACAGTAGTTGTGTAAAAGAAACTTCCTAAAATGGTTCTTACGAAACAATACAGGAAATAAACAAATGTGTTACAGAGGCAATAACCAAATTAGTCGATACAGTAACAGAAAAAATGGAGCAGCGCATCAAGTTATTAGATGAAACTTGAAGAAGAAAATGTTCTACTAAAAAACAAAATAATTGAATTGGAAAAAATAGCCGAGCATCAAGAAGCACTTAGCAAACAGAATACCATCCGGGTTACCAGAAGTCAAAAATGAAGTGTTAATTGACAATGCTATAACCACCCTAAATGCTGGATCGAATTAAATATAAATAAAATTAATCAAACTGAAGGATAATTCCTTAGATCTACCTTTATTAGTTGCAAGGTGTACCAAACAGCTATTACACAAGTTTGCAGAGTGATGAACGCTGCGTTTCGTGCTTATTAGCACTCATCAGCATCATATACTGCTCACTTGGAATTATCCTTCAGTTTGATTAATTTTAATCACAGATCTACATCATCGATTGCAAACTTTGTTTGTTTAACCTTGACGAATCCGGTCACACGGCAATCAATTGAAGGTGTAGGCAAATTTGGCATCGGTCTTAATACTACATATATGCCAATAGAAGTCTCACTTTTAAATTACTAAGTGGAATGGTGCCGCCGGTGCTTTATAAGCTACGCAACATCCTGGGTGTATCAAGCAGCAATGCAGTCCTCTTCATTGCACCTTACGAAGAGGACTCAAGTGAGCAGTATGTGATGCTGATGAGTGGTAATAAGCACGAAACGCAGCGTCCATCACTCTGCAAACTTGTGTAATTGCTGCTTGGTACACCTTGCCACTAATAAAGGTAGATCTAAGGAATTATCCTTCAGTTTGATTAATTTTAATCACAGATCTACATCATCGATTGCAAACTTTGTTTGTTAAATATAAATAAAATTTCATATGCAATAGGCGTTTGCTATAATCATCCAACATCAATTAATAGGTTATTTTTGGAAAGCCTAGAAGATTCTCTAGGACCTGTTGTAACAAATTATAAACGTGTAGTTCTACTGGGCGATCTAAATTTTGACTTGTATTCAATTAACAATTCAAGCACAGCGACCCTCTTTGATATGATCAACATTTACTGCCTTACTCAAATAATTAGACAACCAACACGTATAACTTCTACATCTCATCTCATTGATCACATTTACACCTCAAACTCCGACTTCATAAAAGAGCCTGGAACTAAAAGCGTAGATAACATTGCGGATCATGAATTGATATACTGCACAGTTGATTGTAAAATCCCTAAACTAGCTACCTACAAAAATCAGCGCTCTTTTAAATTTTTTAACGAAGAATTATTCCTGGCAGATCTAGCTAATTCTAACTTTAACGCTATAATTAACCTTCAAAACGTGAATGATAAAATCGAGTTTTTGGGTAATATTATTTTGGGCATTTCCAATAAACATGCGCCAATAATTTGTTCCCGTATAATCAAGAAACCAGCTCCTTGGCTAACCTACAACATCCGTGAGGTGCAACGGTTACGCGACAAAGCACTAAACAAATACAAAAAATCCAATACTAAGGCAAATCAGCAGATCTATAACGAAATGCGAAACACTGTCAATCTTGCAGTAAAAAGAAAAACAACGGCATATCTTAACTTTCAACTAAAAAATTCTAATTCGCGAAACGTTTGGAAAATCTTAAAATCGGAAGCAATTATCACATCAGAAACTAAGAAAAATTCCTGAAAACCTAAAAGATGTAGAGGAAATCAACGACTATCTACTAACATCTATTCCTAATACAAATAATAACCTCCAAGGTACCATAAGCTATTACGGCATGGGTAACCCAACAAATCAATTTTGTTTTGTACCTGTGAACACTTTCGATGTTTTATCAATCATAAATTCAATTACTACCAAAGCTGTGGGAAGTGACGGAATCAAAATTACTATGATTAAAATGTGCTGCCCCTACATTCTTGACATTATCACACATATTGTCAATACTTGTATCCTTACAGGCGATTTCCCGCAGCTCTGGAAAGATGCAATAGTGATTCCAATTCCAAAAATACCTAATCCTCAAGTGCTTAAAGATCTGAGACCAATAAGCATACTTCCCGTACTATCCAAAATAATCGAAAAAGTCATTGACTTTCAATTGCGTAGTTTTCTCGAACAATATAAACTCTTGCCAGAAGAGCAATCCGGTTTTCCTAAAGGGAATAGTTGCCAAACAGCACTAAATTGTATCTTAGACCATATAGAATTCAATCTAGGTAACAAGAAAGTAACAGTTTTAATACTGCTAGACTTTACAAAAGCTTTTGATACTTTGGATCACCAATTGCTACTGGCAATTTTATCATCTCTCGGATTAGACGCAACTTCGATTAGTCTTTTTAAGAATTATCTATCTAATAATCTACTGCTTGCTTCGTCTGCTCTAATGATATGTAGTGACCCTAGTATGATATTCTTTTGCATTTCGTGAATTATTTTGTCGGCCGTTTGTTTACATACATGTATTTTACAGATGTTTTGTTTCAGCGTTTCCTTCATGCCTCCCAGTACACCGATGATGATGGGGATGAATATGAAGGAATAATCAGGGTAAGTATTCTTAAATTCGAACATAAGATCTCTGTACTTGTTAATTTTTTCCTGTTCTTTCAGTTTTATATTGCATTCAGACGGGCTGGAGAATTCAATGACAAATCCTTGTTTCAGGGTTAGATCCATAACCACTAAATCTGGCTTATTCGCTTGGAGTTGTCTAGTGGTGGAAAAGCTAAAATCCCAAAATATTTTAACCCTATCATTGACGACAACTTTTTCAAGTTCTATGACGTAAGGTATTTGTAGCTGATCATCGATACCATATGCATTTCTCAGATAGCAGTACAGTACCTTTAATGCTGCGTTATGTCTTCTGAGGTAAAGTGTTGGGGCGTATGACGGACATGCGGATAGAAGGTGCATTAAAGTTTCTGAATAGGTATGGCATGCTCTACATTTGTCATCAATATTTTCTTTTAGGATATGTTTCCGATATGCCATGGTATTTATTACCCCATCCTGGCAACCAACTATAAATCCTTCTGTTTCAGCTTTCAGGTTTAAATCTTGTAAAAACGAGAAGGTAAGTTTTTCAGATAGTTCATTGCGTTCTAGATTATTGAAGAAAACACCATGCATTGCTTTTTCCTTATGCTTTGAGACTAGCTGAGTGTTGTTAGCATATCTGATTCTTTTTTTTACATCTTTTAGCTCATACTTAGTAAGACTTTCTGATGTTACTCTTTTGCTGGTAAAATCTTTCATTTTTAGAGGGAGTTCTAGTTCTTCGGATGCTCTTATTGCTGCCTTGAGGAGAAACGCGCCTACATTCGCAACTTCGTGATCCTTGACCATTTTAAGAAGCGTGTCGTTCGAGTTTCTAATGTGCATTGCGAAAGTAATAACTGCGCTACGGTAAGTATATTCTATGTTCGTAAGGCCTCTACCTCCCATTTTCCTTTGCATGTACAACCTTTGTACTGATGCTTTAGGATGATGGCTTCTGTACTGGGTAAGTATTTTCCGTGTTTGTCGGTCAAGGTCTTTTATTTCATCTAAGTTCCAACGAATGGCAGCAAACGTATGACTTAAGATGGGTATGGCTAATATATTTGTGGCTGTGATTATTATTATTATTAATTTTTTTTTTTTTTTTTTTTCATAGATTGGTAAGTATCGAATCTAGTTTTATTAATAGATGCACGCGGCTTATGATGGAGCTGAGCGTAATCTATGTTGGGTAAGTAAACTTTAAATATATTGTGCAGATGTTATTACTGATTCAATGTCTTTCGAACCAGGTTACAAGTGTCCAGAATTGTTGATTTTTGTAAATTCTTGATCATTTTTGGAGTTATATTGAGGAGTCGTAAATTAGATTCCAAATTTTTTGGAATTTCCCCAGTTGCACCTATAATAATTGGCACTACAGTGACCGAGTCTACATTCCATAGATGTTTTATTTCTTGAGCTAGTGGTAAGTATTTTTCTATTTTTTCTCCGTTCTTTTTTAGTATATTCGCTGCAGCTGGTATTGCAATATCAATCAGGTAACTACTATTTGTTGTTTTATCCTGATAGACGATGTCCGGTCTATTGGCTGGGATGGTGTGGTCTGTCAATATCGATCGGTCCCAATATAGTTTACCTTGTGGCGTGTCGATGACTGATTCAGGGACATATTTATAATATGGTATGAGCTCTTCGGGGTCTTTCAGTCTGTTCGCTAGTTGCTGGTGGATAATTTTTGCCACATTGTTATGTCTTGCGGTATATTCCTTTGGAGCTAGTATGCTGCATGCACTTATGATGTGGTCTATATTCTCTGTGGCATGCTTGCATAATCTACATTTGTCTGATATGACACAGGTATCCTTCATTACGTGTTTTCTGTAATTTAAAGTTGGTACTACCTGGTCTTGAATGGAAAACATGAAGCCTTCGGTTTCTACGAAAATGTTGCCGGTACAAAGCCATTCGTTCGAAGCTGATTGGTCTATGTATTCATTTTCCAGTTGAGATGGATATCTTCCATGCATAGCTTTCCCTTTCCACTTAGTTATTTTATGTTCATCGGTTTCGACCATTTCTAGCGGATTAAAGTTTTCGTCCGAGAGCTTAAGTGGTGTATAATTTTTATCTGACATGACTATTGCCTGGTGTAGTGGGCTAGATTGTTTCTTCTTTTTGAAGTAGTTTCTAAGGTTTTCTACATATTTTTGGTGGGTATTGTACAGGTTTGTAATCCCTCTGCCACCCTTATGTCTAGGAAGATGGAATCGTTCCATGCAGGATTTGGGATGGTGCGCTCGGTACCTTGTGAACTGTACTCTCATGGAACGGTCAAGCTCTTCAAGTTCAGTTTTTGTCCATCGGACGATCCCGAAGCTGTATGATATTGCTGGAAAAGCATAGGTGGTAATCGCTTTCGACATATTGATGGCTGACAATTTGGATTTTATTATTATTATTATTACCTTCTTTCTCAGATATAATCTGGTGAATTTAGAAAACTAAGCGGACACACGGTCAAGCATAGTTTCTATTCTGTTTAGAGTTCGGTGTAATTTTGGTTTAAAAATTTTCTGACTATAGAGCAAGTATCTAGTATGACGGACTTCTGTATTGGTATATATGTGTTTGGATGAAGTTGTAATTTCTGAATGCTGTCGTGTAGATTTCTTGGTATAACTCCTGTGTTTGATAGTATTATGGGTATTATAATTACTTTATCCTGATGCCACATGTCCTTTATTTCTTCTGAGAGGTGTATGTATTTTTCTATTTTCTCTCCTAGTTTCTTTTGTAGATTGAGTGTGTTAGGAATGGAAATTTCTATTAGATAAGTAGTTTTGTTGTTTTTTTCTGTTAATGTAATGTCTGGTTTGTTCTGTGGAAATTTCTTCTCTGTGATAATTGATCTATTCCAATATAGTTTAGCATTCTCGTTTTCTAGTATGTTTTGTGGTGAATATTTATATGTTGGAACGCTTTCTTCTATGAGTTTGTATTGTTTAGCAAGTTGTTGGTGTATGTGCTTTGCTACGTTGTCATGTCTTCTCGTATATTCTGTATTTGCCAATATGTTGCACCCTCCTGTTATATGATCAATTGTTTCTATTTGTTGTTTGCACAGTCTACATTTGTCTGTTGGCGTGTTGAGATCCTTGATTATATGTTTACTGAAGTATCTGGTATTTATTGTTTGGTCTTGGATTGCAATCATAAATCCTTCTGTTTCACCAAATATATTGCCTTTAGTGAGCCACATGTGAGATGCCTCCGAATCTATGTGTTGTTGTGACAGATGTTGTGGATATTTTCCGTGTACTGTTTTTCCTTTCCAGTTTTCTTTTTTTGTTGCTGGTGTTACTATATTTTCTGTTGGATTGTATGTGTGGCTTGAGAATTTTAAGGGTGTACCTGATGTCTCAGAGTGTATGATTGCTTTATGTATGTTACTTATTTCTCCTCTTTCTTCAAAGTATCTTCTTAAGTTGTCTACCTGAGTGTAGTTCATGTTTTTAATGTCTATAAAACCTCTCCCTCCTTCTCTTCTGTTGAGTGTAAATCGTTCCACTGCAGCATGTATATGATGTATTCTGTGTTTGTGACATTGTGAGCGTGTTAAAATATTTAGGTTATCGAGATCTGTATCACTCCATTTAACCACCCCCATTGAATAAGTTAGTATTGGTATTGCGAACGTGTTGATTGCTCTGGTTTTATTTCGTGCTGATAGTTCTGTTTTGAGTATGCTTGTTAGTCTATGTTTGTATTTTTGTTTTAATTCCTCCTTTAGTGTTGCATGCTCTAATCCAATTTTTTGATTGAATCCTAGATATTTGTAGTAGTCTGTACTTTCCATACCTTGTATTATCTGATTGTTGTTGTTCAGAATGTAGTCTTCTTGCTTAGTTTGCTTTCCCTTGACGATGCTGTTTATCTTGCATTTATCTATTCCAAATGTCATATTTATGTCTGTGCTGAATGTTTGTGTAAGTTTAAGTAGGTGATTTAGTTGATGACCTGTTCCTGCTAGTAGTTTGAGGTCATCCATATAAAATAGATGAGATATTTTACATGGATGAAGACTTTTGATGTTGTATCCGTAGTTGGTATCGTTCAAGATGTTGGATAGCGGACTCAGGGCAAGGCAGAACCTTAATGCACTTAGGGAATCTCCTTGAAAGATACCTCGATTAATTTGTATTGGTTTGGATGATACGTTTACTTCTCCCACTTTGATTGAGAGAGTTGTTTGCCAATTCTTCATTATGGATTCTAGAAATGTTGTTACATACGGATGCACCTTGTAGATTTGCAGTATTTGGATAAGCCAGGAATGTGGTACACTATCAAAAGCTTTTTGGTAGTCAATGTAGGCAAAGTAGAGAGATCTTTGTTTTATTTTTGCCTGATGCGTTATTTCTGCATCTATTATTAGTTGTTCTTTACATCCTCTAGTTCCTTGACGGCAGCCTTTCTGTTCCTCGCATAGTATATTATTTTCTGTTATATGTTCAGTTGGTTTCTGTGTGATGATTGATGTTAGTATCTTGTATATAGTAGGTAAACAGGTTATAGATCGGTATTTGCTTGGATCATTTGTAACATTTCCTTTCGGTTTTAAATATGTTATGCCTTGTATCAGAGTATGAGGGGTTTGTTTTGGGTTTAATATATATGTGTTAAATAATTTTGCAAGTTGTGAGTGAGTAGAGGGAAATTTTTTTAACCAGAAATTTGCTATTTTGTCTATTCCTGGAGCTTTCCAGTTGTGTGTTTGTGCTACTGCTTTTGAGATATCTTCTGATGTAATTTCTATTTTGGGCATTGGTTCGATGGTGTTGAATCTATCTCTTTCCGCTTGTATCCAATGTGCTTCCTCATTGTGCTCTGTGGGTTTTGACCAAATATTATTCCAGAAATTTTCAATGTCATCTACATTCACTTCACTATTGGTTATGTTTTCTTCTTGATTTTCTAACGTTTGGTAGAATTTCTTTTGATTTGTATTGAAAATGTAGTTTTGTTTCCTTCTGTTTGCGCTTTTTTTGTACCGTCTTAATCTTTTCGCTAGTGCTTGTAGTTTTTGCTTTTTAATATCTAGTTGATCTCTTACTTCCTCATCTGTTTTCATTTCTATTGCCTTTCTCTTTTTTTTTGATAATTTTCCCTGTGTAAATTGTGTGAGTTGTCCGATATCTTTCCTAAGGGATTCAATTTTAGCTTGGAGCCTCCGTTGCCAGGCTGGTGGTTTTGGTTGATAAGGCGTGTTAATCTGTTTCTGTTTTGTATGTAGTTGAGTGGTTGTAATTGCGCCTGTGTATATGAGTAATTGAATTTCTTCTATACTTGTGTCGGTACTTATTTTTTGTTTAATTATGTTATCTATGAAGTTGACTGTTGCTTTGGTGTGTATGTTTTCTTGTATTCTTTGTATATATAGTCTATAGCTTATTTCCATACCTTGGTATTTAATGTATGCGATTTCAAACTTTTCTCTTATTTCTATTTCTTGATCTCTCTGTTTTTGATTTAACGTTGTGTTAACTTGTGGCTCAGGAATCTGTGTTACGTGCACAACTTGAGGCTGTTCTGTTTGTATATCATCCACATTTGTTTCGTTAATTGTGTTACTTTTGATATTTTCTTGTGCTTCAGTTATGTCTTGATTTTCTATCGTAATGTCTGTATCACTGTTATCTTGTTTGCATGTTTGTTGGGCTTGTTTTTTTATCATTTCTAATTCAGGTTTCGGTATCCTGTTATTCCTTTTTATTACACGTACTTGGTCTGCCAATCGTTGTTCTGTTAAGTCGTCAAGTTCGGGATACTTGCTAATGAATGCTGCGTGCAGCTGTGGTCTGTATCCAGTTATGTTGGTTTCTAGATCAGTTACTTGATAGTAGCAGAGCATGAGGTGTCTGTTTACATCATCTGTCCATTTCATTCTCTGTCTTTTTTTCCCGCCTAGAGTGGTTGCTGGGAGCATATCCTGCAAAACATCTCTGTTAGGGTTTGGTTCATTGTCCATTGTTGTAGCTATTTCGGTACCTTTGTGGTCGAGTTGTAGATTCCCGCGCCGTTCTCGACCTTCACGGCGCTCGTCCGAGGCGTTTCTAAATGTTTTTGGAACCCTCTTACTCACTAGAGGGTGGTTGGCCCTTCTAGCGGTGGTTTCTTCCTCTCGCGTCAGCCTTGTTTCTGCCAGTCTACCGGTTAACCGGTTTCTTGATGTCACAAGTTTCCAGGGTCCACCAACTTGGAGGTGCGAGTAGGAATTGAGTAGGAGAGGCTATTTGAGACGCATCACTACCCCGTTTAAACCCTATTATTATTATTATTTTTTTTTTTTTTATTGGCAACATGCTACAGCGTACCATCTTCGGAATCTTTCGATTCGTCATACTGGTCTGCTTTAGCTGTCTAATTTCACCTTCTGCTGCGACCTTTCGGTTGGGCGGCAGAGGCGGGAATCATCTACGGTTGTTATGTGTGTTTACTCTCGTGTGCTCTTAAAATATTTAGGGAGCCAAGTATAACGTACTTTTGCATGTTGGTAAGTATTTGATGTATTTCATTATTGTTTAAGTCACTTATTTTTTTCAGGTACTTTTCCGTGGACGCACTGATTCCTCCGAGGACACCAATGATTACTGGAATAAAGGTGAGGTTAAATTCTTTATACGTTTTCCTTAGTTCATACATTAGGTCTTGATATTTCTCTATCTTTTCAGTTTCCTTTACGATAATATTTGTATCACATGGACAGGACATTTCTATTACATACATTTGTTTATTCTCCATGGTTTGTATGACCAGGTCTGGCTTGTTGTTGAAAATGGTATGTTCCAGAATATTTTAATTTTGTCGTTTTGAACTACCGATTCCGTGTCCGGCAGGAAGTACGGTGGAGCTGGAGTTTCGTCTATGCCAAATTTGTGCCTTATTAGATGATACAAGACTCTTAACGCGGTGTCATGGCGGTTAATATATCTATTGGGCGCATATTTTGGGCAGGCGGACAATAGGTGCATCGTGGTTTCCTCGGAGCCATTACAGGCTCTGCATATTGTGTTGGGTGTGGGTATATTCATAACCGTTCGCCTGTAATGAAGTGAGTTGAAAACTCCATCCTGGCAAGCGGTTATGTACCCCTCCGTCTCTGACTTTAGTCCTGCTGCTTTGAGAAACTGAAACGTTAATCTTCTATTTAAGCCTAGATTTTCGAGGTTTTTAAAATAGAGACTATGCAGGTTTTTCTCCATATGTCTGGTCATGAGATTCGTCTGCATTTTACTTCGCAATTCCGCATTTCGAGCTTGTGGTTCCATTGTTTCTAGACTTCCGGGTCTTGGTGGTCTTCTTTTAAGATATATTATTTCGCCTAAAGCGTCTGCTGCCTTCCTTGCTGCTTTGAATAAGAATCCTCCGTTTTCCATTGGTTCGTGGTCTCGCACGATTGATAAGAGAGGATCTTTTGTTTTAAACACCTTGCATGCCTCTGATATAACCAGTCGGCCGTGTATGTTTTCTATGAGCGTGAGGCCCCGTCCCCCTTCGCTTCTTGATATGTACAATCTTTGTACGGAGGCATTTGGGTGCAAGCTGCGATATTCTTGCATAATGTGTCTGGTTATTCTATCCAGCGTCAGTATCTCGTTGACGTTCCATTTTATTGTGCCGAAGGTATGGGTAAGTATTGGTACCGCTAAGGAGTTAGTTGCATGCACTTTGTTTTTCCCAGTTAATTCAGACGACCAAATTTTCTTTACCATGCTTTTATATTTCAAGGTAAGTGCTTCTTTTACGTTTTTAATATTATGCATAGTATTCTGTTCTATTCCCAGGTAAGTATAATGTTCATTTTGGTGTAAGTTTCGAATTGCCGTTCCATCCACTAGTCCTAAATCCTCGTCCTGATCTATGCATGCCTTCCCTCTTTTTATGTTAAATGCTGTGCATTTACTAAGTCCCATTTCCATTTTTATATCGTTTGAATATGTTGTGACTATATCAAACATTTGTTTTAATTCTGTTTCATTTTTGGCATAGATTTTCAGATCATCCATATATAACAGGTGAGTGATTTTGTGTTTTCTGTTATTAGGTTGTCCTGCCAAATAGCCTGGGCATAGCTGTAGGTTAATGGATAGTGGTATCAGAGATATACAGAAAAGGATGGGGCTTAGTGAATCTCCTTGATAGATGCCTTTTTTATACAGTACGTCGAATTTTAAGCTACCATCTTTATCACCAGGAAAGTGGATTGTGGTTTTCCAGAAAGTCATTAGCTTTACAATGGCTTGAATGATTTGTGTATTTGTGTTCATTTCAGTGAGTACGTGTATTAGGAGATTATGTGGCGTGCTGTCGAAGGCTTTCTTATAATCCACCCAGCCCATTGACAGATTCCTTTTATACCATACTGCATCCTGACAAACCGACCCGTCTATAAGGAGATTTTCTTTAACCCCTGCTATTCCCTTTTTGCAGCCTTTTTGCTCGTATATTTTATTCCATACAGGATCAATACATTTCTCTACTCTAGCTTGCAAAGCGCTGGTGAACAACTTGTATATTGTATTTAAACATGTGATTGGCCTGTAATTTTCTGGCAGGTTCTTATTGCCTTTTTTAAAGATAAGAATGGTTCTACCTACTGGCAGCCAGCTCGGTATAGATTCTGTGTCGTTCAGGTACTCGCTAAATATGTTAGAAACTGTCTCATGTACCGCCTCTATTTTTTTCCACCAATAGTTTACTATCCCATCTGGGCCTGGGGCTGAGAAATTTGGCTTTTTTCGGAGAAGTTCTTTAATTTCGGCAGCACTAATTGCTTCTAGTGGGACGTCTTTTGTTTTATTTTTATTGCAGAATCGCGAAAAGTTGTTCATTTCCTCAGTTTCGATATTTGCCCGGCTTTCAGTTTCATAAATGCGTTTCCAATATGCCTTAAAGTTCTCATATTCGGTTTTATTTGGCAGTACACTATTTTGTTGTTGAAATAGTGTCGACGGAGATTTATTAAAATTACTATTTTGTTCAGTAAATTTGATAGATTTCGCTATGCTGTCGCGTATAGCTTTCAGGGACCGTATCTTATCTAAAGCTTTTTCTTTTTCTGTTTTGAACACGTTTAGTTTTGTTGTATGGTGTTTGTTTTTAAATTTACCATATATCTTTTTCACTTTTCGGGTAAAGACTCTTTTGTTGGATATGTAATAGATAACTGACTCTATTTGGGATGCTTCTTGTCTTTTAATTGTAATTTTAGCTTCAATTTTATTTAAACGTGTTTTAAGCTTTGCTAATCGTTGGCATTTTGGGGGATTTTTTTCAACAGCCTTGGCTGCTGCGTATACTATCTGTATTAATTGTGACAAGTTACAGTTATTTGTATGGTGTTTATTTACAATTCGGTTAATAATTTGAAGGGTCCTTGGGTTTATATCTTGTCTTGACTTGTTTAGAGGTTGTTTGTTTCCTTGGGATGCGGCGTTTAAGAGCTCTATGAACTTGTTTTCCATGTCTGCATCTATATTTTCGGTGTCATTTTCCATTGATGTTTGTGATGTGCGTGGGCTTGTTTCGATTTCATTGTCTGGCTGCTGTTCACCAGTTTGAGGAAACTTAAAGCCCTTTCCTTTGAGAAATGCGACCTGATTTCTTAAGTTCTGAGCCGAGAATCTATTTAATTCTGGATGTAAGTTAATCCATCGCGAGTGCATTCGTTTCATATAGCCTCGTTTCTTTGGCTCACTTAATTGATAGCATACGGCTAGGTCAAAACACATTTCTTGGCTCCATACAGAGTTTGATGATTCCTTTGGTTGGTTACTGCTCCCAACTTTGTTATGCTCCTTATCCGAAAGAGGAACGTTGTGGGCAGTTTTACTTGTATTTCTTGTATTCCTAGAAACCAGTTGAAGAATTTCCTCGGGGGTTAGCCGTAAGAAATTCACCTTATAAAATTTATGGTAAACCATATGCCGCGCTCTTGGCTTTCATAAGGATTTTGCGGCCTTAGCAGCTCCTATGGTTACGTTGGGCCTCATCTCTTAGCTGGGGAGATGTGGCGTCGCTACTCGCCAACGGTCAGAAGGAGATGGGTAAGTGTACTGACCGCCCTGCATTATTATTATTATTTTTTTTTTTTTTTTTTTTTTTCACAGTTTTATAACTGGTTCTAGGATTTAGGCGGAAAATTTCAAACCTAAATCTTTAAGCTGTTAAGAATGTTCTTACGATATGACAAGTGTCCATTATGACTGACTTTTGAATTTTTATTAGACTGTGTTCTTTAATGTCCAAAGTTTTCAGGTTGCTTTTCAGGTTTTTGGGTGTTACTCCTGTCGCTGAGATTATAATGGGTAGTGTCTTCACTGTTTCTTGATTCCACAAACGTTTTATTTCTTCACACAAAGGTATGTATTTAGATATTTTTTCTTCATATGCTTTACTTAAATTGTTGGAGTTAACTACCGATACATCAATGAGGTAAGTAAGTTTTTTGTCTTTTAATGTTAATATAATGTCTGGTCTATTTGCTGTAACAGGTTTATCTGATATAACCGATCTATCCCAGTGTATTGTGCATTTTTCATTTTCCAAGACATTTTCAGGTAAGTATCTATAGTATGGATCCACATTTTCGTGAAATCCAAATTTATTTTTTAATTCTATATGAATAATTTTAGCTACTTGATTATGACGTCGTAGGTATTCGGAGTTTGCAAGGTGAGTACATGAACTTATTATGTGATCTATGTTTTCATTTGGTCTTTTACACTTTCTGCATATATCTTCCACTTGGTTGTCTTTCATTATGTATTTCTGATAATTGCGTGTATTTATTACTTGATCTTGGATCGCTACCATAAAACTCTCCGTTTCAGCGTACAAATCACCTTTACTTAACCAATAGTTCGACGAAATTTTGTCGACATATTCTTGGTTAAGGCAGTGGTAATGTCTGCCGTGGAGTTCCTTCTTTCCCCATTCTTCCTCTCTATTCACAGTTTCTTCCTCGTTATTGAAGATTCCATTTTTAAGCTGAAGTGGGGTATATTCATCTGCTGATGCTATTGTCTGGAGCAATTCTGATACACTATTCTGAAAGTATATTATTAAACCATTGATCTGTTTATTAAGTTGTATGGATAAGTTACATATTCCTCGTCCACCAATATTTCTTGGAAGTGTGAATCTGGCCATTGATGACCTCGGGTGGTGAGAACCATATTTTGTTAGCGTTGTTCGGATTCTTCTTTGAGCATTATCAATCTCAGTTTTTGGCCTGTTTATGACACCAAAGGAATATGTCAGAACTGGTACCGCATATGCATTTATTGCTTTTGCCAAATTTCGTCCATTAAGGCCAGAATTGCCTAGCTGGTTGAGTCTACTTTGAAAAGATTGTAATAATTCCGCTCTTGTTTGTGTGTGATTAATGTCTCTTAGTTGTTGGAATCCCAAATATTTGTAGCTCTCGCCTTCTTTCAATGCTTTGATTTCATCTATATCAGATTCATTGTTGCTAATTTTTCCCCTTACTATTGTGGTCGTTTTACATTTTGCTAATCCAAATGTCATTTTAATATCTGTACTAAACGCCCTTGTTATTTCCAATAGTTGTTTAATTTGGTTGTTGTTCGCTGCGTATAATTTTATGTCATCTATGTACATTAAATGTGATAAGTTGTACGTGTTTGTGTCTGATTTAATTTTAAAGCCGTATTTTGTTGAGTTTAGTAATCTACTGAGGGGGTTAAGTGCTGTTATGAACCACCAAGTACTAAGGGAGTCTCCTTGAAATATCCCCCTACGTACTGGTATTTTATCTATTCTGTCTATCCCATTCTGATGTTTAAGTGATAGATTAAGCTTCCATTTATTCATTACTACTTTAAGTAGATTAACAAGTTTTGGTTCAAACTTGTATATTTTAAGAATTTCTATTAGCCACGAATGTGGTACAGAGTCGTATGCTTTTTGATAATCGATATAAGTGATATAGAGATTTCGATTTTTTGTTTTTGCTTGTTTCATAACGACTGAATCAATTATTAATTGTTCTTTGCAACCTTTGGTGTTAGGTGCACATCCTTTTTGATTTTCATGGATTATATTATTTGAGATGCAATGTGATTCTAGTCTTTTTCTAATACAGTTAGTAAGTAGTTTATAGAGTGTGCATAGACAGCTGATGGGTCTATATTTTGACGAATCCTTCGTGTTACTTATATCTTTAGGTATTAGAGAAGTATTTCCTTCACAAATTTCATCTGGGATTAGCGCTGGGTTATCAATGAGAAAATTAAAACTGCGTGCAATTGCCTTGTGAGTGCTGGTTAACTTCTTAATCCAAAAGTTGTGGATTCGGTCAGGTCCAGGGCATTTCCAGTTGTGAGCATGTTTTATATTTTCTTTAATTTCGCTTTCTGAAATTCTCTGAAACTCTTCTGTCTCTATCCTATTAGACTCTTCTCTTATTTCTTGAATCCATTTGGCATCTTTATTATGTTCTTCTCTTTCACTCCATATAGATTTCCAGTACTCTTCCAACTCTGTCTTTTTCGGTACATTTTCTGGTAAGAGTGTTTGTTCTTTTCCTGATAGGCTTTTATAAAATTTTTTTTGGTCTTTGTTGAACAAATTATTGTCTGTTTTTCTTTTCTCACTTTTTTTGTATCTTTTTAGTCTTTCTTTGTAAACACTTAGCTTCTGAATCATAGTATTTCTCATTTCAGCAACTGTTTCATTTTTTTTGTCTCTGTGAGTATGTATTTCGTATTTCTTTTGGATAACAGTAATTTTGCCCATTTTTTTGTTGGAAAGCGATCCTTGAGTGTAGTTTGTAAATATACCAAGGTCTTTTCTTATTTCATCTATTTTTTTAGTTAGTCTAATTTTCCATGGAGGTTGCTTGATTTTAGGAGGCTTGTCTGCATTAGTAGGTGCTACTGTCTTAATACCGAGCGATTGGACTATGCATAATGCAGCACAATATATAACATTTTGTATCTCATCTATATCTTGTGTTGTTTCTATAAATGGTATTATTATGTTATTAATTGCGTGTAAATGCATGTTAAGTTTACTAGAGCAGTTTACTTTTTGGATTATTGGTCGTAGTGAAGGAGTAAGGTCTTTATACTTTACATATATTTCATTGTATTTCATTTTAAGTTTTTCTTCTATATCATTTTGTGAATCTGCCTGTAGTTCTGTTGCTTGCTGAGTGATGTTAATTAAATCAGTGTTTGAATCATTAAGGTCCATTTCCTCCTCATCTTCTCTCTCTATTTCATCTTCCTCTATCTGTGGTGTTAATTTGAGGCTACTTATGATTTCATCTGATAGGAGATTGTTTCTACGAATAGCTCTTATTTGGTCTGATAGCCTTTGTTCAGTAACATTTGTTTCTGGATATAGGATCTTAAATTCAGTGTGTAATTGTTGTCTGTATGTTGTCATATCGGTTTCGTTGTTAGTTATTTTGAAGTACAAGCGCATTAAATTTTTGTTTTCTTTTGTTTTCCATTTTTTTTCGCTTCTTCTTCTCAGCTGCAGCGGGCTCGATACTTTGAGTATTAGCAACACTTGCAGCATGTTGGAGATCTTGCTGTTGTGCATCTCCTTCTTCATTTTCGATTCTTGTGGTTCCATGCAGCTCAAGGGTGCCACTCGCCTCATCACCTTGTGCAGCAGATCGTACATGGCGGCTCCGAACGGGGCCGATCTGAGACCCCGTACCGCCTCGGTTAGATTTACTTCTAGTATTCATAGCAATATTAATCACACCTTTAGGGTTGCTAACCCTTAAGGTAGTTAACTAAGGATTTCGCGGGGTCGTTACTTCCCGTCAGTTACCAACTGTCCCTGCAATAGCTCCTCGGATATTTACGGGGCCTCATCTCATAGCTCGGGTAATGTGGCGTCGCTACTCGCCAACGGTCAGAATGAGATGGATTAGTAAACTGACCGCCCTGCATTATTATTATTATATCCTTTATTCTCTCTCTTTTCTTTTCAGAGGTATTTCTCAACATTACGGCTCCAAGATTGGAACAAGCAATGCTGGTTATGACGATGGAAACAAGAAACAGGATGTTAAGTTTTATTGGTAAGTGTTCATATTTTAATTTTATACGATGGATAGTACTTTGCGAACAATACTACATGTTTCTAGAATGACAATTTTCTGAATATTTATGTATATTTTCTCAGGTAAGTTTAACTGTTTTATCGATTTATGGATGTTTTTTGGGACTTCGCCTGTTGCTCCTATTATGATTGGGACAATAACTACCTCTTTTTGATTCCAGATTTCCTTGATTTCATGGGCCAGTGGTAAGTACTTTTGGATTTTTTCATTGTACTTTTTTTGTAGGTTCGTTGCGATTGGGATTGATATGTCAATCAGGTATGTTTTCTTTTTATTTTTATCTTCAAGGACTATATCGGGTCTGTTATGAGGAGTGGTTCGATCAGTTTGTATGGTCCTATCCCAGTAGATTTTTACTCTTTCATTATCAAAAACGTTTTCTGGATCATATTTATAATACGGAATATATGTATCAGTCGGTTCTTGGAACTGTTTAAGTATTGCTTGATGTATGACTTTTGCGACATTGTTGTGTCTTTGAGTATATTCTTTGGGAGCAAGTGTTGTGCATCCACCTATTATATGATCTAGGTTTTCTACATGTAACTTACAGATTCTACATCTATCATCCGTTACTTGAGGATCTTTTATGATGTGTTTTATATAGTTTAGGGTAGGTACCACTTGATCTTGGATAGAGAACATAAAACTTTCCGTTTCTGAGAATATGTTACATTGAGACACCCAGGACATCGTTGCCTCTTTATCAATATGATCTTCGTTAATTGTATGAATATATCTTCCATGAAGCTCCTTTCTAGTCCAGTTTTCTATTTTAGCGTCATCAGTTGTTATTTCATCAAGCGGTAGGTAAGTATCTGATTTTAATTTAAGTGGAGATATGTCGTTGTCTAGTTGGCAGATTGCGCGGTGAAGTGCACTGGTTTCCTGTTTGCTGTGAAAGTATGTCCTTAGTTGTTCGACCTGCTTAAAATACGCCGTAGTTGCATCTGTTATTCCCCTGCCTCCATTTTTTCTAGGTAAATGGAACCGTTCTACAGAGCTTCTCGGATGATGGTCTCGGTGTTTGGTGAACAGGACTCGCATGCTTCTATTTATATTTATTAGGTCTGTTTTACTCCATTTAATGACGCCAAAGCTATACGTTATTACAGGTATGGCAAATGTGTTTACAGCCTTGCATTTATTGATAGCTGAAAGTTTTGATTTAAGGATAGACTTAATCCGTTGCTGAAACTTAGAGGTAAGTTCTTTTTTGATTATAGAATGTTTTATTCCTCTTGATTGGCCGAAGCCTAGGTATTTATAAACTTCATATTTATCCATTCCTTTTATTATTTGGTCATTGTTAATGTCTGGTTGTTCTGTGAGTTCATATCCTTCTTCCGGTGTCCATTTCCCATTTTTCATGGCGTTTATTCTACACTTGTCAATCCCAAATGTCATCTTAATATCTGTGCTGAATGCTCGTGTTACTTCAATTAGTTTTTTAAGATTTTCGCTGGTGTTCGAGTACAGTTTAAGGTCGTCCATATATATTAGATGGCTTATGTTATATTCTGTTCCAAGCTTGTAGCCTATTCTTTGTTTGTTTAGTAGGTGCGACAGGGGGTTAATTGCCAGGCAAAACCATAGCGCACTAAGGGAGTCTCCTTGAAAGATACCTCTTTTAATAGATATAAGTCTGGTTTTAATAGGTTTTCCATTTGTTTGTTTCAGAGAGACTTCAGTTTTCCAGTTAGACATTAGGGTTTCCAGGAGTGTGATGAGATGCGGACTCACTTTATAGATCTTCAGGACTTCGATCAGCCAGGAATGAGGTATGCTATCGAATGCTTTTTGATAGTCAATATACGCGGTGTAAAGATTGCCTTTTTCTTTCTTCGATTTACCCGTTATTATTTCGTCTATAGTCAGCTGCTCTTTACATCCTTGGCTTTCCTTCCTGCATCCCTTCTGTTCCTCTGATAGAATATCATTGGTGTCTAGATGTTCGTAGATCTTTTCGCTTATTATTGAGGTAAGTAGTTTGTAGGTTGTTGGGAGGCAGGTGATTGGCCTGTATTTTGAGGGATCTCCACTAGGGTTTGCTGTTTTCGGAAGTAGATGTGTTTCACCTTGTGTTAGGAATATTGGGACTGTCTCAGGGTCTGCTATCATTATATTAAAACATTCTGCTAGTGGTGCGTGGGTTGCTCTAAATTTTTTAATCCAGAAGTTATGGATATTGTCACATCCCGGAGATTTCCAATTTAAGGTTTTGCGTATAGCTTTCTCTACATCTTCTGTTTTGATCTTGTGACTATTCATACATTGGTTTTTTCCATCCTTCTTTTTTCCTCTCGTGCCCATTTAGAGTTTTGCCTGTGAGATGTTTCTTTGGACCAGATTCCTTGCCAGAATGTTTCTACACTTTCTATAGATGGGGCGTTGTCATCATTTTCGGTTAATTCTTTTGTATCAGCTAGGTTTCTGTAAAATAGTTTCTGGTTAGTTTTGAACAGTTGGTTATCATCTCTTCGCGATTTGCTTTCTTTGAATCTACGCAATCTGTTTGCTTTCACTGCTAGCTTCTGTTTCAGTAAATCAAGTATTTCGTGCGGGGTGTTGTTTTGGTTGTTGTGATGTTTTTTAATTATTACGTTGATGTGTTTATTTAGTTTCTGGCCAGGTTCCCCTCGAATATACTGCATTAGTCTTGCTATATTTCCCCTTAGTTCATCTATTTGCGTTTCTAGTCTTCGTTGCCATTGTGGTTTTTGTTTGGCTCTCTTTGTACATTCATTTCTGTCTTGTAGTTTCTGGTCATGTAGTTTGATCGCTGTTGCTGCACCAACATAGATCAAATCATGAGTTTCTCTAAAGTCTGTGTTGTTTGTGGTTTTTTGCTGAATTATTTTATTGATTTTATTTAGAATGTCGTTAGTTTTGAAGGTGTGTTTTAGTTTGGGGATTGCCGGTCTCTTCGCTGGGTTCATTTTATGGTAGAGTATGTAGTTTTCCTCGAAAGCTTTTAGGGTGGTGTCCTCTAAACTATTTTGGATTACTTCTGGCTCCGGTTGGTGTTGTTCGGGAATTTGAATGTCTTCTTGTATGTGCCCCAGTTTTATTGCAACTTCTCTTCTGATTCTATCTAATGTGTTTGTGCTTATACGGCGTTTTGTGAATAGTTGCCTTCGTTGATCTAGAATGTTTTGTACAGTTTTTGTCCTTAGTTCTGGGAATTTATCTGTTACACGTTTGTGTAGCTCTTTACTACATTGTGTATTGTTGGTTTCCATTTCTATTATTTCAAGGTAGCTTCGGTAGATGTGTTCGTTCATATCGTGTCTCCATCTAAACCGTTGCTTCTTATTATTGACTTCATTATTGGTCACTGGATTACCCGGTGAAACATTTCCTGAAGTTGAGCTGCTTGCTGCGTTGTTGGTCACAGCTCCATTCACGTGATCCTTGTGAGTGCGAGTGGTGTTCATTGCCGAATGATCGTCACCACAATCAACGGGTTCATTCGGTGCAGGTTGTACATGGCGGCTCCGACCAGCCTGCTCATCCATACCGCCTCGGTTTGTTTGGCTTCTAGTTTTAACAGCATTGTTTTTGGCCGAAGGGGAGCTAACCCATACTGCCAGTAGCTAAGATACGTGGGGTCGCTAGTCCCCAGTAGACCGACCGTTAAGTAAGATTCTACTCTCTGCGTGCCAAGCGCATCTGCGTGTTGGTGGTGGCCTCATCTCTCTAGCTCGGGTAATGTGGCGTCGCTACTCGCCAAGGGTCAGGGGGAGATGGGTAAGTATACTGACCGCCCTGCATATTTATTATTATTATTATTATTATTTTTTTTTTTTTTTTTTCACAGGTGCTTCCTGGGGTTACATAGTTGACATTCGGGCAGAAGTTGCCAAGAACGCCAAACTTTAAACTTTAAGAATCTTCAGCAAGAAACCATGAAGTTCTTTTGATGCCCAGGAGTCGGTCTTTATGCGGACAATTTCAGTGTAGGTTTGAGGTAAGTATTCATCATGTTTTAGATCTAATTGTGTTATGTTGTTATCGGCTGCGATTATTGTAGACATTATGCATTCATCTTTTCTCTCGTAAAAATGTTTTCTCATTTCAGCGATTTGGTTTTGGCACAGGATTTCAGCATCATGGAGCCCCCTGCCACCCGATGACCTAGGTAAGGATACTCTCTCCTTAGATGCCCTCGGATGATGCATGCGGAATTTGGTAAGTAAAACTCTGACGCGTCTATTTAAGTCTTCTAGATCTGTTTTAGACCACGAAATTACTCCAAATGAGTATGAGAGTGCACCAATTGCGTAAGTGTTGATCGCTTTTGTTATGTTTTTAGAGTTTAGTTTTGTTTTAAGAATTAATTTAAGTCTCTTCTCTAGATCATTTCTGAGAGTTTCCTTAATTTTGGTGTGTTTTATGTTAGAATTTTGAGCCATACCCAGATATTTATAGGTGTCTTCTCCTATTGAAGAGATTTGTAGGTTCTCATTTATTACAAGTTCCGGTGAGTCTTTCAGAATGCCCTTTTCCAGAGTTACAATTTTGCACTTGTTTAGACCAAATTTCATTCCAATGTCATCACTGATTTGGTGAATTAGTTTAAGGACAGTTTCAAGTTGTTTTCGCGTTGAGGTATATAATTTTAGGTCGTCCATATAAAGCAAGTGCGATAATTTTAGCGTGGTGTCTTTAGTCTTGATGTTAAAACCGTATCCTGTGTTTTTTAGGGTGTTTGACATGGGGTTCAAGGCCATGCAGAACCATAGAGCGCTAAGAGCATCACCCTGGAATATGCCACGTTTTATTTGAATTGCATTTGTTTCAGTGTACCTTTCTTCGTATTTTAAAAGTATTTTTGTTGACCATTGTTGCATCGTCATTGACAGGAATCTTGTAATTATTGGGTTGATGTTATATATCTCGAGGATTTTAATGAGCCATGAATGTGGAACGGAATCAAAAGCCTTTTGATAGTCGATGTATGCCATGTTTAGGTTCCTACTAGTTTTTCTGGCTTGTCCAAGTACTACAGCGTCTATTGTAAGCTGCTCTTTGCATCCTAATACATTCTGCTTACAACCTTTTTGTTCATCTGTGATGATATTATTGATTTCCAGATGTTGGTATATTTTCTTGCAAAGAATACTGGATAACGTTTTATATAATGTTGATAGGCACGTAATTGGCCGGTATTGAGATGGGTCAACAGTGTTACCTGCTTTGGGGATAAGGTAGGTTATTCCTTTGATTAAGAATTTGGGTATTGTTTCGGGGTGTCTTAAAATATTGTTAAATCCATCTGCTAAGAATTTGTGTGTGTTATTAATTTCTTTAGCCAGAAGTTCTGTACTTTATCAGCTCCCGGTGCCTTCCAATTTGATACGCCTTTAAGTGTGTTTGCTACATCATTCTCTGTTATATTAAGTTCATCCATTTGTGGGGTTTCTGTGTGTCTGCGTATTTCTTCTTCGATCCAAGGTGCTTTGTTATTATGCTGGAATTCTTTTCCCCATATATTATTCCAAAATTCCTCAATTACACTTTGTGTTGGTAGATGATTTTTGTTGGTTGCTCCCACACTATTTTCTAAGTTTCTGTAGAAGTTTCTTTGGTTATTTTCAAAGTCCCTATTTTGTTGAATTCGGTCTCTTTGCTCTCTGAATCTTCTCAGCCTTTTACTGTAAGCTAGTAATTTTTGTTTTAATGTGTCTAGATGTTCAATCATAAGGTGGCGGTGGCAATTTTCTTTTATAAGTACAGTCATTATTTTCGGAAGGTTTTTTAATAGGTTTTTATTTCTAACTCCATTGGCATATTGTTGAACCCTACCAATTTCTCTTCTTATGTTTTCTATCTTCTTAACAATTCTTTGTTCCCACATTGGTTGTTTTCTTCCCATTGACTTCTTTTCCTTTTGACCATTGATGACTAGTATAGAAGCCTTTGCAGCACAATAGATGAAGAGGTGTAATTTTTCAATATCTATGTTATTGTACATGAAGTCTTTTATGATCCCATTCATTGTTTCTACAGTTTTGAAAACACTGGGTTTATAGTAAAGTCTGGTGAGTGATGGTAGTTTCGATGGGTCCATTCCCTCATATTGAGCTATGAGAGAAATAAAAGTTTCACGTAAAACTGGTTCTCGGTCTCGGTCTTGGTCTTGTGGTTCATTGTGTTCGGGCGCTCCATTCTCCTCTTGCTCGCTTTCATTGACTATGTCTGTCGAAGTGGAGGAGTTAGGGTCATCTAGGTTTAAATGTCCCTCCATCTCTTCTCTTACTTCGAGTCTTATCTGTTGGATAACTGGTTGAGGGAGAAGATTGTTGCGTAGAATAACTCGTTTTTGATCTGATAGTCGTTGTTCAGAGAGGTGTTTTAAATGTGGATATATTTTGATAAATTCGTCTCTAAGTTTACTTCTGTATGTTGTTAGGGTTGTTTCCAGATTCGTTACTTTTAAATAACAGCGCATTAGATCTCGGTTTATCTGATTAGTCCATTGCATGCGCTTTCTGGGTAAACCAGCTTTGGTGGATGCAACACTAGGTTGTTGCATAACACTGTGGGCTGGGGAGGAGCTTGGTGGTAGTTGTTCCTCATTATCGATAGATGGGGTAGCATTATCTTCGTTTTGTGCGCTAACTATTATTATTATTATTTTTTTTTTTTTTTTTTTTTTTTTTTTTTTTTTCTCATCAGGTAGATGTCATTAGCGTCGTTCTTCAGGCCGCGAGGCTCATCATCTCAACGTCCACTACTTCCATCTACCAAGAGTGTACGTCTCGTGACTACTCCTTTAGTAAACCAAAGGTAAGTAATCACACTCTAATGGTGTTATGTGCCCTTACTATGTTTAGCGAACCCAAAATTACCTCTTTTTGTATTTCTTGGACTAGAGAAGTTTCATGTCCGTTGCAATGTGGGATTCTCTTCAATTCTTCAACGAAGAATGGATGTATGCTTCCCATCGCACCTACAATTAGGACAACTAGCGATATCGTTAGTTCTGGGTAAGTACTTTTTAATTCGAAAATTAAGTCTGTGTATTTGCTAATTTTTTCCTTTGTTTTTAGTGATATATTAGCTTCTCCAGGGCATGAAAATTCTATTACAGTCATTGATTTCCTTACGTTGTCTATAAGGACCATGTCTGGTTTGTTTGCATTCAACTGTCTAGTGGTACTGAAAGGAAAATTCCAAAATATTTTGCAGTCTTTATTAGTTACAACAGACTCAATTTCGTTTGGTACATAATGTATGACTTTTTCTTCATCAATTTTATAGCTGTATCGAAGATGGAAGTACAAAACCCGTAATGCACGATCATGTCGTTTGATATATTTATTATTATTTTTTTTTTTTTTTTTTTTTTTTTTTTTTTCTCATCAGGTAGATGTCATTAGCGTCGTTCTTCAGGCCGCGAGGCTCATCATCTCAACGTCCACTACTTCCATCTACCAAGAGTGTACGTCTCGTGACTACTCCTTTAGTAAACCAAAGGTAAGTAATCACACTCTAATGGTGTTATGTGCCCTTACTATGTTTAGCGAACCCAAAATTACCTCTTTTTGTATTTCTTGGACTAGAGAAGTTTCATGTCCGTTGCAATGTGGGATTCTCTTCAATTCTTCAACGAAGAATGGATGTATGCTTCCCATCGCACCTACAATTAGGACAACTAGCGATATCGTTAGTTCTGGGTAAGTACTTTTTAATTCGAAAATTAAGTCTGTGTATTTGCTAATTTTTTCCTTTGTTTTTAGTGATATATTAGCTTCTCCAGGGCATGAAAATTCTATTACAGTCATTGGTTTCCTTACGTTGTCTATAAGGACCATGTCTGGTTTGTTTGCATTCAACTGTCTAGTGGTACTGAAAGGAAAATTCCAAAATATTTTGCAGTCTTTATTAGTTACAACAGACTCAATTTCGTTTGGTACATAATGTATGACTTTTTCTTCATCAATTTTATAGCTGTATCGAAGATGGAAGTACAAAACCCGTAATGCACGATCATGTCGTTTGATATATTTATTTGGAGCGTAAGAGGGGCAGGATGTTAAAATATGCATGATCGTTTCCTCATGAGTCTTACTAGCTCTACATCTTGTGTCTGAAATATTTATCTTCATAACATATTTTTGATAATGTCTGGTGTTTATGACTCCGTCTTGGCACGCTATGATAAAGCCTTCGGTTTCAGATTTAAGAGAGTTTGCACCTAGAAAACTGAATGTGTGCGGATTTGAAAGATCTCCTCTGTCAAGCTCTCTAAAATATACGCCATGCAGTGGTTTATTGATGTGTTGAGAAATGATTTCGTTGGTTTGCGCTTCTTGGACTTCATTGCTCAATTGGTAATGATTAAGATTTTTTAGGTCTTGGATGGAATTAATTGATGGTAAGTTTTGCTCTGTGATTATTTTTGATGCTTTGCCAAGTATAAATGCTCCGGCCCCATATTTTTCATGTTTTAGTGTTATCTTCAGTAGCGGATCATCGGTGGATAGGATTTTCTGGGCTGTTTGTAAGATGATGTTATGATGTGTTTGCTCCACATTTATTAGCCCTCTGCCTCCCTTTTTCCGGGGGATGTAGAGTCTTTGGATGGATGCTCTAGGATGGTGGCTACGATGTTTGGTAAGTATTGTCCTGGTTTTGATATCTAACTGTTTTATTTCAGCACTGGTCCATTTGATGACTCCAAAAGTATAGGTGAGTATGGGTAACGCTAGTACATTGGTTGCTGTTATTTTATTTTTTGATGTTAGTTCAGAACACCAAATTTTATTTACTAGATTAATGTATTTTTTTGTTGCAATCTCTTTAGTGAGCTTTGTGTTTTGAAGGTGTCTTTGCTCCACTCCCAAATATCTGTAAGATTCATCACGTTCCAGGTATCTAATGATACTACCATCTACCAAATTTATGTCTTCTTCATTTGCCGGTGTTCTTCCTCTTAGGATGTTAGCAGTAGCGCATTTATCGAGTCCGAATGACATTCCAATGTGATTAGTATAGTCACTAACAACTTGTAATGCCTTTTTCAGTTCAATCTTATTTTTTGCGTAAAGCTTTAAATCGTCCATGTAGAACAAGTGGGTGATTTTGTTTTCCCGTTGTGCAGGTGGTCCGCACATATATCCTGGCATTATGCGTAATCCTATTGAAAGCGGTAGAAGGCTAAGGCAAAAAAGTAGAGGACTTAACGAGTCACCTTGGAACACACCACGTTTATATTCTATATAATCAGTTGTCAGAGAGTTCTTACCCGTGTTTATGGTAAATTTCGTCTTCCATTTTTCCATTAGACTTCTGATACAATTGACATAATGATCCGGGACCTTAAGTATGTCTAGGATGATAGTTATAAGTTCATGTGAGGTGGTGTCATAGGCTTTCCTATAGTCGATCCATGCCATTGACATGTTTCGTTTAAATTGCGTGGCATCTTGGCAAACACATCTGTCAATCAGCAGATTTTCCTTGCATCCATTTATACCTCTCTTTGTTCCTCGCTGTTCATGTATGGAGTTCCAGACTGGACTAATGCCTTTGGTTATTTTTTCGTTGATTAATGAGGTAAGTAATTTGTACATTGTGTTGAGACACGTTATCGGTCTATAGTTACTGGCCAGCGATAGATTTCCCTTCTTAGGAATGAGTGTAGTGCGTCCTTCACATAGCCACGGTGGTATTTCCTTGTTATTTTGGATTATTTCGGAAAATTCTTTAAGTAGGTACTTATTTGAGGCAGCTAGGTGTTTCCAGTAGAAGTTTTGTATTTGATCTGGCCCAGCGGCGGAGAAGTTCTTCATCTTCTTAGATATTTCTATTAAATCTTCTTCTTTAACATCCGTGAACTCATTATTATTAAATCGTTCACAGTGTTTTCTGAAGAGATTCAGGCACTGGTCTTCAATTTGTATTTTATCTACTTTTCCGTAGATGTCTCTCCAGAATTCTTCCACATTCTCTAATGGTGGTGGTGTGAAGTTGTTGCTCTCTTGATCTTTAAATAGTTTTCCAGGGCAGTTTTTAAATGTTTCGTTTTCAATCATACATTTTTCTTGCTTCTTTACTTTCTTCCTGGCAGCTACCAAGGATCTGATTTTATCTTGATTAAGTTCTTTTCTTTCCTTCATGGTTGTTAATTTTATTGAGTGGTACTTAGCTCTGAACTTCTTAAGACAATCTTTAATTTTTGGTGTTAGTACTTTTTCTTTTTCCCTGTGCTGTATAAGACTATCAATGCGTGATGTTTCCTGTCTTATTTTTGTGATTTTAGAGCTCAGTTGTTCTATTCTTTTCTTCAACTTAAGGCTTCTTGGTGGAATTCTGATTTTTCTTGAAAATAGTAATATAACAGAGTAGACAGCACAGTTAATGTCCCATAGGGTATTATTTTCTTTTAGGCAGTCTTCAAGAAGTTTATTAGCTTTAGTTAGAACTTCAGGATCCATGGCTTTATGTTTATTTAAGGATTTCCTGGCATAGATGTTCATTAGCTTGACTTCGTTAACCAATTTCGTGAAGTTTTCTCTTTCTTCCTGTGTCAGGTCACCACTATTTGAGGCATCTATATTTGGTTGTATCTCAGGCACAGTGGTGTAGTCCTAAATAAAAAAGTGAGGGGGCGCTTCCACATACATTTGTGTGGGGGGGGGGGTGATGTTGTAGCTATGAATTTGTGGGCCTCAATTTTTTTTCATCTCTTATAATAATTAATAATGACTCAAACTGACTTGCTAAAAGGTTGGATGTTACATATTCCTGAGACCAAAATAAGATTTTTTTTAAATTACTAAATATTTTGTATTTGTCGGATAAATAAAAATTATTTCTACATAAATAATTATAAGAAAGTACTAAAAAGTAAGGGGACGCGCTCCCTCTCTTGAAAAAAGTGAGGGGGCGCCGACCCCCCGCGTTCCCCCGCCACTACACCACTGCTCAGGCATAATTACTTTTGTAGCCGATTTACTCTTCTGAATGTAGGATACTTGATCTCTCAAATGTTGTTCCGATATGTCATATTCGGGTTGCAGGCTAATCCACTTTTCATGAAGTCGTTTCATATATCCACGTCTGTTCGGTGAGCTTTGTTCGTACGCTTTCATTAGATCATTTCTCATTTCATTTGTCCATGTGATTTTTTGTTTAATATTAGTTGTTTTATTCAACGGCGGTAGTGGTTGTGGAACCGGTGGTAGTTGGGGTTCTGTATCATTTACATATTTTCTGAATAAGGCTGCATTGTCCCTTAATTTCTGTGCACCCATTGGATGTGCAGGGTGCCGTTCTCTCCATAAGCTTTCTAATCTCTTCATGTACCCACGACGTTTAGGGCTACTTAGTTGGTATAGGTTTATGAGGTCTGATTTAAGTTCGTCTGTCCATATAAAGGGTTGTGTGTTATTCACTTCGCCGCTTCCAACTGTATTACGACGTTCCTCCGAGGCTGGAACGTCCTGGTTGGCGGCTTTCATTTGTCTCGTAACCGGAACAATGATTAGGAATAACTAGGCAGTCAACCTAAGTACTTCCCGGCCAACTTCCGGTATTCCTATCAGGATTACCGTACAGTGCTCCTTCATGGGAGTTGGTCCGATTTGCACTTCCGTGCATGCGCACAGTTGCTCGGGAAAGTGGTGTCGCTACTCACCAAAGGTCACAGATGGTATGGACCTCCCTGCTTATTATTATTATTATTATTATTATTATTATTTAAAAATTTCCATGCCGTTCAGGAACATGTGGATGTCTTTGGTATGAATTTATACTGTTTTAAAAGCACTATTAAGAATATTTTTAAGTCTTAAATATTTATTACTAGAACTCATTGAGTATTTATTTGTTACTACCTAATTTTAAGTTTGTTATATCTGTATATATGTATTTTAATTATTTATTTATTTTATTTATCTTGTTAGTACATTTTGTATGTTACCTTGTAATTGGCCTATGCTGTTGGGTAATAAAGGATATTATTATTAAAAAAAATTTTTGTTTCTAGAAAAGAATTTTGTTCGTTAGATAGCCTATTTTCTTTAGTTTTATGTAAATGGTTAGTTATTATATTTGTGCATTTAGCTCTAATTCTATCTTTCTAATTATGTTCTATGGGTTGGATGTAACTGGCGGAAATAATTTATGCAAAACAAAATCATGAAGTCCTTATGTACTTAGAAAATAAGGACTTCAGATTTAAGTTATGCATAATAAATATTAACTCATATCACGGTCGTGAGAGTTTGTGTGTTTACATTGTGCTATGTTTTAAATGACTTATTTTACTGATTATTTGGTGTGAATTTATGCCTTTTTACTAGTGTCTAATCATTTTGCTATGGTGAACATATCTATATAGTTTTCAACTAAAAATTTCGGTGTAATCGTAATTAACCTGGCTTTACTTAATATCAACAGTAGAATTTGCATATTAAATTGTAAGATCTTTGGCATTTTCATTTCCATGTGCTTTTATTCACATCTATCGCGAGCACTTAAAAATATTAGTCGCCTTTGGCGCAATTGTTTAGAGTCTGAATTTAGGTGCTTTAATAATTTACGCCCTAATTCGAATCCTGAACATTGAAAATTTTTATTATTTAATTTTATAATTTAACTCTGATAATTTATTTTACCCATGCCAATTTAATTCAATTATTATTTCATTGAGTAATTTGTGTTTTAACTTTTTACTAAATTATATCCTTTGTGTACTCACCTTATATGTTTTTACCTTTCTTTCCGCGGCCCTCTTGTTTGTGTATATTCATACCGCTATAGGCCCGGCTGTTGTATGTATCCTTGTACATTTTCCTTTTTCCACATTCATAAATGATGATGATTTGGACTGTTGCTCCAAACACTCCAAATCGCAAAGAGACAGATTGAACTCTTATGTTGATAAACCTGAGGAACTTTCTTCTGGGACTGTATTGTTAAAGGAGCTAACAACCAGCATTAAGGAGCTTCAGATAACGATCTCTAAGATGTTATCAGACTTTAACAAGCAAAATTCTGAAATTTCCAAAATCAGTAAGTCTATTAGCTCTATTGAAGACTTGCGCAAAGATAATGTTGATTTGCGCAAGACTGTGTCCACTTTATCTAATCGCATTGAAGTTTTGGAGCGTAATGTGGCTGGTCCAACTGCTGCTGGTGATTCACAAGTCATTTAGGAACTTGAAGATCGCCGTAGCAGGGAGAGTAATATCTTAATTTATAATTTTCCAGAGGCGAATATGACCTCTCGGGAAGATTCTACTGCTGAGGACAAATCTACTGTTGACGGATTTATCAATCCAATCATCGGTGATGGCAAAATTAAAAGTATCTTCAGACTTGGACAAAAATCTGCAAAGCCTAGACCGATTAAGGTCATTTTCATGAATCACTTTGATGCTTTGAACGTCTTACGTTCCAAGAACTCCCTACCTGGAAATGTAAAAGTTGGAGCTGATAGAACTGCTGCTCAAAGAAATGAATTAAAAGCTCTTTATCGCGAACTTGAAGATAGAACTTCTAAAGGTGAGAAGGACTTGGCGGTTCGGTTTATAAACAACTGTCCCAAAATTGTCCAACGTCATCAGCAAAAAAACTTGAATCTGCCCAACAATCATTAAGTAACCAAAGAACTTCGTTAGCTATTTATTATCAGAACACCAGAGGTCTTAACACGAAACTTCAAACTTTCTACGACGCAGTATCATCTTCTTCTTATGATGTGTTCTTCATTACTGAAACTTGGCTTCACCAGGGAGTTTTCAATAAAGAGCTTTTTTCAGATAAATATAACGTTTATAGAAATGACAGAACGTGCAAAAAAGGCGGAGGAGTCCTTATAGCTGTCAGTACTCATCTAAAATCTGAGCAAATTGATTTTTCTTCCGGATGTTCTAATACTGAATTAGCATTCTATGAGCAAATTTTAAATGGACTTGATTCCAAACAGTTTCCCATGGGAATTTTCTGTGACTTGAGTCGGGCTTTAGATTGCGTACCACATGCTCAATTAATAGAAAAACAGCATCGCCTAGGATTTCGGGGTAAAGTGGGAGAATGGTTTGTATCGTATTTATCTCAAAGGTTCCAATTTGTTGAAATTAAATACAGCGCACACGGTAATTTATTTACAAAAGAGTCGAATGTGCTTCCTGTCACAATGGGTGTTCCACAAGGGTCAATCCTAGGTCCAGTTTTATTCACGTTATACATTGACGATATTACAGAATTTTTATCCAATGTTTTTGTTTTAATGTATGCGGATGATACATCTGTTGTGACTTCAGGAAGTACAATTGAAGAAGTTGAACGATCATGCAATAATTATTTCAACAAATTGGAAGAATGGTTTTCTGCAAACAAGTTACTTTTAAACACTGAAAAAACACATGTAATGTTATTTCATACCAAGCAAAGGATTTTAATAAAAAAATCCTACAATTATGTTCAATTCAATGCAGGTAAACATTTGCAATAAAGTGACTTTCTTAGGTGTTGTAATTGAAGATACACTTGATTGGTCTGGACATTGTACCAATTTAATTTCAAAAATGAATAAATCTTGCTATAAGTTAAGAGCGCTAAGACATTGTTTAGATATACAATCTCTGAAGCAAATATATTTCTCTGATGTACAAGCCAGATTAATGTATGGTATACTATTATGGGGATGCTCTCCCTGGCTTATGAAGGTCTTTGTTGTTCAAAAGCGAACTGTTAGAAGTATACTGGGAATTAGGAAATTTGAATCTTGTAGAAATCACTTCCAACAACTACAAATTTTAACACTTCCCTGTTTATTAATTTTGGAATTGGCTACATATGCATATAAAAATAAGGATGTATTAAACTCGAGAACTTCGCATGGTTACCCAACATGACATTTTGACTTATTACTTCCAGATAATGTAAACTTGTCAGCTACTCAGAAATCTTTTAAGGTACCGAGTATTAAAATTTTTAATCCACTACCCCTGTCGTTAACTCGTCTAAATTTTAAGCAGTTCAAGATTAATTTGAAAAGATTACTTCTCAAAAATCCATTCTATACACTAAATGAATTTTTAGAGTCTATTTGAAATTGAATGTATGAACAGTTATATATTATATCTAATTTATTTTTTTTCTTATTGCTTCTATGTTTTTTTTTTTTTGACATACTTATACTTATAGTTTCTTGTAAGTCTTTAAAGATGAATAAATATATTATTATTATTATTATTATTATTATTAAATGGCTATAGATCAAAAATTATTTCTGTAGACCATAAATAGTTTTTATAGTTTAATAATGTTAAATCTTTTTATAATTTATAATACACAAAAAACAAAAATTACTTTAGCATATTTTCCATAAAATACGTATTGTAGTTTTGCGGTTTCCAATTTCTTAGAACAGCATAACTAATAGATAATTACCCCCCCCCCCCGCCCCCTTCCATTTGGATATATAATAATAATAATCTCTATATCTTTCAACAGATTTATACATACATACAAACAAACGAAAATGTCGATAAAATAGCACTATCAGTTGAAAAGTTTTGATCCCCGACTTTGATCTATACAGTGTCCCGGAATAACTGTAACAAATTGTTTATGGTGATAGAGGAAGTGAAACTAAGCATTTTTGACATATAAAGTATTGACCGGAAATGCTCCCTTAAAAAGTTATACCACTTCTAACATTTTCAGAAAAAATATTTTTTGTAAATAAATTAAATATTATAAGAGATATTAATTTGAAATTTTGGCGACAGTTTTTTCACACAAGAATACACATTTTCGGCCAATAAAAGTTCAAAAAATATTTTCAGGGGCGTTACATGTAGGGGGGTCATCAACTTTTTTTGATCATATCTTTTGTTTCTTTACGTTTTTAATAATTTTAAAAATACTAAAATAATACATGATCAATGTTCTACAGAAAAGGTATTCTTATTGTATGTCGCTCCGGTGCTTCATTTCGGAGTAAAAGTAGATTTTATAATTTTTATAAATTAAATAACCATGATAACGATTTTATTATAGGGGCCAAATCATAAAAAACGCCCATAATAATTACTTTATGGTCTCCAAATTGATAACCCTAAGCTGTCAATAAATTTTGATTTATTTTATTTTACCTATTTCAATATTCATCACTTATGCAAGTAGATAAAGTTTTCGGATCGTAACCAATCAGTGTTGCTTATCGTTCACTTTAGGCGCAAATACGGTTTTGTGGTTTTCTAAATTAGGCTTTTTAGCTATTATCCACTTTTACTTTAAGCGCATATACGTTTTTGTGGATTTTTAAATTAGGCCTTTTAGCAGTTATACACTTTTGCATTAGGCACAAATACGTTAGGCTACGAAACTTTAGGCTACTATATAGCACACCATTTCTCGCACACTATTCCGAATATTAAGAACTGTGTTAAGAACCCGCTCGCCTTCTGGTGGCAAAAATATGGACTTCTATATTCGTTACTTACTTCTTCCATTTAATGCAATGGTACATGTTTTTTGAGCTTTACTGAAGCTTTAAATGAATGAATGAATCTATTTGTATTTTGTTAAATATCTAGTTATAAGGTAAAATAATGCATTTTAAACACAATTTTTGACACTGATAAGTACCGAATATCGTCCATTTATAGCGCCATCAATATATGGTTAAAATTTCCATTATTTGTCGAATGAAATTAATAAATGAGCCCTATGCTTTGTGACTCGCTCCCGTCATTGTATTCGGGCATCTAGTGGAACGTACCCAAACGTTGGTCCCGAACGTTAGGTGGATCGTACCCTTCCTTTTGTCAGCCACTTGACAGTTTTGACTCTTGACAGCATTCGTTTGGGCATGCTTTTTCCTGTGATTTTATAAGAAAATTTAATTTTTTGTGCATCATGAACATAAAATATCTCATATTTACGCTCCAGCATTTGCATATGAGCCCTTTATACTATTACCCTTTTATTTATTATAAAATTGTGAGTAAAATATTCATCACTAATAAACGTTTAATAAATTGATTCAATAGGAGCAATAAATATTATAAATCTGCTGCTCACTAATATTTAACATTTTTAGGTTCTTTTAAATAATATCAGAAGATGTTAAGTTTGTTGAAGAATATCTACCGTTGATTTATGAGTAGAAGCAAAGTTAGTTGCTGCGTCACGGCGTGCAAGTCCATTTGCTGAACCAATGGCTTCATTATGTATGAAACATTTCTACAGTAACAAACTTTTGAAAGTAACCAAAAGTTGTGTATTTTGAATTAAGAAAGTGCATAACCTACATCGGGTAATTATTTTTCTTTATTGCAATATAGAGCAGGCGTCAGCAATTCGCAATTTAAAAAAAACCAAAAGGAGTTTTGAGGGCATGCTTGACTTGGCGCTAATATTTTTTTTTGCTTTTTTAAACCGATGTGTAGATTTACCCGGACGCCCGGTTGATTAACCTCGCTACTAGTTGACAGGGATTTGTAAACTGTGCTAAATTATCATCCATCTGATGATTTCGATTTATTAATTTTTTCTCACCAATAAATAAGCTAATTTATTGAATACCTCTTATTTGACCAATGCCAACGAAATTGCGAAATATGAAATATTTTATTTAGTAAATAAAGAGTTTCGTACTTATTTGTTTGTATAAAATTCAAAATCTAGTTCTTCAATCATTAAAATTTGATAACGTCCAATTTCTATTTTTATAATTTTTTTTAAATTTGTTTTTAGTTTCTCTTGTGTTTTTATAAATTCTGCTAAATGCTCCTCAAAGCCATTAATTAAAACTGTTATCGACAATTTATTTCTTAATTGTATGTATTTTTTTATAAATTCATTTTAATGAGTAAACAAAAAAATTTAAAAAGTGGTATTAAAAAAACCGCAAAATCATGTTGTATTACACAAAAAAATGCATTAGAGAAAATGATTTTATTATTGTTTGTGTAAAAAACTTTAAAATATAAAAAATTCAAAAAAAATAAATAAAATGGCAACAAGAGTAAAAAATATAATTCTAAGTGTAATCTCAGCCAATAAAACATATATTTTTTTAACATTTTTACACATACAATAAAAAAATAATTTTCTCTATTTCATTTTAATTTTTTTATGTAATACAATGTAATTTTGCGTTTTCTTTTTTTTTCAGGTTTTTTTAATAAGATTTTTTTAATAAAAAAATAAATACAATTAAGAAACGTTGTCGATAACAGTTTTAATTAACAATATTGATTATTGATTCGATGCGTTCATGTGTCCGCTTTTTATAGCAGTATTTATAGAATAACTAAAATAAAACGAAAAACAATTTACAGAAAATTTTAAAAATTGAAATTGGACTTTATCAAATTTTAATGATTGGAGAACTAGATTTTGAATTTTATACAAACTAAAAAGTACAACTCTTCTTTATTTACTAAATAGGATATTTCATACTTCGTTGACGGTGGTCAATTAATAGATATTGAATAAATTTATCAAAAAAAACTACCTTTAGCTTTTTTTTGGTGAGATAAGTAGTAAATCATCAGATGGGTTATAATTTGTTTCTGTGCAATTCAAAATTATCATTGTTTCTGCACAGTTTACGACTCCCTGTAGTAGTGAGGTTAAACGGCCGGGCGTCTAGGTGAATATACACATCGTTTTTAAACCAGGTTTTTTAACTGCTATGCACCGTAAGTGCGAACACGGTTTTCTGGTTTTTAAATCAATTCTTTTACCTGTTATACATATTTACTTTAGCCACAAATACAGTTCTGCGTTATTTTAAACTAGGTTTATTTTACTTTAGGCACAAGTATATTTTGGGGATTTTAGTGTAAAACCAAAGCAGTTATGCTATAAATAAATGCTAATAAGGCAATAGGCGATATTATATTTTAGATTATGTTTTATACCTTACCGGTGGATCTATCAATATCCTTGCATTATTGCATAAAAATAAAGAGTATAAAAAACGTCCACTGAAGTGGCTCTTTTATTATTGATCCAATTTAAATAAGTCAAATTAGAGGTTTAAACAATACTTTTATCAGATTTTATTTTTTTCCAAAAACTTGACAGACAATGACAAACGATAGACTTTTGTTTTTCAAGGTACAATTAAAAATTTTTCTAATAATTTTTTTAAAATATGTTATTATTTTTTCTTATTAATAAGTTTTAATTCAAATAATAATACCTAAATTAAAGGTATAATGTATACTATAATTAGATTATAAAATAATTTTATTTTTTTGAAAAACATCAGAGAAATTTCTCTAATTATAGGCAACATTTGTTTCTTTATATGGTAGCATGATTACAAAAAACTAATTTCAAGAATGATTTCTGCCAGTGCTGGCAAGGCCCACATCTGTTTTGGGGGCACTTAGAGTCCTATGAAAAAAGTTAAAAATAATAATTAATTTTTTTGCAATTTTTAAAACATTTGATAAGAAGAGACTTTTCCAATTTCCAGGAGCATTGGTACTTTTACTGCAAATTGAATAATTACCGTTTTAACAGTTGTAATTTGATTTGCACAATCATGCAACATTGAATTTGTTTAACTGCACAAATTACCGAAAGAATTGAAAGCGCATTTATTATTAAAAATACTATTACAAACCATTTTAAAATGAAACTTTTATGGCCGATCTCACCAACAGTGCTTAAAGAAAAACTTAGCAAAGTCTTGATTACACTTAAGTTCTTCTTAAAATTTTGAGACGTCTCTCCAGTCATATAAAACGAATACTGACGATAAGTTTAGTAGAGATTGGATTTTGGTGTTCGGTTGGTATTCGGGTGTCGTTCGGCTTCCGTCGCATCGTTTTATTCTATGATTTTTATTATTTTACCACAGAATCACAATATAATCTTAGAATATAGTAGATTATTCTGTGATAATATATAAAATGTTATAATTATGTGTTTTATCTACTGTCTTATACAGTGGCGGATTTAGCCATTTGGAGGCCTGAGGCGCAACCTGATTGTGAGGCCGCTATTTTTTAGAAATAATAATAATAATAATGTTTATTTAATGCACAGTATACAAAGAGTATTTTACACAGGTCAAAACAGTACAAACGGTATGATAAAGGTACATTACATATTAAAATCACATTTAAAGAATTCATTATAGTGGTAAAACGCTTGACTTATTAAAATTGACTTTAAATTAGTCTTGAAACAATTCAGAGGTAGGTCTCTGATTTTTCTTGGCAAGTGGTTAAAAAATTTAACTGCCAAGTAATTTGGTCCATTTTGGGATCGTTTTAATCTCAATGCAGCTGGAACAACATCGTGTTTATTTCTAGTTTCATAGTTATGAACTTCACTAAACTTTTGTAATTTTGACATATTACTTTTAACATATATTAAACACTCTAAAATAAATAGACAAGGAAAAGTGAGAATACCTTCTTGAATGAAAGAAGCTTTACAATCAGCAGTATAGGAGAGCCCACATAAAATGCGAACTGCTCTACGCTGAAGAGAAAATATGCGCTCTGCCCAATGCGAATGGCCCCATACTAAAATTACATACTGCATAAGAGATTGACACAAGCTGAAGTAAGCTACTTTTAAAAACTGTTTCTCAATACATTTGCTTAAGTTACGCAATAAATAAATATTTTTGGTCAACTTTCCTGATAAGTTTTCAACATGTAATTTCCATGTAAGTGACGAGTCTATATAAATTCCTAAAAATTTAGTATTTACAGAGAACTTTATTTTTTCCTGATTTTCCGGTATATGTTTCAATGTGAATATAATATTCTGTGTTTTGGCCTCGTTCAACTTTAATTGATTAGTGGAAAACCAAGTACTTAGTGCTTCAAAATTGGACTTCATTTGCAAGAACACCTGATCAAAATTTTCATTGCCAACGGACACGGTTGTATCATCTGCATAATGAACAATGTCCCCGTTCTCAATAAATGCATTAAAATCATTCAGAAAAATAATGAACAATAATGGTCCCAAAATACTGCCCTGTGGAACCCCCAATTGAATTGGTAGACTTTCTGAGAATTTCCCGTTTATTTTAACGCAATGTTCTCGGTCTTGTAGGAACGACTTTACAATTTGTATCGAAGTTGAATCAAAACCGTACTTATCCAGCTTCCTTAGCAATATATTTGGTGAAACACAATCAAACGCCTTGCTTAAGTCGCAAAAAGTTGACAAGTAATATTTACCCTCCTCAAAACATTGGATAGCATTTGATATAAAACTTATTATAGCGTCTTTTGTGCTAAGGTCTGGACGAAAACCGAACTGTTCTTTACAGAAATAATTGTTTGTTTCAAAAAATTTAGATATTTGATCCTGTAGAACTTTTTCAAAAACTTTAGAAAAGGCAGGTAAAATTGATATGGGTCTATAATTTTCTTTTAAATTAATATCTCCACTTTTATGTAGTGGTACTACAGCAGCTATTTTTAATCGCTTTGGAAAAATACCAGCACTAAAACATATATTGATAATTTTAGTAAGAGGTTCGATAATGGAGCTAATAGTAAATAAAATAAGATGACCTTATAACGTCACAATATTAATATATTCCTTCATAATAACGCATTATTGTGAAGGAAGCTATAGCTGCAGCCCCTAATAGGCCATAGCCGAAATTTAAAAAAAATGGCAGGTTAAGTATTTCCAGCTCGATTTCCAGACACTTTGGAAACATATCTCGGTTTTCTCTTTTTCAAAAAATTACATGGAATTGGATGAACTTTTGTGAAAAATAACCAAAAGTTAAAATTAAAGAAGAAACAAATTATACAGGGTGTCCCAAAAAAAGTGCTCAGAAGAAAATCCTAGAAAGTAGACGAAATTTCATTGACAAAAAACCCAATAGTAAAGGTTGGAACAGCCTCCATTTTTTAGTAACTCCTTACTGCATCTAAAGTAAAAGAGATAGAACAATGATTATGTTTAATTGATAGAGTTTAATGTGAAGTTTTACGAATCTAAACAAATGGTACCATTATGGGGCTTATTTCAAAGATAGTGTAAATATCAAGAAAAAAGTGAAATCTCGTTAATTTTTTGTAAAAAGAATTTTTTTTCTATCAAAATATTCTTCTGATGATATTTCTTAACTTCAAGCCAAAGTGGCATTAATTTATTTCATTTAAATTAATCAAATATGTTATGAACTACAACAAAATTTCGAATTAACGACATTTTCTGTAAGAACAAAATTCAATGACCCATCAAAAAAGCTCAGGTCCTGACTATTAGTTTTCTTGTTGATGAAATTTCGACTATTTTCTAGGATTTTCTTCTGAGCACTTCTTTTATTTGGGACACCCTCTATTTGTTATATGTATAACTGGTTCGTTCGAACCGACAAAATTTTAGAAGGTGGGTCTCAAAAATTTCATGAAAGAGAATCTTTTTTTAAAGTCTACTTGCCTGAAACTGGAAAGAAAAGCCCATTGTATAATTCGTTTGTTAGGTTTATGGTTTATTTGAATAGAAGTTTTCAAAAACGACCGTGACTGGTAAAAAAATGTGACTGCATATTTTTTTTGTTTTTTGAGGCCGGTTCAATTAGGAGGCCACAGGCTAGCACCTAATGCGCCTGTGCGATAATACGCCACTGGTCTTATATTTGAAATAAAAACTGTAGAAATGTGTCTTTTTTTAAACGAAAATATTGAAAAATACTTGGGGATTTTGCATGGTTTTAAAATGGTAATTTTCAGTGTAAACTTGTCTTGGGATATCAACATTAATTATTTAAATTATAATTAAATTGCTTCTGGAATTATAATGCCATTTGCTAATTTATTTTCTCGAGAAATTGTAATTTTTAGGTTAAGTTGAGTTTTAAGTCGCCGATATCGACCTCGATTTCCAGACACTTTTAAGTTAAACTTAGGCTTTAAGTTCGCCTTTCCAATGAGATTAAAGTAGTTCTTAAAGTTTAAGTCGTGTCGGTGATATCGGCCATTAATGTTTAATTGAAAAGTAAATCAAATTTAATTGATAATTATCTGATAGTACTTTTGTCAAATTTGTCAGAACTTTAATTTTATAAACTGCTGTTGCATAGTTAAGGCCTATTTCTTAACTTTTTTAGTTTATGAATTACTTCTTATTTCTTAAATGTTAAATATTTTTGAATAAATAGACCTTTAAATAAATACTATTTTTAAAAATAATGTAAAATCTAAAAACCATTTCTAAGGCATATTTATTAAGACAGTTCAATACCAAATGGATTTCTCTGATGTAAACAAACTGTTTTCTTTCTTTATAATTTTTATATTAGCAAATAATTTACAAAAATAAATGCTCTAACACAGGTAACTAATATTATGTGTAATGTGTTATTATAAAAAAATTTTTATACATTTTTATACAAATCACAAAAAATGGTTAATTAAAATGTAAACAAAATATTAAGGTTTCTACCTTTTTTGTGATTTGTACAAAAATATATGAATTTTTTTTTTTATAATAACACATTATAAATAAAATTAGTTACCTGCCTTAGAACCTTTTTTTGTAAATTATTTGCTGATATAAGAATTATAAAGAAAAGCGTCTTAAAATAATTAATTATGTAATTAATTTTGGAAGTATTTTCGAAAGTATACAGTATTTTTTATTTTTGCCCAAAAACTTATAGGAAAACAATAAGGTCCTTTGATATCTGGCACAGGACATTTCATAGGCACTAATCTCACCCAAAAGTACAAATAAAATAATTTTTTAATTCTTTCTTTTTAATTTACATTTTCATTTTTTTTAAATTTTAATACAAACAAAAATCAATAGTATTTTTTTAATTTTACTTTTTACATACTTTTTTTATGTTCTTACTTATTTATGAACTTGGGATATTAAAAACAATGCAAAAAGTATACAGGGTGCCTCTACATTGATGCCCAAGCTCATTGCTGTTTTTTGGATTCTTCGTGGAGTACTGTAAAAACGGCAAATTTTTTTTTTTTCCCTATTTGAACTGAGAAATTTACATTCATAGTTTATATCTTTGAAATCGTACATCTCCCAAACAATACCATTTTAAAACGGTATGATTGAAGAACCATACAACTTATACTATTATTATTTAAAATAAATACTAAAATGTTGTTTTTGTGAATCATGAAACCATGAATAATTTATAACGTTTTTTAGTCTTTGATTACCTTCAATGTCTACGCTCTGTTTTAAAGGAAAGATGATTACTAAGTGCCTATAAAAAGAAGTCTTTAACGGTGGATAGAATTTTTTTTTTAATTTTGCAGTATTTATTTAAAGGTAAATAATGTACTGGTGAGCTTGGGCGCCACTTTTAAGACACTGTATGTAACAAAAAAAATTATTTCAATCAAGGGTTCAAGTAAAATTTAAAAAATGAATTTGTTTTATTGTATCCGATTATTCTGAGATTAAAATAAGATAATTTAACAAAACTTATCAATTGCTTTGTTAAGTTGCTAGTTGCTATAGAACATCTAACTTCTTAAAAATATTTCGATTTTTTTAAATTTCTATAAATTGGTTTGAATGATCAGGATAATATTTGGTATATGAATTTATCCATAATAAATGTATTTTTGAACAACATAGTTCATCTAAATTAGTTATTGATTTTTATTAGGGAAAACAAAATGACAACTTGAAACGATCTGCCAGCAAGTTGTAAAAATTAACAATAAAGAAGGAGATCGTTTTAAGCTGTCGTTTTGTTTTACCTCATAATCATATTTCACTTCTGCATATTACGGAAGTGGTCAAAAGTTGGTCAACGATATCCAAAATGTCTACTAACATTTAACTGGCTGCATAATATTAATTTGTAGCTTAACAGTGTAATTATAATCTTTTTTTGTATCTTATACAAATCTTTATCTAGCTTAGATAGAAAAACTAATTTAAAAAATCAAATAAAAATTTTAAAAAGGAATAATTTAAAAAAATGTATTTGTATTATTGGCTGGGATTTTTTTTGTACCCATGTTACTATTTGAAAAACTAAAGTTGACATAATTCTGTAAAAGTTCTGTAGGTACAAAATGATACACAGTCCTGATATCAAAATAAGATGATTTAACTAAACTTATTTAATTCCACAATTGCTTCGTTAAGTTTTTATAGACCTGTAAAATATTTAGATTTTTTTTAAATTACTAAAAATTGGTTTGAACGATCAGGATAAAATTTAGTATATGAATAGGAAAAAGATATATTTGGCAACATATTTTACTTCTACATCTAATAAAAGTGTTTAAAAGTAGGTCATTGATATCCAAAATGTCTTCTAATTTTTAAGTGGCTGCATAATATGTTATTTGTAGCTAAACAGTCTAATTATAAACTTTTTTTTCTTCAAACATCATTAAAGTACAGTCTTCTGTGATGTTTGACAGGCTTTAAAATGTCACTTTTTATGTTCATTGATTTTATGGTCACTTTGTACTGCCTAGGAGTAGAAATTAAATTTCTACTCCGCTTATTCCGCAACCCAATATACATGTCCTATTGAAATTAAACAATGTTATTTATAATTAACATTAAATTATAATTTAAAAAAAGTAGAAATAATTTTAGGCAACCCAATATACACATTGTATTGTGTGTTGTATGTAAATTAAATGTCAAATTTTAAAATTATTTATTATATTACTATTTTAAAAATTTCGACGTTTGAAGAAAAACTAGCATATTTTATTCGGTGTAAAAGAACTTTTTGTGGCTCGCATGTATCCGCGGGACTCGCAAAACTCATCCCGCAAACCTACATGCTCGCCACAAAAAGTACTTCTTTTACTACTAATAAAACAATACCGGGTGGAAATGAAAACAAAGGTCACCTCTATAACTTTTTTATTTATGAATAGAAAAATTTGAAATTTGGCTATGTTCTATGGTTCAAAAAAACAAATTTTATGTGCACTTTTTATTTTCGAAATCACTTCCGGTTTCACCGGAAGCACCATGAACTTTGTTTTTTTAAATGTAACATACCATATTTTTATTCATGGCTTAAAATACTTTTAATAAAGAAGTATTTTTGAGATATTAGTTTTTATTTTTTGCGAAAAAAAAATTTTTTTCAAAAAAAAAAGGTTTTCGAAGTCGGTGAAAATTACCAAAACTAATTCTAAATAATTCAAATACATAAAATAAATAATCGTTATAAAATCCTCTTTTTAAAAAGTCGAATGACCCGACATCATTGCATTTAAAAAAAGTGAGATATTTGATAAAATCTTCATTAACTAAGTTTAAAAATTAATAGTTCAAAAACCACTTCAATTTTTTTTCAAATTACAATTTTATTTAGGTATTTGAATTATTTAGAATTAGTTTTGGTACTTTTCACCGACATCGAAAACCTTTTTTTTTTTTTTGAAAAAAATTTTTTTTACAAAAAAAATAAAAACTAATATCTCAAAAATACTTCTTTTTTAAAAGTATTTTAAGCCATGAATAAAAATATGGGATGTTACATTTAAAAAAACAAAGTTCATGGTGTTTCCGGTGAAACCGGAAGTGATTTCGAAAATAAAAAATGCACATAAAATTTGTTTTTTTGAACCATAGAACACAGCCAAATTTCAAATTTTTTTATTCATAAATAAAAAAGTTATCGAGGTGACCCGGTTTTCATTTCCACCCGGTATACTATTGTACATTGTACGATTTTTTTATCTACCTTAATTTAGTCAGAAAAAAAAATTTTTTTTTGATGCATAACCAAACTTAGGTGGGAAATTGTGAGAAAGGGAGAGAGGTATAGCAACTGTTTGTTTTATTTTTTTTTACGTTGTAACCATTAACAAAACTAAATAAAATTTACATGGTCCTCGTAACTCTTTGAGTTTCAGCATTTATTTTTTAAATATGTGCTCCAGGAAGAGAGTAGAAGTTGAAGTAGCACATTTTTCCAAATTTTATTGTATTTCCACTTCTATGATATCCCAGAATTTTATTTCGAACTAAAATTAGGTAAAACTAACAGAACTAATTACAATTATAAGAATGTTAAAATAATGGTTGCGCCTTTCCCTCTCTTTTGCACAATTCCCCAGTCTTAAAAAAAAACAAAATTTTTGCCAAACAGTTTGTACATAAAAACACTACGTAATTCTGAGATGTAAATAGAATGATTTAATCCAAACATCATGATTATTTTATTCCAAGCAAAAATATTGTTTTGTCTGTCTGGGTATCTTTTAATAAATAAATAAATAAACGATTACTTTTGTTCAAACTTAGTTATTTCTATTGCTTTAATATTTTATAATTATTTTTTTTATTTTCAGATTTATAAACACTGCCTACAATGTACCAAGGGCCAAGAGTAATCCTAGTCCTATCACCAAAAACTGAAAAATTCCTGATGTCGAAGTAAGAAATCAAATGGTTAATAAGAAGAAATAAACAGAAGTAACTCGTTATGCTTTAATAATACACATTGCCTCGGAGAAGTGATATTTCGGAATACCACTAAATTATTATTTTATGAAGTTTCACTTATATTTAAGTCATTTGTGGAAAACTTTATCAAAGCAAAGGCTAACTTTTTTTAAATCAAGAATTTAACTAATATTTATCTGAATTAATTTTATGCTGGAAACTGAAGCAAATTAAGCATTTGAATACAATGGAGATATACATTATCAAGTACATTTTATCCAAATTGGTTTCTTGTCGCAAAAAAAGAATACAGAGTCCGTATTTGAAGATGCTGCCGGATATAAATAATTAAAATACGACCACTATTGCATAAGAATGCAAGAGGAAGAAATCAAATCATAGTGATGAAATCCTAGAGGTGACAGTCACATTTATATAAATTGGTTTAATGTCATCCCCAATTCACGTCAAATGTCAAATATTAAAAATGAAACAGTGAAATACAACTTATGGATATCCAAATTGGTTTGTTTCAAAAATACAAATCAACACCAAGAAGGTCAACAACTAACATTATCCAAATTGGTATTATCTGCCAAACCAAATCAACTGTGAAAATCAAGGGATCAACAATTCAAAGTGGTTTCATGTCAGAAGCCTAACAAATTCCAAGAGGTTGAAAGTTTAAAATCAACTAAATCGGTTTAATGTAAAAAACCAAAACAATACAAATTTTTATAACCCATGAGGTTAAAAGTCACTATATCTGATTTATACAAATTGGTTTAATTGAACAAATAAGCCAAAATTAAGTCCAAGAAATCAACGATAAACAACTTACATTAATCTTAATTGGTTTCATGTCAAAAATCACACAAATACCAAGCCGTTCAAAATAAAAACTTATGTTTATCTACATGAATACTGAAACCATACTAATTTCAAAAAACAAGCTTAAAAGACAACAAATTGGATTTATGCTTATTGGTTTTGGCAAATAAAATAACAAGATTAAGCGAATGGTCAACAACTCATTTTTAAAATAATTTTAGCTTTTTAATGTACTTTCTCTGATGATTGCGAAATGCATTAGGAACGCTTTATTAAAGATAATTTTTAACTTTTGGCTAACAAATATCAATATATTGATGCTTAAAAACTGATGTTTATTCAAATTGGTTCGAAAACAATACAAATTAAAAATAACAGGTTAAAGGTCACCATATCTCATTTATCCAAATTGGTTAAATAGAACAAAACAAACCAATATCAAGTGTGGAAAACTACGAAATCAAAGGTCAACAGCTAATATTAATTTAAAACGGGTTTCATGTCAGAAGTCAGACAAATTCCAAGACGTTGGAAGTAAAAAACTCACATTAATTTAAATTGGTTTCAAATAAAAAAACAAAATAAAACAAATTCTAAAAAACCAAAGGTTAATAGTCTACAAATCAGATTTATGCAAATTGGTTTTTTGGTATAGAAACAAGCCAAACTTAAGTATTAAAAATCCAATTGTTAAAGGTTAACAACTCACTTTCGTCCAACTTGCTTTTTTTGGCAAATACCGAACCAAAATAAAGCATTGAAAATCATGGGTTTAAATGTCAACATCTAACATTAATCGAAGTAGGTTCTATTACTTAGGGTAGGGTGGGCCACAATCATGGGCGCCGGCAGAGATTCGAAAAATAATGCAAAATTTAAACTAATTTATTTAAAAAATCGATACAATAACATGGTGCAAAATTATGAAAACTCAAAATAAATTCCTCATAACTTTAGTATTTAAATAAAAACTCAAACAAAATAAATTCTTAAAAATATAAAAACTTAAACAAAATAAATTCTTAAAAATGTTACTTACAAAACAAAATTCTTGCAACAGATTAATTACTTTCTTCAACATTTTTAAATAAAAGTTGCAACCTTCTTGGTTTCTCAGCAAACTTTTTAATGGATTCATTTATAAAATGTTCATTATTTGAAATTCTTTTCCGATGTACATCAGACACAACCCCGACAATCGGTTTTCGGATATAGTGGATCTTGTCCATGTTTTGACTCTTCGCAAAGTGCTGAATAAGCGTTCCACAGTACATGTTGTAACTGGAAGTGTGAGACCAATTTTAATGGCTTGGAAAACTGAAGGATCGAAACGTTTGGCTTTATCTAACAAAGATATATATTCCATTGTGGCTACATTTACTTCCTCCAGGGCCCAACTTTCATACCACGTTGTAGCTTCACAAATAAAATTTTCCAAGCCATAAATTTAATAGCTTGCTAATTTCTTTATTTGGAGATTGTAAATCAAGTTGAACTTTTTGCAACTTGTTAGTAACTGGTTCTAGTTTTGAAGAATATATATCTTCATAGTTTTGCTTAAAAATGCTTATTGCCTTATGTTTTGCTGACCACCGAGTTTCACATAATAATGGAATATTTGGAACCATTTTTCTTCTTAAAGTAGAATCTCTGAAGAAATTTATTACTTCCTTTATAGTTCCAATTGAGTTTCTTATTTCACTTACTGCTTTTGGGTATAAATCGCGTATTAATTTCTGAACCCTGCCTACATGACCAGACATAGTGGCACATCCATCATATCCCTGGCCAACAACTAGGTTCAAATCTAGACCAAAATCATGAATTGTCTTCATTATCGCCTTGGAAATAGATTTGGCATCTAAATTAGTTAGGGCAGAAAGCCCATCAATTCTTCTTGATTTTTAAATATTTTATTTTCATCTTCACCTACACAAACTCCAATGGATATTTGTTCCACTCCTGCTATGCCCGCGGCGGTTTCATCTGCGAGAATTGAATAAAATTTTGCTTCTTTAATTTCATTAATAATTTTTTGTCTTAATACACTTTGTAAAGTATTAATAATTTCATTTTGAGACTGATGCGATATATATAAAGCGTTCTTTGCTCCAGATTCCAAGTGCTGCTGTAAAATTCTATCCAGATTTCACTCGAAATTGAAGTAAATCTGTAAAAACAGAAGGAGTCTTTGTGAGTTTAAATTATTTTAAATAACTTAAACCGAAAGTGACGGGCTTGACATTAAAAAAAAATAAAACTAGGTGAGTTAGAATTTTGGCGATCCGATTTTTAAGGGCAAAACACAAACTTGCTTTAACATATTTATAAAGACTTAAAAATTAATCCTAATTACAAGTTAAAGAAACTTACCTAATAAAAATACATCGATGTTATAAAAGTCAATTACTACGAGTAAGAACTAATTTAGATTAAAACAACACTAAAGCAATATTAAAGACAACGCGGAGTACTTTCACAGCACTTTAAACAACTAAAAAGAAACTGAAGCTAAAAATTAAAAAAAAACTAACTCCACTGCTGCATGTTCCCGTTGTTGGGTCGTTGGCCATTGCGGTCTTGGAACCCACCTTGCTGCTGGCGCCCATTGTTCCATTGGCCTCCACTGGCTCCTTGGCGTCCACCTTGGTCTCGGTTCTTGCCCTGGCCTGTTCGAGTGGTCCCTTGCGAACGGCCTCCCTCGTTTTAACATCGGCTCGCATAATGCCCAGCGCGTCTACAATTTTAGGCACTCCGATAGCACATGACCAGGTTCTTTGCAGTTGGTTACCTCGGGTCGGGTTGCGTTGGTCGAGGCCCTTGATTACTGCTACCATTGCGTCGACCTCTGTTGGCGTTGATGTTTCCCCAATTATTCCTCTGAGGAATCGCGTAGCTTCCTCCTTCTACCCAATTGACTTGGCGCCTAGGCTGATTTCTATTGGACTGGTTCTGAAAAGACCCTTCTTGCAGCTTTAAGGTTGCAAAGCTGCCCTTCTTATTTGCATCCCGGTTGGTCATGGTCTCGATCAATTCTTCGGTAACGGCCGTTTCAATAGCATCCTCCAGTGTTTTGGAAAGTTTTGACATTGTACGCTGCTGCACTGGACCTCTCAAACCCATCACATATTGTCCCTTATCTTCCTATCTTCGTCAATCATTTTGACTATGTTTTTATTTTCTTAATGTCTAATAAATTTTTTTTAAGTGTAATAACTAAGTAACACTAAAAAAATAAATTCTAAACTATTCCTAATATGCAGTAAGTGTTGGATGTCCCTACATAGAAAATGGAGCTCCACCTAGAATCGAGTAATAGAGCGTTATGATATTCGCTATCTACCGGTGGGACTCTTACTAAATTTAATTTACAATTACGGAATGACTCCGCGGGTATTAACCTAAGTAATTTAGGTACTAATCCTAACTTCGCTAACCTATAAAATTCATCCAGCTGATAAATCCATAAATCGACTTATTATGTAAAAATGATTGATTCTACTATCCATTCGTCTTATTGTGCTTTTCCTTTTTGGTGTTACAAAAAATAAACTTGTAAAACTTCAAGAATTTTATTCAGGATTTATTTACGGTTTTTAACATTTCAATTTCTATTTGAATTTCCGGGGTGGTGGAACTGGCTTAAACAAATCTCGTCATCGGAATCCGACTCGTCGAAGTCAGAAAGGTGATCATTTCTTGTAATATTCACATACAGAGTGGTTCTACTTTCGTAAACGTGTAGTAATTCAGCTCCGAGCTCATAGGTATGGAAGTAAAATACAAAATCGGAGGCTGCTCTAAACTTTACACTAAATTTCTTTAAATTGGCGGGTAACACTGTCCAGTAATACGATATATGCTTGATACATGCTGTATTCGCTGTTGTTTTTATTTTTTACTTGCTGGTTCAATGTGATATTCTAATAAAATTATGCCGGGATTAATAACTTGTAGGGATAGTGAAAATAAAAGTCAAAACTACAGAACTACAATTCATCTAGGAATTCGGCTAGGTCGCCTGTGAGTCCGACCAGGGGATTTACACAAGGGTACGTTTCAAGAAAAATTATGTGGTTTTCCCATGAAAAATAAATTAAGTAAAAATGATGTTCACGACGGAAAACGGCGTACAATCTTGCGCTGTCGGGAAGTAGTTCAGCGGACGAGAGGGTAATTATTCCCCATTCGTATACGGAGGGCAGCAGTAGGGTTTGACGGTTTTTAAAAAATGGTTTTTTGAATAAATTTTTCACATTCGAAAACCGGTTTTTAAATTAAGGAAACCGGTTTAAAAAAAATCAAAAAATATGTACAAAATCAGGGAGGTGAACGGAAATTTAGTTAGTTTTACGATTTGGAATGTCGTTGGAATATCATTTCAATAGAGAAACCCCAATATTACATAAAATTAATTCTAAATTAATGGAAATAAAATATGTTGCTTTCCCACGATGTTTTGCGCCTTATTGCATTTCCAGGAGGTACACTTTAAAACAATGTTTTGCCATTTTCCTCTGACAAACGGCGGCTTACTTCTTTGTTTTTGAGTCGAGGGTTTTGTCTTAACTGTCTTTTTAATTTAAGAATTTCATTTGATTTTTTAATAAGTTAACGAGTTTTAACTGTAGGACTATCAGACGGGTCCATATCGGATTTTCTCTTTATACCTTTGTCTTTCTTTAGCAATTTGGATTTTGATGAAGAAATTGTATCAAATACTTTATTCCGCTAACTATTGGAGTTGTTAGGAGTTAATATACGAACAGTGTCATTAGAATATGAACAGCTGGGTTGAATAACATCAAAAAGATTAAATGATGTCGACGAATTGGGAAGATTAATTGTAATTAAATATCTCCTTTCGAGCAGAAAATAAAAGAGGTTGGATGTTTCCTTAAAAACTCCTTTATTCTACAACTAAACATGTGATACTTTGATTCAAGTCAGTGGTTAAACCGCATGTTACGACGTGCGCATTAGTTGGCAATCTACCCGAAATAATCCATCCAAATTTTGTTTTTTGTAATTTTAACCCATCGTTTCCTACGCTGATTTGCCCTACACATAAGAAATCGTAAAATATCTCAGCACCTAGGAGTATATCTATTTCGCTTGATACGTTATAAGTAAAGACCGGAAAAATAAGCTTAAAAAATGTAAAAAAAAGGCATAAAAAAAAGCACAAAACTTCGCTTAAAAAGGCATTAAAAAGGCACCAAAATCGAGAAAAAGGCATTTAAAAGGCATCAATTTTAAAAAAACTTACAACATGAAAAAAAAATTAAACAATTGTTTTGTGAAAGGTGATAGGAAATAATTGTAGTTTAAATAAATTATTAATAATAATATAATAATTATTGTTAATTATTTAATTGTTAATAATTAATAATTAAATAAACAATTTAATAAACTAGTTTTATTTAATAATAGAATACAAAAATTACACTTTTTATAATATAAGAACAAAAATGAATAAGAATAGCAGTAAGAAGAGAACCGCAAATTGCACAAAACTATTCTTGATTGAATGAGTTAACAATTATATATTGTTCAAGATGTTCTGAAGTTAAATTTCTTCTTCTGTCACTTAAAATATTTTTATATACAGAAAAACTTCTTTCAACATCTACGCTAGTTATTGGCGCATATTTAAAGGAATCTATTGGAATATTAATTTCAAAGTCATCCACTCTTACACCACTTAAAATTTTGTATATTTTCTCCAAAGTTTTAAAACCTTCATTTTTGTTGAAAACATCGTGCATTTTTATTTTAACTTCATCTCCAATACTTCCTGGGACACAGGGCCGGATTAGCGGCGTTTACACGTACGCTCCAGACGCGCAGTTTAGGAACGTCGCTCTGGAGTGTGATGCTGGAACGTAGGGTTGGAGCGTACGCTTCCAGCGCTATACTTAAAAAAATCAACTGTCCAAGGCGACACGCCGGAGCGTAGATTTGGAGTGTACGCTCCAAATTTGGCGGATATTCCTAGGAGCGTGGAATTCCAACGAGTTGGAATTTTTATACGACGTTCCACGTTTTTTTACAGATAAATGTTATGTTTTTATAATTTTTCTTAATTATCTTTTTGTCATGTCTTCTAACAAAAAGCTAAGAACTCGTGGAATAGCTTGTGCCGCGCTTTGTGTAGTTCTAAATACAGAAAATAATAAATCCACCAGAAAAACATGGGTAAAATCATGGCGGCAAGAGAGAGATCGCTATGGACATATGGCACTTTTGAGGGAGCTCCGTGAAAATGATCCAGATGATTTTAAAAATTACCTACGTATGGATAATTCAACATTTGAATATATTTTAGATTTAGTAAAACCACTTATATCAAAACAAGATACAGTGATGAGGAAGAGTATAACTGCCGAGGAACGTTTGGTAGCTACACTACGTTTTTTGGCAACAGGACGATCCTATCAAGATTTAAAGTTTTCTACTAGTATATCTGCGGCTGCCTTGTGTTATATTATTCCAGAAACATGTTTAGCGATTTATACTGCATTAAAGAAAGACTTTTTCCAGGTAAAGAAAATACAAAATGCTTACAAGAATGAAATAATTTTAATACTGAAAAATACTTATAATAATAAAAATAATGATAAACTAAACAATTGAGAAATCTATATCATTATAAATAATCATAATTTTCTAAAATAATGGTAATTTTCTAAAATATAGAATGTATTATAAATTGAAATAAGAAGGAGAATCTTTATAAAAATTGGTAACATCAGAGTTAGAATCAACGAATATTTCAGCTTGTGATTCTGAAGTAACCGGTGATACCAAAGTCCCTTCATATTTTTCGGCAATAATTGTGTTTTCTGATAGTTTATTTAGCAAACCCTTGCTTAAAATATTTGCTATCAATGTCTCTGCATAAATAGCTTGAGTTTTGTCCATTTTTTCTAATTTTTTTCCCACATTAACACCAACAGCTTCGTATTCAGTGGTATCACTACAACTTTTTTCCAAAGCTTCTTGGCAAACTTTCATAAAATCAGAAGTAAGTTTATTTGAAGTTGTCTTTCTTTTGATACCGCGTGGGTTTTCTAAATTTTTTGGAGTATGAACATTAGAAATAGAAGCGGTTGGTTCAACTGTTGTTTCAATTGGTGATTCTAATGTTTCAGTTTCCTAAAAATAAAGAAGAGTGGTTACAAATTGCTGCGCGATTTGAGGAAAAATGGGATTTTATAAATTGTGGAGGAGCTCTCGATGGAAAGCATATTCGCATAGCCCAACCTCCAAAAACAGGAGCGCAATATTATAATTACAAAGGTTTTTACAGCATTGTATTAATGGCTCTTGTAAATGCAGATTATGAGTTCATCTTCGTTGATATAGGAAAAAATGGAAGATTGTCTGACGCTGGGTTAATTGAAGAAACTGAATTTTATAATAGGCTGAAATCTGATCGTCTACATATACCTACAGTCATGGAAACCAAAGAAAATTTAAATTTTGTTTTTCTTGGTGATGAGGCATTTGCTCTGGGAAAGAATTTTTTAAAACCTTTCTCCCAAAAGGATCTTACATACGAAAAGCGCATTTTTAACTATAGATTATCTAGGGCTAGAAATGTTTCTGAAAATGCGTTTGGACATATAAATAGTAGATTCAGAATTTTAAGTACCTGTATAAATATGGCACCAGAAAAAGTTCGATATATTATTTTGGCAATATGTGCTTTACATAATTTTTTATCTAAACGATCGTCCAGTTACATATCAACATTATCATATGACAACGATAGTACACAGGGTGAATGGCGAAAAGAAAGAAATAGTTTGGAAAATTTGCAAATACTGAGGCCAAGAAATGTTGAAGTAGAAGCAACAAATAATCGCAATAATTATATGGCGTTTTTTAATAATGGTGGAAAAGTATCTTTTCAAGATGATATGTTATCAAGGGGAAGAACTTAGTTAAATATACACATTGATAATACATTATACAATATACATATAATACATTGGAATAATAATATTTTTTTATAGATATTTACTTTTTCCTTCTCCACAGTTTCCATGCAGTGGTCATTACTATCTACTTCTATATTACTTAGGCTCTCTGTTGGTTCCTCTTGATCCTTTGTAAATAATAGCAGCTCAAAGTACCAAAGGTTTGGTTTATAGACATCTTCTTCTGCACTGCCACTTCTTTTACTCTCTCTGATTTTTTTTAATTCTTTGCGAAAGGAGCCACGTAGTCCTTGAATTTTTTTTATCACAAAATCTTTATTTGCATCAGGACATACTTCATTTCTACAGAAGTCAACTAATTTTTCATATCCTCTATTTTTTAAATTTTTATTTTTATATTCTACACATTTGATTTTCCATAAAGAAGGAAAACTTCTATAAATTTCAATAAACTTTTCTACTTTCTCTTTTGACCAAGACATTTTGAAGAGGCCAGAAACGCGCGCGAATAACGTGCTGAAAATGCAACTAGTTACAGACTTGTGAATCCTAGCGCGTGGACCGGTACGCGCTCCAGGCGCGTTGTATGCCGTTGCGTTTACACAGACGTGCTTGGACTGCACGTTTGGAGCGTACGCTCCAAAACTGTTGGAAAATCATGTGCGTGTAAACGCCGCTATTAAGGTAAGCCGAGGCTACAAGCCCAGAAAAGCCACGGGGCCCCTGCATGGTTAAAAAACGAAAAAAATTTGGGGGGCCCCATACGGTACCGCCATGGGTCCCAATTTAAAACCTAGTTAGATAAACAGCGGTTAAATTTAAGAACTCTTTATTAACAATTTGGTATTTTTGGTTTATTTACAAAACATTTTCTTCCGTGATTTTTCATTCGCGAATTCTTTGATTAATTCTTGAAAATTAATATTGCGTAACAAATCCGCTTCAATGTTCAAAATACACAGGCTATCTAATCTTTCTTGCATCATTGTTGTTCGATTTGGATTTTTATTTTGCTTAAGTTTTGAAAATGATCGCTCTGCGGTGCAGTTCGTCACCATTAACGTTAAAAAGATACGCAAAGCAGTATCTACATTAGGAAAAGCAAAATGAATACTATCTTCATACATTATTTTGTAAAGTTCAGCGTGGGAAAATGTTTTATTAGTGTCATTTTCATTTTTTGTTTTCTGGCGAACATAAGAATGGAACTGCTGAATTTCAGTGAATAAATCAGGACTTAAGTCTTCTGGGTAAGCATTAATTAATTTTTGTGAGCGCTGTTTGTAATTTGCAGTTTCAGCGGATGACATAATGTCATTTGGTATGTCGCTAAGATATGAAAATTTTTCTGCAATTTCTTGGTATATATTACCTCTTCTTCTCATCTGCACCTCAAGCTTGTCAATTATTGGGTAAAACGTCATAATACGAAATTTATCCCTAGCACTCAGATCTAATTCTGGTGCATTCCCGTCATTTGGCATTTTCTTCCGTATGCGTTTCCGAGTTACACAGTAATCCGTATTTGGTAATATTTCCTTTGAAAGTGCTTCAAACCTATCAAAATCTCCTCTTAACATTTGTAGGTGGTTAACTAATGATCCGTATAGATGCGCACATGTCTGTAAATTAACCTTTTCACTTTGTAGAGCTTTACTGGTGTTGTTAAATTTTTTCAAAATTTCATCCCACATGACCAACATAAATGCAAATTCTAACTCGTTCATTTTGTTTGCCAAGTTGTCTGCCTCTCTTTTGGTATCTCCTTTTTGCATTTCATCACCAGCAATACCATCCAAAGCTTCTATAATCTTGGGAAATGATTTCAAAACTGCTGATGTTGCCATATAATGGGCTTCCCATCTAGTGTCAGATAGAGATTTTAAAACACTTTCATTGTCCAGACAAGTTTTAAGAATTTTCCATCTGTTTGTTGAGGCGGAAAAAAAAGTATACAGAGATTGCAAGATAGAAAAAAAATTAACGGAAACTTGACAACAATCAACAGCACTTCGGCCTACTAAATTTAGCGAATGGGCAGCACAGGGCACATATATAGCAAACTGGTTGACTTCTAAAATTTTTTGCTGCATCCCATTATAACGACCAGACATATTCGCAGCATTGTCATATGACTGGCCCCTACATTTTGAAAAATTTAGGTTGCAATCTTCGCGTAAATACTGCAACACTTGCTTTGCGAGTTCTTCACCGGTATGATGTGTCTTAAGTTGAAGAAATGTTAGGAAGCGCTCAATTGGTTCTCCATCTTTTACGTATCGAATAACTACACTTAGCTGATCTACATGCGACAAATCTGGTGTCGAGTCGACTGATAAACTAAAGTATCCAGATGAATTAATTTCATTAATAATGACTTTGTGAACCTTCTTAGCCATTAGTCTTATCAATTCCTCACATATTGTTTTAGACAGATAAGATGGATTTCCTTTGTCGGAATTTCCATATTTCGATATATGTCTTGCTAAAAAGGGATCAAACTGACTTATTAGCTCAAGAAGGCCTAAAAAGTTTCCATTCGAAATAGAACCAAATGTTTCGACAGTTCCTCGAAAAGCAAGGCCACGTTCAGCCAAAGTGCATATAACAGCGATTACACGCTCTAGTACGTGTTCCCAATAAGCACATTCTTCCTTGATTTGTTTTTCGAATTCGTGAGTCAAACCTAAGCATTGTCTGCGAGTTAAATGTGCTAACATCGAGTTTCGATGAGCAGTACTTCTTTCATGTGAATTAATTCCACTTACGTTTCTCCAGTCACTAAAACCACTTTCTTTTACGAAATTTGTAGTGGTAAAGTTTTCATCAGGAAAAAGTTTACAAACAAAGCAGTAAAGTGATCCTTTACTTGGTGAGTACAATAACCACTCTCTTGTATTTTGTTCACCGTTAGCTTTTACTCCCAAAATATTATTTTTCGTACAATATCTTGATTTATTGGGATAAGTTCGACAAGATTTGTCAAAAGGTCCATTATGGTGTTGACAATTACTGGGTCCAGATGCAATCCAGTAAGCTACGTCCTCTTTAGAGAAAATGTTCCATAATCCAGGATCATAGCATCGATTTACTTCTGCAGATTGTATTGGTTTACCCTCGCCCTGGCCTAATGAATATTCAATCTCTTTCGCGACATCTTCATGTTGTTCTAATCTTGGAATTTTTGATGCGGCTAAAATAGGACTTGTAGCCTTGGAGTTTTGGCCAACTTCACTCTCGTCGTTGTCAGATAACGTATTATTATTTGCATTCTCTTTGGATGTACCTTGATTCTGAGAGTCACTCTCAGGTTGTGCAGAAGATGTGAAAAAGCTAGTCAGCTTTCTAGTCTTGCTCAAGCAATCTGCATTTTTTTTTTGTTTTTCTGCTGCCAATTTCCTTTTTTCGGAACCGCTTGGATAATTTCGTTTCATAGTGCTCGCTCGAATCTCGAATCTATGAAAAAAAAATGTCAACTCGTTGCGAAATATAACTATAAATTAGAAATTTGACTATGTTGTATGATTTTCAGTGGCCTGGGTTTCGATTCTGGACGTCGTGTGAACTTTCAAATTAAATTAGTATTTATTTAATTAATAAAAAAAACCGGCCACCACTGATGGTTTAAAAAAAACACGTTTTACTAAACTAGCACTTACCTATTTATATGACAATTGATAACAATAACTCAATTAATGTTTTGCGCTTCTCATCTGTACTCTGTACACAAAAACACAACAAGTGCACACACCACGGACTGTTTGGCACCTGGCACTTAGCTCTGTCTCACTATATTCTGTATTTGTTTGTTGCTATTGGAGGCGGCGATCGCTCACGCACATGTAAAAAATGTGTGTGAGCGATCCCGACCCTAGCCTGCGCTCTCGCGACCGAATATTTTCATCCTGGCACCGCGCTATGAGTTTGCAAAATTTTGCTGCCCCGTCAACCGAAAAAAGGCACAGGTGATTTTTTGCAAAAATTTGCACCACGAAGTAATAAAGGGGCCCTTTTTTCGAGGGGGCCACATGGGCCCTTTTTTTCGTGGGGCCACAGGGGCCTTTTTTTGTGGGGGCCACAGGGGGCCCTTTTTTGCGTGGGGGCCACAAGCCCGGGCTTGTTCGGCTTGTACGTTAATCCAGGACAGCTGGGACATCATTAATAGTTTCTTTAAAATTATTAATTACTTGAATAGATTGTGTTAATGGCATTCCTTGCTTTTCTAGTAACGTGATAGTTTGGCTAACATTGCTATAGTTCGCTTTGATATATGCTAAGTTATTTTTTAATTCCTTTTTTTCTAAAACCAATTGGCAATCTTTTATTGACCTACTTTCTGAATTTGAAAATTCAAAAACAACCTCTTTAAAATTTTCAAAATGAGTCGCATAAAATATTGCAGCATTAAGCCATGTACCCCATCTCGTCAAAACAGGTTGAGGCGGCAATGGTATATTTGGCAATCGATCTTTATAAAGTTGTACTCTTAATGGAGCCTTAATAAATATATTTTTGCCATTTTTTATTAACTCGTTTACTAACGGAAACTTTAATCTAATCAATTCTGCTATACGATTTATGCCATGAGCTAAACAAGTGCAGTGGATTAAATTGTCATAGAAAATTTTCATGTTTGTTGCTGCTTTAATCATATAAGGCGCTGCATCTGAAAGCATCAATAAAATCTTTGCATTTGGTACTGCTTCCGGCAAATAAAAAGTTGTAAGTGACTCACTAATAAATTTTGATATTGTGTTACTATTTGTTTTATTCAATTCTTTTGAACTTATTAGGTAACCTTTTGTTTGGCAATCAGCTGTAAGAACTCCTATAATTAAATTAGCCACATATCGACCACATGCATCTGTTGTTTCATCAACACAGAACCATATGTAATTGGAATTAATTAATTTTCTAATTTCCATTAGAGTTTCTTTGTAAACAGATTCCACATAGTTTTTTCGAAGCGTACTTTCATTTGGGATCGATCTTTTGCAGTATTTTTCAAGAAATATTCTAAACGAACTACTTTCTAATTTATGTAGTGGAATATTTGACTCTATCATTGTTTTACACAGATCGAAGTTAAATTCTTTTTGGTCAGTATATCCTGAAGATGAAGCTAAGGATGCAATAATAGACTGTTGTTTATTTGGTTGACTTTTGTATTTCTGCAACCGATTTTTGTGAAGAGCTGTGTTCACATGTTGAGTAATAAAATATTTTTTATCGCATTGAATCTATTGAATAAAAAACACAAAATTAATATTAAGAATATTATCGGAAAAAAATAAACTTACCAATTTTACGCATGCTTTGCAGAATATTCGATTATTTTCGAATTTTAATTCATCTTGTCCTCTAATCCAATCTTCTACGCTGGGTTTTGGTTTAGGCATTGTGCACAATTTAACTATTTCACGATCTGCCAGATGCACTAAACAATTTACGCAAGCTTCGTTCGTAAGTACCTACGCCCCGATAACAAGTGTATGCACGTATCCAACACCCGCAGTAGTAAGCGTGAAGCGCGACCTGCGAGCGCTAGATGTAAATAAAAAATTGTTATAAATGAATTCAAATGTTAGTTTGAGAAAAGAATGATAGATGGCGTGAATGTGCATATCATGTGGAGTGAAAGGAAAGGAGAGGAGTCGGTTTTGAGGGCGAATGGAATGCAGTTGTGGGATAGAGGTTAGTTTTTGTATGGACTGAAATATATGAAGTTAATCTTCGTACACGGCGTTATTATTGTCTTAACCCTAATTATCCACCGAAAAGTCATCCTGATAGTTAACATTTTCAGAAGTGGGATAAAAGGGGAAACGAATCGGGAAACGTGTCGGGAAAAACAACGTGTTTGTTCGCGTGGGAACAAGAATCGACAGGTGCCGGTTGTTTGTTTATGTTTTGCAACGTTTTAAAAAGAAGCGTGGAATTTTATCATAATAAGACTGTTGGGACTGGTAATTTACGCGTTCACGGTTTCAGTGACGAGGAACGTAAGTGCGGAGGTTAAATAACAGTGCTTTGGAGATAAATAAAACGCAAATCAATGACGACCAACAAGGGTACAACGGAAGACATGAGTGATCACGGCGATGATGAAGGTAATGCTGGTAATACTACAGCAAATAATGGTAATTACAAAGATACATTTACTCTAATGTCAGGATTTGATACTCGAACTTCATCGCCGTTAGATAATAAAAATGCGGGCTGAAACATGCAGAATTTTGTAGCACCAAATGTACAGGGTGATACAGCGGACAAATTTGCGGATGTCATGAGTCGTATGTTAAATATATTAGAACAAAGGGAAAATTCTACAATGCATACATTTCCATTAATGTCACAACCATTACCAAATTTCAATGGCGAAGATCCTAATGTAAACGCAAAAGACTGGTTGCAGCAGTTAGAATACAGTGCGCGTATTGGTAATTGGAATGAGGGTGTAATGCTGGAAACTGCACGAATGCATCTAACCGGAACTGCTAAATTTTGGTATCAAGCACGTCGGGAAACTTTTAATTCGTGGAAAAATTTTGTAGATACGTTCAGAAGAAGCTTTATAAATAAACTGACGATGACGGAAAAATGGGATCGCATGAAGCAACGGGTTCAAAATCAGAACGAATCAGTGTCAAGTTATGCACACCAAAAATATATGTTGTGTAAGGAACTTAATTTTACACTGAAGGAAACCAAAGAACAAATCCTTATGGGAATTACAAGACTGGATAACGTTGGAATTTTATTATCAGTTTTTCATAGAGATTTTGATGAATTTTTGGATGATTTAATTGCTCATGAGAAACTATCAATTGGACGAGCTGCAAATTTCAAGCAAAACACTGTAACTAGTGAAAAATGGAAAAACTATAAGAAAAATTCAGGAACAGTGGAACGAAATGAAAACTCAAAAGGCAAACCTTCCCACGATAACAATTTCAGTAAAGAAGAAACTCGACCATTTCAAAGAAAGTGCTACAAGTGCGGTGAGGTAGGTCACTTTAAAAGAGATTGCCCAAAGTTAGAGAAAACTAAAGACAATAAAGGTGTTCTAAAAATTGAAAACTTACTTAAAACAACGGATGGGGAAAAATTCGTGAAAAACATTTTGATAAATGATAAAGAAGTAATAGGACAAATTGATGTGGGGAGTTCCGTTTCAATTATAACCGAGGACATTTTAAATACGTGCAACTTGGAACTTAAAATTGTACCAATAAACTTATTCGCATACGGTAACGAGAAAATTCCGGCAGTGCAAACGATCGGTATAACACGTGCGCGAGTACAAGTGGATTCGGTACTGGCGGAAATTGAGTTATGCGTGGTGAAAAATGATGTGCAAACAGTTGACATATTAATGGGTCGGAATTTCACAGAATTAGAACAATTTGCTTATGTAAGAGTCAACAACACGTTTAGGTTTGGATGGAAGGAAGAATATCCTTTTAAAGACTTAGAGGTTGACAACGCTAGAGTTTCAGGACAAAAAGCAGTTACAACTGATTTGGAAGTGCTCCGAAGAGGACAGGTGAATTTAATAAACGCGAGGTATGACGGTATAACTTTAGTGGTACCAGTAGTACCAGTTAATAAAAACTTTTGGGACTCCATTACGATTCGTAGTAGACCGAGGTACAAGCTTTACGGCAAATGCGTTCAAAGAATTTTGCAATGAACAAGGGATTCAAATAATATACATATCCAGTCGTCACCCACAGGCAAATGGGCAGGCTGAAATTGTAATGAAAACTCTGGTTAATTCGATCATGACCGAAATGAATGAAGAGGACCAGTGGGACAAGAAAATTGATGATATCGAACAGCATCTAAATTCATCGAAAAACAACAGTACTGGGAGAACTCCTTACGAGACGTTGTACGGATATTTACCGAATTTTGGCAATGCAGGATGGGAACGTGAGAGTAGTGCTGATCCAAATCAAGCCTGGAAGCCATCAAATGAAATTCAAGATGAAGTAAGAGAGAGGATTCAAGTAGCCCAAGATAAGTACAAGATGAGATATGATGCGCGACATTGTAAAGGGATGATCTACGAATTAGGGGACATTGTTGTAATGAAGGCAGCAATCAATCCTACAACAGGAGAATCGACCAAACTCCAGGCAAGGTACCGCGGCCCTCTAGTGGTTACCGAAAAACTACCCAGTGATACCTACCGAGTTAGTACTCTCAGAGGAGTAGATCAAAGATTCTGGACGACAACGGCCCATGTGAGCCAATTAAAGAGGTATAAGAATCCAGGAGACAGCGAGGAATCTTCTGATGAAGAGGAAGAAGATGACACCCGGAATGAAATGGATGAGGAGAGGCAGCAGCGGGGTGGAGAAGAGAGCGATGCCGAAACGGGTGCGGGTAGCAGTGTAGTCGATGGTGATCAATGTGATAATAAGAGCAAAATAAGTGCGCGAGTGCGAAAACCACCGATAAGGTTTCGTGATTACGATTGTGCGCAGTAAATATGCAGAATAATATCACTAAATTATAGGTTAGGTTAATATTAATAAAATGTATTAGGTTAAGAAAGTCATTCGGGAGAATAACTTCGGTCAGGATGGTCGAATGTTATAAATGAATTCAAATGTTAGTTTGAGAAAAGAATGATAGATGGCGTGAATGTGCATATCATGTGGAGTGAAAGGAAAGGAGAGGAGTCGGTTTTGAGGGCGAATGGAATGCAGTTGTGGGATAGAGGTTAGTTTTTGTATGGACTGAAATATATGAAGTTAATCTTCGTACACGGCGTTATTATTGTCTTAACCCTAATTATCCACCGAAAAGTCATCCTGATAGTTAACAAAATAAATAATTATTTTAGTAATAAAATAATAAAATAAATAATTTAATAAAATATTAAAAAATGGCATAAATACGCATAAAAATTAAATAAAGGCATAAAATATTTAAGAAAATTATCAAAAAAGGCACAAATAAGCATAAAAATTAAAAATAAGCGTAAAAGATAAAAAAAGGCAAAAAAGGCATTAAAAAAAATCGTCAAATAATAGAGTTTTCTTTAATTCATGCAATTATACAAGAAAAAAGTTACTGCTTACAATATTGCAAAAAAGAATAATTCTTAAAATCCGCTCTCTAGTTATAAGTTTTTTCCGTATACGTTTTTTGGTATAGACATTGACGTGGCATCCATCACATAACAACTTAAATTTAAGCATGTTTCTGTTCGTGAGCGAATTAGCGACGTTTTGTTCTAAAAATCTCTTGACATTTCCAGCTTTCATATTTTGTAAAATTAATTAATCTTCTAAGAAAGACCAAAAATTCGGAAGACTTTCCAATGAAACTTTGACGGTTCCTATGATAAGATTCAACCGCATTGTTGGTACGTACGTTTATACTATACACACTGACATTGCCACTTCCCCAAAAACGTCTTAAGTACAGACCAAATTCACTAATAATGTATGTAAGTTCCACCTCATCAACGCCATTAAAAAATCTATCTTCTGGCAATAGTGGCAAAGCCATTTTTTTCCTTAATGGCATTTGGTAATGCGGCCCCATGAGCTGCAATATTTTAGCTTTCATAAAGTAAGCTTTCGAGAAATGGAACCAACTACCCCGCAAGGGAGCATCTGGAATTATTTGTCGGATTGCTGACCTCAAAGTTCTTTCATAATCACTCATAAAATAATCAAGTGTTAAGTTATTTAAATTTTTTTTAGTACATTTAACACAGCTTTGTATGATTCTATAGTCCTTCTTGTCATAAGATAATACAATAATGGAATTGCTTAAAATATTATAAACTAAAATAAATATACTTTAAAAATTATTTATTAATTGACATTATTATAAAACATATGATCTACGTCTTATTGAACAAGAAACAATTATTAAGATCACACCTGCTATAATCAATCCTCTAAGAAGGCATTTTTGGAATCGGTATATTGGATTTTGATCTTCATTTAATCCTGCTGAATATTAAATTCCCTTATATACATATACGTCCGGTACTTGTGATGCATGCTGGTTCCCTTGTAACACTACCCCTTCGACTTCCATAACTGTTATTTGCCTGTCCACAATAGTTATTTGTAGGTGAGTAATCCATCCTGGCAGTACTTGAATTGATTGAATTGATTCACGAACAATAGGATGTTCATCGATTACTTCTTCTCGTCCTTGCCAAGGACGGATTAAACGCATAAGTAATAAAAAACATAAAAATTAAATTATACTTAATTCAATTTAGCGCGGGAAATTTAAAACGCTCCTCCTAGTTTATAAATAATTTATTTTTTTATGTATCTTATCTTGCTCCGGAGCATCTTTAGTGATGGAAAGCACCTATTCTAAGTGGAGACGCGAGTGCGCAAATTTTGGATGGCCTTCAGCCGCTGCACGGGCGAGCGTCTTGATAATTATTCAAATTCGGATTAAATGTGAGGGCTCACATTACAAAATAATTATTTAAGAAATAATTGTTACTTACATTTTGCAATTGTATTATATTCAAGTGGTCTAATATTTTCTTTATTCGCACTTTCATCCATCAGATTAATTCCAGAAGGATCGGAATTTGGATACATCCACTTATATGGTACGTTTATTGGCACTGTTTAAAATATATTATATTTGGTTTGATAAATTATTAAAACATTTTAAATTAACTTACGAGAAAAATTGCAATTTGGCACCAACGACTTAGTTAATTTAGGGTAAAACATATAGTTAGTTATTGGACACTTAAGATAATATGTTTTTTTTAAATTCACATCTTCCTTATTTGTTTAACGATTTTAAAAATATTTTGTTTTTATGAAAGTTACATAACTTCTCTACAACACCGTGTTCTTTAGGTTTTAATTATACAAAATCATTTTGTAAAAAATTAAACAAAAGCAAAGATAGGAGAAATTATACAGTTATTGGACAGTTTTTATATCTATAGGACAGTAATCAAACAGTAATTGGACAACTTTGAGATTTAAATATCTTTATTTAATATACATTTACTGGTGCATGGTTTCGTGGAATTAGTTATTTCACTTCTCTTGATTGTATTGTACTTTCTGTTGGGTCAGCAATAACTGCGACTGGTTCCTCTTCTACTATTTGCTGTTCACCATGTGCAGGAACATCCTCATCTATTATTTTAGGTTCACCATGTGCAGGAACATCCTCATCTATTATTTGGGGTTCAGCATGTGCAGGAACATCCTCTTCTATTATTTGGGGTTCAGCATGTGTAGAAATATCACGTATCATAATATTCTGAATAAAGTTAATTTTATTTGCTGCAATGTTTTTATTGATGGTCTTTTTCGTCTTCTTTTTGTCATCATAATTCCAAATTTTAAAAAGATCTAGAAAGTTATCATTTACATTATCGGGAAAATGATGACTTAAATTTTTGAATTGTCCCATTTTCTCTTGTCCTACAATATCAGCAAATGTTCTGTACGTCATTATAGCATTTGACATTAGAAAATCATCTTCAGAACCTTTATCTATGTCACCCAGGCATTTAGAAAAGTCGATCTCATTCGGATTAAAATGGTATAGTCCACATGTTTTAAAGCCATTTATGAGTGTTTGCGGTTTTACACTTGATTGAATCTAAAAACTGCAACATCACAAGGTTGCAAAATTCGGGAATTCTAGGAATTTTTTGAGCTTTATTGGGGGCCATGGAGGTTACAACAACAACCTAACGGCAAAACAATTTAAAGCTGCTTATAAAAGACCACAGCCAAGGACGCAGGGCGCTACGGTTAAAGGTAAAGGCTGATAAACGACAGGAGAACAGCGCAACGCAGCGACCAGCGCAATATCAAAAATAACTTATGGAAAACACATGTTATTTGTTATTGTATTTCAGCCGAATAGTTTCGTGCAAGCTGTGCGTTGTTAGTACAACGCACAGCTTGCACGTTGCGCGATGTTATCGCGATCACGCGGACCGCGGACTTAGTATTAGCGCTTTGCCTTTGGCCGTTTTGCACTTTAAGCTTTTAGTAAAAATAATTTCGGAAAAAAGAAAACCGAGTGGCCTGTGAATTTAGAAAACGTAGGCAATTAGTGGAAACGAAAAATGCTAAATTGCCTAAAATAACAGATTTTTTTTCGGGAAGAAATGTTTCTTGTCCTATTGTAAGTGAAGATCTTAAAGTTGAAGACTTACCAACTACAAGTGGAAGTGTACAAACTGTTGAAAAAATAACAGAAATAGAAATACCCGAAACAAGTTTAAGCGAAGAATCGACTGATATTCTTTCAAAAGAATTAAAAGTAGGTCCTGAAGTTGAACTTGTGACGAAAAATTTCTCGCCTCCACTACTTTTTCTAGTAGGATGCACCCCTATAGATAAGTTAGAGGTGGCCTGCCGACTCAGTGGAGTAGGGCGTGTTCTAAGTAAAATACTTTCACACAAAAACAGTGATAATGAATTTATCAAAGTGTTGCGTTAATTGGGCGCCAGTTGCTTGCAATGTTTATTAGTTAGAAACTAGAATATTAATAAAGTTGTACCAGCAAGCAACAAAAACTATTGGATCACTAATTTGTTTCTCACGTAAAGTTCGAAAGATGCCATTTGTTTGTTGAAATTCATGAAGATCTTGTATTCCTTCAGCATTAAGCTGTTCCAAAAAAAAAAAACATTTGAACTGCCTTTAATTGCTCAACAGACAGTTTTAATTTAGCAACTTCGTGGTATTTAGGGTGTAAGAAAAATGCACATAATGCATAAATATTGAGCGCCATTTTTTTTCTATTTTCTAATTTATTTTGGAATTTTCTGAATTTATTTGGGAATTCAAGGCATATCCATAGATTTGTAACATCTGCAACTGAAGAGTTTGATTTCTGCGCAAAGTTAATTAAATTACAGATAGGATCAAAGAGGTCAATGTTTGTCCTTACTTCGTCCATAAGCTCGTCATCAAAAATAAGTGTTTTGACTGTTTTTTTGTTGTTGTTACTTCTTTTAGTTTTGCTAGCAGAAAGTACTAACTTTTGGTTGTAGTTAGTGAATATGTTATTACAATTTTTTCATAGAAGAGTAGGTAATCAGATAAAGCATCTGTAGTCTGGCGAGATTCTTAATATTGTTACCCAAGGTACCATTATTAGGGCACGCAACATTACCTTCCTCTGTGACTACTAATACTTATTCTAAAACCTTTACAAAATAAACTTAAACTTACTTTATTCCAATAATCATCTAATTCCTTGACTGCAATTTCTATCTTCTTTTCTCCTTGAATACTCTATATGTGGCCACATTGCTTGCCTCCAATCGTTTGACCTGGGAGTAGTTATCCTGGTCTTCCCTTCGAAACCCACAATCATTTTTCTCTGCTTTCCACCATCCGACTCTGCTTTTGAGCGTGGGATTTGTGAGTCTTGCTGCTCTCCTATTCGCATCTTCCTTTCTTCTTTTTTGTGTCGCTCTGGTTGGGGTGGCTATTTCCAACCAAGTACCTTCCATTCTCTTCTGGCTGGTCTTTTAAACTAGTAGTGGTTTGGCTAGTTCCCAATGCTAGTTTCCATTCTTGTTCCAACTGCCTGTAAGCTGTTACTTGGGGTTGGCTAATTCACTTTCGTTTGGCTTCCATTCCCATAAACTTTTCAAATAGTCTTCTTACTCCATAATACTTAAATTTCTTCATAATACTTCATACTTCTCGACTGAATTACCATAATTTTCTTTTAGGCGCGCCTCTTATTAATAATAATAAATAATCATTTATTGGCACAATATGTACAAATATAATAATACTAAAAAACACAAGACATTATATATAATTTTTGTACCAAATGGGTCTAAATCAGCTAACGGCAAAAAAAAATGCCAGCTGTTCTTCCTTTAGACCCCAGACTAAATATAACACAACATTACTATTTACTACATTACTATACGAAATTATTAAATAGTTAAATAAAAAAATATAATATATATAAATAAAAAAACCATAAAATGCGAATGAAATTATTATAATAAAGTATAATAAAGGCGGCTGCAGCGAGTATATTAAATTATACAACAAAACAAGTTAAAGAAATATTAATGTGATATTTGATAATCATGCTTTTGCTTTTGTAGCAATTTAATCTTAAGGTTTTTCTTAAAAGTTGAAAGAGAAGAAATTTCGAAGTCAAAATCATAGGCAAATTTCGCAATATTGTAGGAGAAACATCGTTTGAAAAGTTCAGATTTATGCTTGGGTATAGTAATCATATTTCTTTTACGTATATTGATATTGTGTACATCACTGCGAAACCGAAGTTTGTTGTATAAATAAGGAGGACATTTTGTAGACAGCACTTTGTAGAAAAAACATGCAGTTTGAAGAACTCGTCGATTAAACATATTCAGCCAATTTAATTCTATAATTTTGTGGGTGATTCTCTCAGATTTACGTATGCTAAAGATTAACCTCGCGCAATAGTTTTGAATCCTTTGAATACGCTTTACACATAGTTGATCAAGACAAAAATGATACACGCTTGTGCTGAAATTAAAGTTAGACAAAACAAGCGTATCACAGAGGATTGTTTTTACATTTCGGCTTAAAATATCTTTATTTATATAAATATTTTTTAAAGCAGAAAAGGCTCTACGAGTTAGCAACGTTGTATGTTCACGAAATCTGAGATTAGAGTCAATAATAACACCTAAATTACTTTCACAAGTGGAAAAGGTAATTTGATCACCATTGATTTCTAATCTAACACTATTTTCAATAGCAGTTTTTTTGATTTTGGGACCGAACACCATTGCGTGAGTTTTTGAAGAATTAATTATTAAACTATGTTTTTCTGAAAACTCAACAACTTTAGAAAGTTCCAAATTGATAACATGTTCAGCATCATTAGCATTCTTTGAATTAAAAGAGTACAGTAGCTGTGTATCATCTGCATACAGGTGATACGAGCACTTTTCCAGAACTGACATGAGGTTATTAGTGTAGATAGTAAACAAAATAGGTCCCAAGATAGAGCCCTGAGGTACCCCGGAATATATAGAGCTTAGACTAGATAATTTATTACCACATTTAACCATTTGACTACGACCCGATAAATAAGAATGAATTAGCGAACAGGCAGATGAATGGAAACCAATATAATTTAATATAGAGAGAAGAATCTTATGATTGATTGTATCAAAGGCCTTACTGTAATCTAATAATACTAAAATGGAAACTAGCCCTTCATCTGTAGCTTTTAAGATGTTATCGGTTACATGGGACAGAGCAGAGTTGCAGCTAAAACCAGGCCGAAAACCAGATTGGCAATCAGGTAGAATATTATATTTTAGAATATGTTCACACATTTGTTTTTTCAAAATAGTTTCCAGGATTTTTGATAATGGAGGTAAGACACTTATTGGTCTTAAATCATTTAAAGAAGATGAATTTGCTTTTTTAGGAATTGGTGTTACAACCGCATTTTTCCAACCATCAGGAACTTTATTTAAACTCAGACAAGAGTTAATGATATGAGTTTATACTCAATGAGAAAAGAAGACGATATATTGAGCATTTTAGAGTCAATTCCATCAGCACTGGTAGTAGAACATTTTATTTTACTAATTATCTTTAATACCTCATTTTCTGATACCGTTTGAAATTTTAATTTAGAAATATCATTGTATTTAGTGTGATTTGAATAAAAGTTTACTACTTCTGGATCAATATCAGACTGCATCATAAAAGATGAAAAATGAGAATTAATTTTTTCTGGGCATTGCAAGTTGTCTGGTATGCTATTACCTCTTTTATTAAATAAGCCAAGGTTTTTTAGGTTATCCCATAAAATCTTTTTATTATTTTTATTTTTACTTATATTATGTTCCATATATGCCTTCTTCTCAGACCTAATCGCTGTTGTAGTAAAGTTTCTCAATTCCTTGTAATAGTTCAAATCATTAATTTTACCAGATTTTTTATATTTGCTTGATGCTTTGTCCCTTAGCTTCATTAACAACAGAATATTAGGGGTGATCCAAGGTTGTGGCTTTTTGTAGTTAGCAAAACGTTTGTAGGGGGCATGTATACTAAATAACTGTATCAAATTTTCCGTGAGAAATTCAACTTTGGAATTTAAATCATCTATATCGAATATATGAAACCAAGGAATTTTGTACCAATCATTAGCAAAACCATCAAGATCAAAACGTTTGTAGTTCCTGGAAACTCGCTCAGGTGTAGCTATTTTTCGCAGATTAATTTTTATTGTGGTTTTGATTAAAGCGTGGTCCGTTATATCGGGCAAGTGAATGACGTCAGTATTAAAGGCATCAATGTTATCGTTAACAATAATGAGATCTATTAAAGATTCAGAAGTTTTAGTTACTCTCGTTGGCTTATCTATAATTTGCTTCAAACTTAAAGAGCTTAATATGGAATCAAAATTTAAGACCGTAGAATTTTGTAACTTTAAAAAATTTATATTAACATCTCCAGTGCTAACGAAAACATCACTTTCTAAAATGTATTTAGAAAAAAGTGATTCAATTTCTGTCAAAAACCCGATTGAATTCCCTTTAGGTGGACGATATACCACAGAAATTATCATAGATCCCTTATTGCCAATATTTAAACGTATAAATAATGCCTCTATGTTAGCCTGGCTTATTTTATGCTGAATTTTGTATGGAAGTCCATGTTTTATATAAATGGCAACGCCACCACCACGTCCATCTCTATCAAGCCTAGCTAGATTATAAGACGGTATGGAAATTAGGTTAGATGGAGTGTTTCTGTAAGAGCAATAATATCGAAGTTTTTATCAAGCATAGTGTCACGGAAGGCGTCAAAATTATTGGTTAAAGACCTAACATTTAATTGACAAATATTAAAATCATACATTTTATTAAACTAATTATGCAGTAGTAAAAAGTAAAAAGGATATTTAAGATTGGTAAAAGTAGATAAACAAATGATCATAAAGTGATAACTTATCCAAATAATCCAAATATTAAATATTAAAAAAATATAAATAGCAGATATTTTCAGAAAATACAAGTATAAGCAGTAAGTATTTATTTTACACACTTATTTTCTTTTATTGAGTTTGAGCCTGGTAGAATATCCATCACCAACATTTGAAGAGGTTGATTTCTTCCTAATAGCCCCCGTTGAAGTATTTTCAGCCTTGGGTGTATCTTGAGGCACCAATTCCTTGGGAAGGTTATACTTTTCAGAAACTTGCGAATTTTCTCGCTCATGAATTAAAGGCGTATGTGGAGCACTATGCGATTTTGTTCCTAAGTCTAAGGCATCAAATTCATCGTCGTGTGTACTATCAAGAAGTTGTTCCAACGAAAACACCTCATCATTAATTAATATTTTATTATAGGACAATATTTTAGCAGGGATATTTTTTTTACGAGTATCGAGAAAATAGTTTCTAATTTGTTTGTATTCCTTTCTTTGTTCTTTATTCAAGTCATCACTGATACCAATGTTGGTCGATTTTAGTTTGTAGCAATTTCTTTTAATTTCCTGTTTTTTTCGAAAAGTTGTAAGTTCTAATTTTATTATGTTCGCATCAGCAATAGTTTTAACTTGAAAGACGTTATTAATTTCTTGTTCCGTTAAATTAACATCTAATTTAGTCTTAATTAAATCAATTACCGGTTTGGTTAAATCCCTATCTTTAATGTGAGGAACTCCAAAGATAGCCAAATTATTTTTTTTCAAGCAAGATTCCAGATATTTTATTTTATTTTTAAGCTCAACATTCTCCGATTCGAGTGCCTTAAACTTTTCATCCGTTTTAGTATTATTAGCCTCGATACTTTTCTGCAGTTGATCAACTTTATTTGTAATAAGAGACTCAATTTTTAAGAACAAATCTCCATTTGATAAATTATCCAATGACATGATACAAAAAATTTATATATTAAACAATTAAAGGATAAAGGTTCAAAAAAACAATGGATTTTGGAATATAGACGTGGACACAAAATTGCTTCACACTGCCGGGCCGATAGCAATGACTAAAAGACACACAATAGGGCCGCGGATAAGAAAGGAATTTGAATAGGTGAAAACAAATACTGTTAAAAATAAATTTAATGAAAAATAAATAAAACAAGTTGGAGGTTTGATCCCGGGACCTGTAGGGTACGAGTCAAGCGTCTTCTTACCCAGACTACAGAAGACAGTGCAGGAGATGAATTACAGGAGTATCAGCAAATTCAAAACTTGTTTAATGTTGATTTTATGTAATACCCAGCATAAATGTTTACCAATTTTAGGTTATATATAATTACAATTATAAATCAGTTGAAAATTCTACTTAATCAGTACTAATCAGAACTAGAAGTAGCAAATATACCATCAAAGATACAGGACCAAGGGCACGTCCAACAATATGTAATAATAATGACGAGGCATACGGTTTTATACTAACGCACCGGAAATACAATTAATGTCAAATACTGAAAACTGAATTAGTTTTTCTATAAAGTCCACATCTACCGGAAATTCATACTCTTCGGGGTTTCTAAGTATTATAGAAATAGTGTGGAGGCTAGAATCTGCTCGTAGTGCCTTACATATTGGTATCCATTCTACTACCTTTATTCTGTCTGCGTTTTGTAATAACCTATTCCTCTTTCGTATTTGATTTAATCGTTGCTTTCCCTTATTAGACATCCATTGTGTTATACCCATTTTAATATCGTATGTATATAATTATATATATATATATTTTTTTTTGTTTTTTTTTTATTTCTTTGATTTATCCCATTTCCCATATTTGAATACATTTTTTTTTTCATTATCTCTAAATTTATTCACAAAAAATAACTTGTAATTAACTTATACATTCAAAACTAAAAAAGAGTATACAAAAATTGAATGACTTCTTAACCTAATGCTTTCCCTCCTCTCTAGCAAGAAGACCATCCGGCTTTCCCATAACATCCACTACAACCCTGTCACCTTAATCTTTGCCTGGCTTTAGTGTTTTCATGTCATACCAGAAGGTTGTTCCAGTTTGTATGACCTTCCCAGCTTTTGTTACCTTGTCCACGCATTCAGCTAAGGTGTCTTGAAGAACTTTGGTGAGTTGAGCTATGTTCTTTGTTGAGATGGCTGTACCGTTGGATCTTCTTTCTATCTGTTCAAAGAAATCTGCTCCGAATTCCTGTCTCCGGAATCCGCTGAATACGGGGACAATATGAGTCTGAGTGTAGTTACCAGTCAGCAACTTTGTCTGACATGCAGAACTCAGTTTGGAATAGTATTTCAGTTTTGGAAGAGGCGCAGTGACCACTTTTCCATCTTTCCTGATGAAGCATTTTCCCAGTCCTTCTCTAGTCTTCCAATCCCCCGTTTGAGTTATTGTCTTTAACACGTTTCTACTCTCTTTATATGTTCCAATGATGCAATGGAACATTACCTGACTTGCCTCCGATTCACTATAATTTCCCTCAATCTTCCATTGATACTGCTGCGCCGTTTTGTACAATATGTAGCCACCTTTTCCAGATGCGTTGAATATGTCAGCTATTTTGCTTCCTCCATAGTATGTTTCATCTTGATTCCCTATACTTATTTTTCCTTCCTCATCACCTTTCATGTTAAATACTGCAGTAAACATACACAGAGGGAAGCACATTCTTTGGGTTTGGCGAGATGTAGTCATGCACACTATATCGGCTAGAAGTGACACTATATTGCTAATCTCACTTGCATTCTTTCCCTTTACAGCCTCCAATATGTCATCAATATAGGGGATAAAAGACATTGATCTCTTTGCTGCAGCTGTCCATTTGTCCCTGTATTCTCTTTCAGCCCTTATATGGCAAAGAAGTGTAGTCATGGGCCCCAGACTTTGAGCCATTGAGCTTCTTTTTTCTGGAGGATAGGTGCACCCCTCTAGAAGGATGTGGTGCCCAGCGTGTAGACCCTATTTCTCAACAGGAAATTCATGGCTCACCCCGTTCTTCTTTGCAAGGGGCATCCTGCTGTGTCCTGCTCGAAGCTCATTCAGCCTTAAGCTATTAGCCACAAAGAAGTCCAGATAAGGGGCAATCACACCATACCATGATTCCTTGTCATCTGGTTTTGGTTTATTGTATTCTAAACCATAGCTCTTTGCTGCGTCCTTTACAATTTTTGTTGCATCCTCCACACTTATGGTATAAGATGCTCCATCGGTTGTTATTTTGTATTCTTTTTTGTCTGTTGCCTTTGCAGAAGCCGAGCTGGTGTTTCCTCTTGCATTTTGACGTAATGCATTGTGCACAGAGAAGATGATGTTTGTCAGCTGTCCTGAGATGGTGACATTGGTTACCTTTTCGCTATATTGCTTCGGGAAAACTTTATCCAGCATATTTGTGTAGGCTAAAGCAAGCATGCTTAGCACATTTCTCTTCTTAGTGGGGTCCATCTCGATCCTGTTTCTTTTAGATGAAGTAATTGCTTTTCCGTCATCAGGATCTACCAGTATTGTTTCTGCCTTTCTCTTCTCTCCCTTTAGTTGAGCCATGGGTGTTTTCCAATAATTTTATTTTTCTGAGGATTTCTTCGTTTTCGATTTCTATTTCGCTAAACTCTTTTAAAGTGGAGATTGTGTCTTCATATGATGTTGTTGCACTGTTGTTATTATCACTCTTATCCATGTGTGTATCTTTGAATATGAGGGTATCGGTTTCATTGTCTATCAGTATTTTATTTGATTTTAAAAACTCTCTGCCGAGTATTATTGGTCGTGGCAGATTCTCTATTACATATGCGGTTGTTTTTATTTTTCTATTATTTATTGCTACCAGTATATTTGCTTCCCCTAGGACGTATACTACTTGATTTCCTACTGTACGTAAGCTGGGACGAATTCCCTTAAATGACCTATATTTAAGATTATTACTAAGTCTAATCAGGTTTTTAACGGAACCTGTATCAATTATAATATTTTCGGGTGTGTTATTGATTAGCCCCTTTATGGTTAGGATATCCACATTTCGTGCTTCATTTCCGGGCCAAGAGCAAAGGGCGACAGTGGGGCTTATGCCTGCCGTCCTGTCTCGTTTGGGTAGTTGTAGGGTCGATTATCATGGTTGTTAGTTCTGTTATTGGGAGGTCTGTGATCTCCTCTATCACTATTCCTGTAGAAATGTTGGCCATTAGTTCTTCCATCTCCTCTTCCGTAATATTGCCCATTACTGACATATCCCCGTTGTCCATGTCCTTGCCCTGGAGTATTATTATAATTTTGGCGTGTGAATGTGTTCTGATGGTTCTGGTATTGTCCTTGGTTTGGGTTAGAATTATGAGTAGGTCTTAGGTTGTAGTTGTCGTATCTTTGTTGATTTTGATTCCTGGTGCAAGTCCTGGCCAGATGTCCTGTTTTATTACAGATGAAACAGATTGGCCGCCCTTCTCTTGTTCTTGAATTTCGACTGGAATATGGTCTGTCCTGGTGCTGGGCTGGATTTGCTCTTGGGGTTTGCTTAGGACTTACTCCCGTCGCCGCGAAGCTGCTACTCATTTGGGCGAATAGGGCCATCTGATGGATTTCACTGAGCTTGAGTACCACGCCTTTAAAATCCTCCTTCGAAATATTGGGTCTTGATAGTAATGTGTACCTCTCGTAGTATAATGGGCGTAGACCGTTTTCGAAGTACTCCCGGAATCGTTCGTCAGAAACTCCTCCTATTTCTTCCGCTAAGCTAAGTAGGTCATAGTAGAAGGTTTTTATATCTTCTCCCATGGCTTGCTTTCGATTTGCCAGTCTTAGGCGGGATTCTCTCACCTCCAAATTCATTGATGAATTCTTCCTTCATGTCCTTCCATTTCTTCTGACTGTTACGCTCGTTGGAGATGTATTTGTTAAACCAGGTATGCGCTGCCCCGGTTAAGAATAATCCTAAGTAGTTAATCATGTAGCGTTCGTCCCAACCGTTGCATACTGCAGATCGTTCGAAGGCTTGTAGGAACGTAATTATGTTTGTGCTAGCTGGGTCGAACATTGGAGGGGTAGTAAACTTAGGCACTAAGGGTTGTATTTTGATTTCCTTTGCGGAGCCTATAGTTGCGTCTAGGGCCATGTCTGTTTGAGTTTTTCCTGGTACAGTTGGACGGGAATAAGAATGGTCTTCGATGGTGTTGTTCCTGTTGTGATTTTCCTGTAAACTCTGATCGTGCCCGTTGTAATTGTCTATACTTTCGTTTATATTTCTGAACACATCATTGTCTTCTCGGATAGGTGACACTAAATCGGTTTTGCTACTAGCGGGTGGGGTTCTTTGTAGGTTGTGCTTGGGGAGAGGTACTTCTTTAGGTAGTGAGGTTCCTAATGGTCCTGGGAATTCAAAGGCTTGGGTACTACGAGACGTTGGTGTGAATAAGTTATAATGTTCGTTCCTATCTCGGGATTTTGAACGAAGGTTGTAATTTTTTTCGCTCATTAAAGAAGTTACAAATTATTAATACGTAAACAAATAAATCCTGTCCTAAATTAATTTAAAAACATTAGACGTCAGCGGTTGCTGGCCTGAAAATCACACTTCGTACAACGTCTCTCTTAACACTACGTCGGTGCATTTGTCTTATTTTAAGTACAAACATAACTAGAACTATGATTGCGATTAAGTATAATATGACTCTAATATCCATTGGGATTGGGGTCATTTCGTCGTTAACAATGAAATTTGAGTTTACTACACCTGTATCGACTACCTCTGAGTGTTTTTTGATTTTACCAATAAAAGTTACTGAACTAGTGAAAACTTTGAGTATGAAAAAAATAGTTGTGAATCAATTTTACAAGAATTAAATGCAATTTATATGAGAAAAAAATATGTTTGAATGTTCGATCAAATTAAAACTGCATGTGACGATTTATAGTGTCGTTGTTTTTCCTGACCTGAGACACTCTATTACTAAGTTGAGGTAGTCCTGGCGACTAAGCAAATTCCTAAGCGCAAGGTGTAATCTTACTCATTTGGCTTGTTCATCATTTTGAATTTAATATTGGACTCAATTTAAAAAGAAAATTGTAACAATGACATTCTTAGAAATAACTTATATTAATGTATAAGTGAACGAAAAAAAATGGAAATAAAATATTGATCAAGCGATGTTCACCACAAGTATTTAAGATTCCAAAATAATAATAAGTATGTCGTACAAGTTTACCGCGCCCATAAAAAATGTGCAACCTTTGCAAATTTTACCCAAGCTTGCAAACTCTTAATTTTTTGTATCGGGATCGAGGGATATTAAAAATAGTAAAAATTATGTACAAAGAATCTAATTGGGGGAAATTAAAATTACTGCAAAAATAGCTAATAGTTACAAAATATTATTAAAAAAGAAAATTACGGCGCCTCCACCACTTTTGTCACGTCACCGGGGTTTGGTGTCCGCAACCGAGTTGCCAGCAAGGGTAACTATTTCTGGGGGTTGGTAGTTGCACAGTTTTTAGGGTTTTGACAATATTAAAGGTAGAATTCTGAATTAAAAATACCAGGTCTAGTAAAGTTATTTATTTAAACTGGGTTCACACAATCGCCCTTTTATGACATATACCTTAACTTCTAATAATAATCAAAGGGGTTTTACTTACCCTTGGTAATTTTATCATCTACAATTTACAATACTTTAACTATTGTTTAGGACTCGCTTTTCGGTAGTTTTCTTATTACAATCTCTATCCATATACTTTTAACAATTTAACTTTTCTTCAACTATCTAAAAACCCGAAAACTACTGGTTTCTCGGAGTCTTCAAGACCGACTGACTTTTCTCATTTCGATTTTTGCGGTTCCCACCGAAGAGAGTATTGTCAGCTATTATTTTATTTTCAAAACTAATAGCAACCTAATTTCACCATTACAAACTATTATTGCTGGCTGTTTTGCAATGCTGACATCGGTAGCCTCTGAAGCCCATCTTCGAACCCAATAGGTGTTCCCATTTTATTTTCTTACAACATCAAGATTACAAAATAGGTTACCAAGGATTTTAAATCTCGTCTTCAGAAATTACTTCCGTCTCGATAGAATTTAATAAATGCAAATTTAGATTAACATGATTTTTATGATCATTAATAAATTATAATTTTGGAATACTACAGCCTCTTTGTGACAATATCATTTAAAGAATCATTCTTGTCAAAATCTTCGCACACATCTCTTTTACAAATAACTAACATTAACTTCTCAATCAATAATTTAATTTTTTTATAAAATAAATGAATAAAGTATTCTTCTTTTTGAAATTTTTTTGTAAATTCTATAAAAATACTGCTATAATATACTGTAAAATGTAATGAAGCTCTAATTGTATCATCCTTGAGAAGTTTTATAATTTCTTTTTGCGATGTAAGAAGTTGTCCATTTTTCGATGATAAAAATTTAAAAAAATAAGTTTGTAAAGCATCCTATTGTTCCAAGACTCTTTTTGCTGCTGGTCCAACTGTTAGCCAACGGCTAGGTACATGTTTAATAAATCAATGAATACCTATATTGAGGTGCTTTTGGATTTTTGTAAAATCCTCAATTCTAGCAGGCCAACCCAACAATTTAATTAGATTAAAATAGTCCATAAAGTATAATAATATAATAAATACCTTTAAAGTAATAATAAAGTTTAATAATTAAATCCGCTGGATTAGTCTGTAACTCTTAAAAAGGTTCTTCTTTAATTTTAACCTTGGTCAACCAAGGGTTGCCGGCTAACAGTCGTTCTGGCCGCGGTTCTGAAATTGATTAAAAAAATTTTTTGGGCGCCACGTACTTGTGCCCTGATTGACGGCAAAGTACGATACCTGTAGGTTAAATTGAGTTGAATTGAATTGAGCAATTGTACAATGAAACAAGATGTATAAATGAGCAGCTTTATTTAGCGAAAAACAACAATCACACAACAAGGTGTGACCGCAGCACAAAAAAATATTGGATCCGCAATTAAGCGAACACAGTGTAAATGTCTAACCACTGTGACAAGTAAATACATTCATGAAATCAAGTAAGTAGTACTACCCCCTGTTGCGAAATAGAACTTAAAACTAATTAAAACTAAGGTGACCGAGTCAATATTATTTTAGTTATTAGCAATAACCATGAAAAATGGTAAATGAACAGTCCTCAAGCGCATATAACAAGAAATAATTGAACTGTTCATCCAAAACTTTAACAAAATTAACAAAAGTACGTTGAAATTTAAAATAATTACATTAAATCTAAGGTTGTTATTGAAAGTGAAAATAATCAAATAATTGAATCTAAAAGGATTAATACCTTTTAATAAGCCCCATTTAGCAGAGCTAGCATAAATATCAGTGTGAAAATTATTACTCAATTAATCAAATCGAGCCAATCGAGAAAGCAAATCTGGATAATTAATTTCTAATAAACGTTAGAAAATAGATGCACCAAAAATTTTTTCAAACTCACTGACTGAATTGTTGTAACTGCAAAATGTGATCACAGGTGAGGTGAAGCAGGATGAACCATTTCCAAAATTCTCCGCCAGCTGAAGTATCATGTGACCTGACGTAATTCGCCACACCCACAAAATGGTCGTCCTCGTGACGTCACTTCCTGGACTCAAACCACGTTTCTGACAAATTTTGGTAATAAGGAGAATCGGCATACAACCAGCTTCCAAAAAGCAGCAGAACCACAATTTAGCAGAGGATTTAACACCCCAAACATGAAGCCTATTCAAGAGAAGCAATTTTAGGACTGAAGCTAAAGACAATGGAGAACACGTTACCTCAAGATGTTGTGTGGCTTCGTTTGATTTTCCTTTTTCCCGTACAAAATGCCGAGCGATCGCTACATAAACACGCGAATCAACGCTGAACTCAGCAAACAGAAGGCGTAAACCACTCAAAGGTGCCCAAAAATACTCTTATTACAAAAACTCCGCACTTCTGATGCAAACACCTTTTGACACGAGCGAGCTCACCGGGAAAGAGATCTGATTTCCGAAATTTGCTTTTCCTCCACGCCAAAATCCGTTGCCCCACTCTGCCAGGGAGGGTATTCGTTGTCCATTAAATTAATTAATCGCAAAAACAATCACCCCAAGAATAAACATCATCATTAAAGTCAGGATAAAAATTTGTTTAATTTGACCTGAGTACGCCTCTGGCTACCGCGTTAACGAGTGGTACCTGAACTACTGGTCTAATTGCCTATCCCAAACGCGAGCAACCAACATCACACCAACGCTGACAGCTGATATACCGCGGTGATAACTCGTGACGTCTATATCCTCTTGTTATTATTCTGTGATCTAACCTTAAACTCTATAAACGTAAACAAAGTCAACCCAACAACAAGTTCAAGTGAGTGATCATAATCTTGATTTAATTTAGTTAACCCCTTTTAATTGTAGAGTCCTAATGCTAACAAGAAGGAGCGCTGGACAATGCGCAGTTGTAACTGAGTTGATCTTACCAGAGATTTGTTCTAATAAATATGCCCTTCTAACAAAGCAACATTACATTTAAAAATATTTTAAAAAGTATGAAAAAGACCTAATAATTCATTTCTCTAATTACCTTATACAAATTTGTAACTCCTTGTTATCTTCAACGTTTGTGGTTTCATCATATAGAATTGTGTAAAAAGCGACACCAATGTCTTCCAATAATTTGTCTCTGGCATATATTCTCAAACAATCAGTTATTAAATAACGAACCTTATTAGGCGACAACGAAAATGTTTCTGGTACAGCGCCAGGAAACATTACGCCAAATAGTTCTTTCAAATTTGAGCAAGAATTTATAGACATATCATTGTTAATATTTTTTAAAATCCAAAAAATTTCAGCCTTTTTCGCTTTATCGCTTTCTGAATACAATTCCAACACATCAACTGAAGAAGTTACATTTCCATTTGTCTTTGTAGGATTGATTTGAATTTTTGGCTGATGGGGTGAGAGTTTTGCTTTTCTGTTCTTTAGGTGTTTTGCCTTTTATGCATGTTGAAACAGGCTTTTGAAGCCTTTTGTACTTATATTAATAACACAGAAACATATATTGCACATTACCGATGTATTATCATGTTGTTTTGCCCAAGAGCCTACTATGTCTTGATTTGCATCTGATTTTTGTAGCCAGCTTATGTTGAATTTAACCATTGTAATTGATTTGAGTTTATTTTAATACAATAACTCACTTTTAATTTAGTGTTGCATTTCCGTTATTATAGGTTATGCTTATGCTAGTTCAATCTAAGACGTCCATATTTTCTGTTGTTATACATAGACCGGACACACTTGACATTTCGAAAAAATAGGTGTTTTTTATTTCCCACTTTTACCTGCTAATGAGCTAACTTTGGATGTTTAACTTTTACCATTCAATCCAATATTAACCGAAGTTATCGTAATTCATCGCATTAGTTGTTTGTTGTATCTGGTAATTTGTAAAATAAAGAAAAACGCAGCTATTTTAAAATAGACACCAGCGCCCCCAACGTGCATCAGCGTGAACTTCGGCGGCCTTTTTAAAAGTGTCCATTAGCTATATTCTCCTCGGTTATTTTCTTAATTTTTGGTGTTCTCTGATCAAATGAAAATCGAATTTGACAAGTTTTTATGAGTATTATAGGTTATGTGAACCAGTATTTCAAATTAACCGCCAAAACGGACACTTTTAAAATGGCCGTCAGTGATACACAAAAATTTGACACTTGTCTGGTCTATGTATAACAATAGAAAACATAGAAGTCTTTGAGTTCAATTGTAAATAAATGTCAATTTTGACAGATCATGAGATCATAGAGCTTCATTTTATACATTAGCTGGCAGTGTTACCAACTACGAATTCACAAAATTGTATTATACTGGGTGATTAAACACAATAATTTATTTTAATAAAAAAATGCGCACTAAAAGTTATCATTTATAAAAGGTAGTCCAAAAAAGTAAAAAAGTAACGAATTTAAAAAAAAAAAGTAAGAAAAAGTAATGAGAGTTGAAAAAAGTAAAAAAGGTAGGTGGCTGTGAACCCTGAAATCGGTAGGTGGCAAAATTGTACATTTAATTAAACCTTCCAGTGAATTAAAATCTAATTTTGAACAAGTTACATGACCTATTTGAATGGTTGGGTGTCCTACAGGATATTTCTTATATTTATTTACGTAAGGATATAGTGAACAAACATCAAAGTAACGTATCTTCTCCTGATCTGCACACTTTTTGTATAATTTTATTAGTTAGTTAGTTAGTTAGTTAGTTAGTTAGTTCGTCCTCCGAAAAATGCATCTCTAGGATTTAAAATAGAGAGGTTAATATCTAGTGTAGCAATAAAATTTTTTATTTCTAAATTATCTAAAATTTCCTTTCTAAATTCACATTCCCAAACCGATACCAAATTATATTTTAATTCTTTGATTCGTTTAGCTTTTGCAATAGTACTTTCTCGGCGTATACTCATTGTATCATAATCGTTATTACTTAAAGAGGAAGTTTGCTGAGGAAAGCATTTCTCGCAACCATGATAGTAGCATCCATTAAATTCATAACAAGTATTATTAATAGAATCAAACCCATCCACTAAAATTCCTTCCTTTAAACGAACTTCCTGACCTTCATATGCATTTTGTATTTTACTGTTATTTTGATGTGATTTCCAGTGGAGCCATTTTATAGCTATTAATGATTGATTATCGGTCATTCTGTATCCTCGGTTTGGAATAACACTAATAGAATTAGGTTCCAAATAGTTACGCCTAAAAACTAAATTGCATTCACTAGCAATTGTTGTAGCCTCAAGAAAAGGGTCAACACGCTTTTCTTAAAATAAATACATCATTTATGCAGTATTTGATAATCTCGCTCTCCATTTTAAAAATAATATTTTTTTCCACTTCTTTGTTATACCAATCTAAAAATATTTGTCAACCTTTAACACTCATATTATGTATAGCATAATGATAAGTATCAGGATAAGGTCCTTCGTAATTAAAATTTTCTCTGGTATTAAAAAGATATGGAAAATATCCCTTTAGAGCATTAAATTGAAACGCTTCTGGAAGTTCGTTTAAAGGTAGAGGCATCATATTTAAACTATCTATGAAACGTTTGTTATTGCTAGTAATGGAAATTAATTTAGAACCGTTTTTAATAATTTTCGGATCCCACTTTTGTTGATTTTTTAGCATATCTTTCAATAAAAACATTCCATCATATCCAGATAAATTATGACCTAATACGCAAGTTTTTTTAAAGTTATTATTAAATGAAAATACGTACTTTAAAAACTCTGTGGCTGGATGTTTATTGAAAATGTGCTGGCGAGTACGGGAAATATTGCAAATTTGTTTTATATCTTCCTGTTCAATACATAAATAACAAACATTTTCGGCAACACATAAATTGGGCTCATGTAAATAAATCCCTTCCGTATTATTGTAAGTTTTATCCTCAACACATTTAAAATCGAAAAATATAAAAACAAAATTTTCTAAACTCTTTTTATGAGTAGTAGATAGTTAATTTTTTTATTCGATTTACATGTTGTACACCATCTTATACCACGTACATGTTTCATATTTTTCCTGTTATTTTCATAAACCTTTAAACATTTTACGCATTTTTGGTACATTTTGCAAATATTACTATTAAGATGAGAATTATAACAAAAATCCCCTCTAAATTCCCTAAAGCATGCATTGCAAGCGAAAAATGTTACGTTGCTTTGTTGAATTTTACCCATTACGTCCATTACAGCGGCTGTTGATAATTGGTCAACTCTTCTAAAACATATTCCTACTGGTTTTTCTGGAAAATGTTCACTCTTCACGGTTATACCCACAACATCGTCTTCCAAAAAGTTTTTTATTGAATAGGCTAGCAATTCTTCTACTGCCTCCTAAAATATAATTAAATTGAATATTTTGGTAAAAATTAATAGATTAATAACTAAATTATTAGATTAACTCAAAGTGGTATATATTAACGAAAAATATTAATTACCTGTATGTAGAGTATTGGATTCTAGTAGTAGTAGCTATAGGGGTTCTACCCCAAATCCGGATTCTAAGTCCGTGACCTTGTAGTAATTTTTCTAAGTCCGTGTCCTTTTGGTAAGTCGTCGAGTTGTGCTAGTGTGTCTTTGACCTTGAGTAGATAAAGCGCCATCTTGTGGTTTAATTATTTTTTGTAATAAACATTTCTTGTGGTTTAATTATTTTTTTCCTTGAATATTTGAAAATTTGAATATTATTGTAATTTAGGGGAGGATGTAAATCTGAAAATTATTGTAATTGTATTGATAATAATAAATAAAAGTAATTGGAGTTTAGAATAATTGATGCTAAGAGATGCACACGTCCTTGCTGTTTTTTTTTCGTAGAATATTTAAGTAAAGTAATAAGCATGCGATAGTGTTAACATATGTAAACATGAAAATTATTGTAATTTGTTGATAAAAAATAAAAATATTAGTAATTAAACAAATTGGTTTTAGGTGATTTAATTAGTTTTTTTATACTTATTTCTTAGATTAGAGTAATTGTGGTAGCGCCTATGGTATAAAATTAATATAATGTATTGATAAGAATTAATTTTATGTACGCGTATTTTGTTGTACACTTTGCTATGAATTTTAATTAATCCTTGACGAATATCGTGGTTTGAGCGTGCTAACATATGTAAACATGAAAAATATTGTAATTTGTTGATAAAAAATAAAAATATTAGTAATTAAACTAATTGGTTTTAGGTGATTTAATTAGTTTTTTTATACTTATTTGTTAGTTTAGAGTAATTGTGGAAACATAAAATTATTATAATTTTGTTGATAAGAACTAATTATTTTTTTTATGTGAGTGCATTTTGTGGTTTAATATGTAGACTGACTTCTAAATAATTGATGATAAGAGGTGAGTTTTAATTGTTCTAACTTATTTTTTTATGTGAGGGCATTTTGTGGTTTAATATGTAGACTGGCTTCTAAATAATTGATGATAAGAGGTGAGTTTTAATTGTTCTAACAAGCGTATACATGAATTTAGCTGAATCATCGCGATAAACAACACATATTGCGGTTTTTGCAAATTGCGGTGCGTCCAGACGTTTACTCATCGGCGACTTTGATGATTTGTTTACAGCATCAGTTCGATTTTCAAATTCGTAAATACAATAACGTTAATTGCAATGGAGCCAGTTTTAATCGCGACTACTGCCCAAAATATGGCTAACCTCAGCCGAAAATTGGTCGAAACAGTTGATGGTGATGATCCTATTAGTATTAATAGGATTATAAAACACTGCTCCAAAAGTATACGACTAATAAGGCGTGGGTTGAAAAAGGTGATTGCTGTTGGTACAAAACAGGCTTTCTTAGCATCCATCGCCAATATTGTGAGTTGTCGCACGCTATTAAAAACAAAATTACATCGAGGTGCTGGCGGTAATGTTAGAGCGAGGAAGTCTTCTCTCATTAAGTGGCAAGAAATGGAATCTGCCTTTAATTCAAGGATGCGTACTGGAGTCATAGTAAATTTGGGACACAAGGATCCCATCGTATTTATGGAAGATTGTGGGAAGATGTGTGGGCTTAGATTAAAAAACGCTTTGAAAAAGGAACCCTTTTTGAAGGTATACGCAGTATTTTGCGGCAAATTTATTAGGATGAGTAACGCGGGTGAAGAGATTGAAGACGTTAAATACATAAATTCAAAAATGCCGTCAATGATAAGCAGGGATACAGACTTGGTCACATGGTATGTTGACAATATATTGACGTCGATTCTTACGGAATTGGAGGAGTTTCAAGAGAGGGGAAGCGGCTGGGCTTTGGATGAAATTATAAGTTTGACCATAAAGATTAATAAACATGTACCTCTAAGGGCGGCATCATATGTTCCCCTACCGCCTCAAATACACCGTAAGAAAGCATGTATAAATATTGAAAACAGGGATAACGCATGTTTTGCGTGGGCAGTGGTGTCAGCCCTTCATCCGGCCAGAAACCACGCGGAAAGAACGTCTTCGTATCCTCATTATGGAGAAGTATTAAATTTGGAGGGCATAACGTTCCCAATGCAAAGGGGAAAAATTAATTTATTCGAAAAAAATAATAATATTTCCATAAATGTGTATGTATTAAAACTAAAGAAGAAGGGCTATTCGGTGGAACCATCCTACTTGAGCGAAGAAAAAAGAAATACACATGTAAATTTATTAATGGTGGCGGACAAGTACAAGACGATGGAAGAGGAGGATCTGCAGGAGGATGGTGATGTTGATCTCGTCCAATATCATTATGTGTGGATAAAAAATCTGTCACGATTAGTATCATCCCAACTAAGTAAATGTAAATGCAGGAAACACATTTGTGATAGGTGTTTACATTATTTCACCACCGAAATTCAGCTAAGTGAGCACGAAGAAAGATGTGGTCAAATGAACGAATGTAAAATTAAGTTGATACCCAATGGAAAGGTGAAATTTGTAAATTATAAAAATAAAGAAAAGGTTCCTTTCATAATATATGCCGATTTTGAGTGTATTTTAAAGGAGTGCGATGAATGGTGTGGGGAAAATAGCCGAAAGTACCAAAAACATGAGCCCTTTAGCGTAGGATATTATTTAAAATGTACCTACGATGATACATTGTCGTACTATCGACAATATAGAGGACCAAATTGCGGAGAATGGCTATGTGCGGAGCTCTACGATATTGCCGAGAACGTTACGACTGTATATGAATGTCCCATACCCATGGATAATTTAACGGATGAACAAAAAATTGCGTTCGTTGAAGCTAAGGAATGCCATATCTGCGAAAACCCTTTTCAACAAGATGCTGTTAGAGTGCGAGATCATTGTCACTTCACAGGACGTTATCGTGGTCCCGCCCATAACGAATGCAATTTAAATTATCAAGATAGTCGCATCATTTCCGTAGTTTTTCACAATTTCAGCGGTTATGATGCTCACTTTTTAATGAACGACGTAGTCCGACAGAATTGGCAAGGAAAATTATCCATAATACCGCACAACACACAAAACTTTATTGGGATGATTAAAAGCGTAGGACATGACGAGAATTGCATAACATTCAAATTTTGTGATTCTTTTCGATTTATGGCGTCTTCATTGGACAAATTAGCCAAAGATTTGAAAGAAAAACCTATACTCCGGAGAGAATTTAAGTACTTGGACGCGGAAAAATTCAGCCTTCTAACGAGAAAGGGAGTATTTCCGTATGACTACATTAATGGTTTAGAGCGATTGGAGGAAGAAACACTTCCACCCATAACATCTTTTCATAGTAAAATTTATGATAGCGATTTATCGGTGGACGAATACGAACATGCTCAAAAGATCTGGAGCGAATTCAAAGTACAAACATTGGGCGAGTACTCGGATCTGTATTTAAAAACGGACGTGCTGCTGTTGGCCGATATATTCGAATGTTTTCGTGATCAGAGCTTAACCAACCACCATCTTGATCCAGCACATTATTTTTCCGCGCCCGGTCTGAGTTGGGATGCAATGTTAAAATGTACGAAGGTGGAGCTCGATATGATACAGGACGTAGAGATCTTAATGTTTTTGGAGAAGGGAATTAGAGGCCAACAACAAATACTTGGAAGATTACGATCCATCACAACCATCATCGTATCTCATGTACTACGATATAAATGCGATGTACTCGTGGGCGATGAGTCAACATTTGCCCTATGGACGCTTAGAATGGATGGATAGATCACCAGCAGGCTTTCAAGCGGACTATTTTTTAAATGTGCCGGCCGACAGTCCGCGTGGATACATTTTGGAAGTGGATTTAGAGTATCCCGTAAACATCCACGACGTACAAGCCGATCTTCCCATGGCACCCGAACTCGGACTACCACCCGGCGGAAAATGTAAAAAAATGTTGGCAACCCTCTTACCCAAAAATAAGTACGTCATCCACTATACGAACCTACAACAATATTTAAAAAATGGGCTTGTGCTAACAAACATTCATCGAGTACTCCAATTCGAACAGAGTGCATGGCTGAAAAAGTACATCGACCTAAACACACAGTTGCGTCAGAGTGCAACAACCGACTTCGGAAAAAATTATTTCAAGTTGATGAACAACGCGGTATTTGGAAAAACGATGGAAAATGTTCGCAATAGGAGGATAATAAAAGTGCTAAGAAAATGGGAAGGAAGGTACGGAGTAGAAAATGCCGTGTCAGCGCCGAACTTTTATCGCAGCCGTATAATAGCCGATGATTTGGTTCTCGTCGAAATGCTTAAAACGGAGGTGGTCTTCAATAAACCCATATACGTGGGCATGTGTATACTAGATATCTCAAAGACCATACTATATCAGTTTCACTATGGGTATATGAAGACCAAGTACGGCGATAAATGTATGGCGCTCTATGGTGATACGGATTCGTTGTTCTATAAAATTGAAACAGCCGACATCTATGCGGACATGAAGGAAAACCTCCACTATTTTGATACGTCCGATTATCCTTCTGATAATATTTATGATATGCCTCGTGTGAACAAAAAAGTGCCGGGTCTGATGAAGGACGAGAACGTCGGTAAGGTGATGACGGAATATATTGGGCTGAGGGCAAAAATGTATGCGTATTATGTGCCAGAAAATAAAAATCCGTGCGTAAAAAAGGCGAAGGGCGTTAAATCCTACGTCGTCAAAAACAAGATCTCTTTTGACGACTATAAAAGATGTCTGATGGAGCGAATAGAATTTTCGCATGAACAAAATTCGATACGTTCCTTCGATCATCAAGTATATACGGTGAGACAAAAGAAGATTTCCCTAAGCCCGTATGACGATAAAAGATATCTGCTACCGCATTCGCACAACACACTTCCCTGGGGCCATTACAGTATTATGGAGCTGGATTAATTTTTTTTATATTTTTGTTATTTTTTGTATTTTTGGTATTAAATAAAATAAAATTAATTATTTTAATTGTTTTTTATTTTTTATATAATTATATAATGTAATTACATTTGATATAGCACAAACATTATAATCATGATTATGATATGAACACGAAGACCATTTTTGTGTAAAATTAGGACAGGCAGCATCTTCTTCTAAATTAATCACCGTACACTCTGGAGGCAGTATGTTGGTTAAAATATTCTTTTTTTGATGTCCCTTTACGTAGATGGTGGTAGTCGTCGGATACGTGGGTATTAAAAAATATTTAAGAATATGTTCAAAATATCGTACTGATATGTTGCCGGAATTGTATCCTATGCGATGATGATTATATTCCAACCATTTAACTGTCTTCTTTTCCTTTCTTGTAAGCTCTTTAAATGGGACGGTCGGTTTAAATATAAACGTCATAACGACGCATCCATCTTCTGTAATGGCCATTTCTTTCGGACATTTTCCAGCAAATTGAATGTCTAAAAATACAATGTTCTTTCCTTGTCGTCGTCGTTTTAGTAGTAGTAGTAGATCATCGGCTGCACCAATTCTGCTGCTTTCAAATAGTAGATCACCCATCTTGACTGCATCGAGTCTACCTTCGAAATAACGCAACTTTTACATTAACACCGCATTATGTAAAAGAAAGCGCATGCGTGCACCACCTCCGCGCTTATCCAATTTTCTGAACTATATTCGTTAGGGGCTGGTATTGGTAAACGCTGTCGTGTATGATCAAACAATATGCACAAATTTTGGTGGTAAAAGCTTTTGTTGCCTCCATTTCAATCTTTAGATCAATTTGAGCCGATTTTATCGTTTCATTTTGTTTGGAAACATCAAAGACGAATATGGCGTTCGACTTGAATGACGAATAGTCCAATAAGGGGTTCGCGTTCGTACGCTGATAGTAGCTCCTTTGAAAGTCCATGTAATTCGTGTAGGCTATTATATATTCGTTTGCATCAAAATCCAAATTCATTTGATGATATGGATACGGATCAGAGTTTAGATAAATTTTTATGTTTCTTATATTCACATGATCAAACTTGGACATGTCAGCATTTTCTTTATCCTTTTTATTATCATGGAACGCCACAATTACGTAGCGCGGTCGCTCCAAACCCGTTGACGTCTTGACACACCACACATCGCTAGTGACGGGTCGTAGGGATGGCATCTCAAATAATTCCCATTTACGAAACGGTAACAGGATAGGAGTATTGGAATTCAAATGTTTCAACATTTTGAGTTTTAGCTCATCATTTAGATAAATATGTGGAACGTGCCATTGTAATTTGTCCAACTTAATTTTCATATCTTTCGCGCCTACATAGGCATTCACATCAGATCTAGCGCGTTGTATAATAAGCTCTTGCTTTACGTTGATCAAAACTTTTTTGTAATCTTCAAAGAAGCCCAACAGACACCCGAGCGGTATTGATGCATAGAATTTTTTATTTTCATACGTCTGATGTTTACCAGTTTCGTCCCATCCTGCCAGCCGCAATCCAGTCATTTCCGATTCATCAAAAGAAATGTATCCTTTAAGCGATGTCGTTACGCCCACATTTCTCACACGATCCACTTCGACCGTATTTATTTCATAACGAATTTCATCAAATAGATGTGCGAAAGCGTTGCGCACAAAATTTAGTTCATCATCCGCCTTACTAGAAGTCACACTACCCGACAAGTATATTCGACTTTCAGCCGGACATGTGTACAAGTCCTCTTGTTGAATTAAAATTCTTATTTCGTCATTGTTTTCTAAGCTGGACGCTCGCGGAAGGTAATAATGTACCTCTTTTTTGATAATTCTCTCATCATAATCAACTCTTTCGAAAAGATCGAGCATTCTTGGAGACGACATTGTAGCCTAAAGCAATAAGTTTGCTCCGTACGCTAGGTGTTAACAGGTTACCACCTTTACAACTACTGTTGATCCTCCTCTTAGCCGACATCCTATTTATAGGAGTGTGGTGGTGGGAGGGTTCGGAATAGAAATTTATTCCCATTTCTTCAATTCCAATCTAATTAAAATTGTTTCGCCCGAAAAATTAACCAGATCACCGTCCTGATCGATCAGTCGGATTGTTAGGTTAGAAATTGTATAAGTATTTAGTTCTAGATAAGAAATTTCTTGAGGGATCCAGGTGACAGCGTACCCTGGCGGTACGTCTAAAAAAATGTCTGCGAGAGAGTGAGATGGTTTTTCGTTAATGTACGACCCCTGTACGAGATTACAATCCACGTGAATGCACTCAACTTTAGTTATTTTTACGAGTTTGTCGGAGGAGTGTTGGACGTTGGGCCTGAGCTTTCTAGGCGAAAAACCCAAAAAGTCTCCTATACTATCCTTTGGACCAAAATCAATTTCAAAGTTGGCTAAAATTTCACACTTTAGCGTGGAAAGATTTGCTTTTAGTGAAATGGTTTTTCCTACTCCGCCTTCTTTTTTTTAAGGATTTAAAATATTTTTTTAGAAATTCTTCGATGTCTTCGATTTCGTAGCAGCCGGTGGGAATTTTAACACACCCCTGCGTGAAATAAAACTTGTTGTTACGCCCACTTTCGATGTTTGGTATTGAATTATAGCAATGAAATGCTGCCAGACCCAAACGATACGTGGACTCTTTATCAAGCTCCAAAGGAGGAAAATAATCAATCGAAAATACACTTTGTGTACCTCTTAGGCTGAATACCTTAGACATGACTGACGTCCGTTGTGCGAACTCCTCCTATTTATAGTAGAAATTCCAGGCACAGATGGCCACAATTCCAAGTACCGAACGTCTGATGTCTTTTATAGTTGAAGGTAAAGTTTGATGAAAATGCTTTGAAATAATTCAAAATTTCGAGCGGAGGATGTAAATCACCAAAACTATCGAAATATTTTACTTGATTGCCCTGTTTTCTGTACGCCACCCAGTGAGTACCAGGTCCTTCGACCGAATCTAAATTCACAATAGCACATTCATTTCTAAGAGGTTTACTTGGTAGCGTATCACGCATAAATACTCCTCTGAAATGTTTGATGTGGGCCGCAAATTTGAGAATGTCGACGGAGGTAAGGGCTCGCCTGGGAAGCGACTCTAATAGTTTTTTGAGTTTTTCGACAGAAATAGACCCATTCCACGGCGGTATGGTTTTAGAAATAGACCTTTTCCGCTTTTTCCCAAGGCAATCGCTTCCATTGTCTGGTTGTGACGATGTGCTTCATCCAAATTTTTCTGTGCTTTTTTAGCATCTAACACTGTTTTCGCAACGCCCGCAGCGCCACCTGTCAACGCCCCCAACGCACTCAGTCCAGCAAATATGGGTATGAGTGGCAGGATGCCTCCAGATTTGGGTAGGGCTAAAACACGTGGAACTCTGATCCGCTTACGACCTCCTGCTTCTTTAATAGCTTTTCGAGCAGCTGCTAAACTCAATTGTGCGACATTTTTTATGTTTGATGTATTCTTTAGGAGCTTTCTTCCTTAAAGCTTCTTTAGCTTTTCCCAAGACACCCATCCTCATCGATACTGTTTTGACGGAGGCAGATTTCTTTTTTCTGCCGCCGCGACGACGACGACGAGTCGTTTTCTTTCCACTTCCCATGCCCGTTTTACGCTTCACTTTCATAATTGTTCCCACACTTAGAGCAGCAAGTTTTTCTCCAATACCGGCGTCTTTAGATTTTAGCCTTTCAAATGCTCTCTTCTCCAATATCTTATCGGCAATATGACGCGCGTTTAAATCACTATTTTTTGAATAGGCAATATCATGCTCTTTACAGCTCTCGTCCAATGGATTAATACCCACGTCACCACGTTTTAATCTCTTCTCTAACTTTGTACCCGGTCCACAAAATCTGTATCCGCCCGGTAGATGCGCCTCGAAAGGTAATTTATTAATTATCGAATTGAGAAGACCGCTACCTCTTGTAGTACCTTTACTGTCGACGACTAATGGCATTATGTGAAATTTTTATGCGCGCTCCCCCCCTATATATATAAGAAGCCGACCAGATCGGGAATGATTTAAAAGACTTCGTGTACGTCATGAAGGAGATACAACAGGAAATTCCTTTACCGATAGCAAATATCGATGAATATCTTAAAGGCAGTAATTTCGATGAAAAATCATTTAATCGACATAGTGACTTATTACCCAATTCAATAAGATGTTTAATATGCGGCCCATCTGCATGCGGCAAGTCCAATGTTATCCTGAGTCTGTTGTATGCTGAAAATGGTCTTCAATTTGAAAACGTTTACGTCTACTCGAAAACCCTTAAGCAGGCTAAATATAAAATGTTGGAGGAGGTATTGGGTGGTTGTAGAGATGTGAAATATTTCCCGTACAGTGAAAATGGTGATATTATCGTACCAAACGATGCCCTACCAAATTCAATTTTTATATTTGATGATGTTGCTCGTGAGAAGCAAGATATTATTAGCGATTATTTTTCTATGGGTAGACATAGTAAAGTTGATTCTTTCTATTTGTGTCAAACTTATACAAAAATACCCAAGCAGCTTATAAGGGATAACGCTAACCTTTTGATTATCTTTGCACAGGATGATACGAATTTATTACGCATTCATAATAATCACGTGGGTGCCGATATGTCTTTTGATAAACTCCGACGTATTTGTAGAGAATGCTGGCAGTGCAAATATGGTTTTTTAACTATCAATAAAGAATGCGATGTGAACGACGATCGCTATAGAAGAGGATTGGACAAGTATATAGACATATCCTCTGTACCTTAGGCTCATTCATATTTGAACCGGCAGCGTGTGAAGAACACACGTGAGTGGTAGAGAGATAGAGAGGTAGAGAGGTAGAGAAGATGAACAAGCCTCATGCTAAAGAGTATTTAAAGAGAATTTGTGAAATTCAAAAGGTTATCAGAAAAAAGCTGTTGGCTTTAAAATTAAATAAATCTATGCAGGATAGTGCTCTTGAAACAATTTACAAACCTCTCACGGATCCACTAAATAACATTATCAAACAAGTTACTAAGCCATCACCAAAAATTGATAAAGTGAAACTAATGGATGATGATGATGATGATGATGAAGATGTTGATGAGGAGCAGGAGCAATATGTGGAGAAGAAGGAGGAGGATGGTCATGTTGATGATGATGATGATGAATTTAAAAAAATCTGGGATGAGGCTAGCACACCGCTTTTAAAACACTACATGTTTGAGTATTTTAATAAAAACAAAGAAAATGATAAGACATTTGGCTTAAAATACAATCCGATCACTAATGTTTGGACAGTGGGTGACTCACAAGTAAATTTCTTAGCAGACGATAAACTATCAATAAAGAATTCAACCTACTTCGGTACTAAAGGACTATATGAATTACTCTTTAAAAGCAAGCCCAAAGACTACTCGCACGATGAAGCCAAAACCTACATGAAAATAGCATCAAAAACGAACGCGTTTCGAAGAAATTATGATCCCGACCAACAAGTACAGGGTGTTAATTCTAAATAATATAAATTAATAAGAAAAATGTTAAAAGAAAGCGATGTCGGCAGCACTCCAAAATTATCTAAAATAAAAGAAAGCGCTGCCAGCAGTAGTCCAAAAACTCCTATAAAAGAAGGAAGAGGAGGAGGAGGAGGAGCGCCATTGAAGAAAAGAAAGAGAAGAGATGATTTTCCACTTAGAGTAGCACAAACTACGTACAAATACTGGGATAATATCGAAGAACTTGTGGATCGTCTTTGTTTATTGCATGCTTCAAGAAATGCCGGTAACAATGCTCACGAAAATGAGATAATAGCAATTGAAGAGGAACTGCGGGAGGGGGGTATAATTGTATAAAAGGCGCTATCTTATCGCATTAATTCATTAATAAACATGCCAGTTAGACAGTTTGGTGGTTCTCAAGGAGCTAGAAAGGGTCCTCGAGGACCTCCCGGCATCGGTTTCGAATTGACCGAAGATGGTCAAAACTTTGATATTGTAAGAAAACGTCTTACTAATGTCGGCGGTCCTTTAGATAGTCTAGACGCTTCCAATATGGCCTACGTTGATTATAAAGCCGATAAGGTGTCCAGCAGCAATAAGGAGTACGCTGATAAACTCTCCACTAGCAATAAGACGTACGTTGATGAAAAAGTAGATAAGCTAGCCAGTAAGGATTATGTTGATGATAAAATAGATAAGCTTTCCGTTAGCAGTAGGACATATGTTGATGATAAAAATAGTGCCAGTAAGACATACATCGATGGAAATATAAATCAGTGGACAATTTCTATTAAGAATTACATTGATTCTAAGATTTCTGATTTTGCAATCGATGTCGCTAAAACTCTGAACGATAATTTTGCTTTTTACTCCACTAAAATTGATCATATACAAGAAGAATGTAGTAAGGCACATGGGTTTAGTCATGATGCAGACGCCCAAGGAACAAGTAGTCCGGGAACTCCATAAACCGGCGCGACGAAATTATAATCGACGTCGTACAATCCTAAAAGGTTTGGATGATTTGTGGCAAAGCGATCTGGCCGACTTTCAACTTTATAGCAACAACAATAAGGCTCATAACTACATATTGGTAATGATTGATTGTTTTTCAAAGTACGCCTGGGCGGAACCGTTAAAAAGCAAATCTAAAGAGGATGTTACCAATGCCACCAAAAAAATTTTCAAAAGGATTGAGCCACCACATAAATTACCCAAAAATTTGCAAACTGATCAAGGCAGGGAATATTACAATGATAAATTTAATGTTCTGATGAGAAAACATGGAATAAATCATTACTCAACTTATACGGTTAAAAAGGCGTCGATGGCTGAACGCTTTATTCGAACGTTAAAAGGAAGTCTTTATCGGCATTTCAGTTTGATAGGAAAATATGAATGGATAAGCGTACTACAACCTACCGTCGACGAGTACAACAAGCGCCGGCACACGACCACCGGAATGCGACCTTGCGACATAACTTTAGATAATGAAGCAAGGCTTTTGAACTCGACATATTCTCACATCAAAACGGCCGGCGCTCGTAAGTTCCGCGTTGGAGATATTGTTAGAATAAGTAAAATGAAGTCAACTTTCGAAAAGGGGTACACCCCCAATTGGAGCGCTGAACTATTTAAAATCGCGCGGGTTAATATTACCAACCCCACAACATATCTATTGGAAGATTATCATGGTAGTCCAATCAAGGGAGCATTTTATACTGAAGAATTACTAGAAACTAAGCAGAAAAACATTTATCTTGTGGAAAAAATTATTAAAAGAAAAGGAAACAAAGTCTACGTCAAATGGTTGGGATTTCCGCCGAGCGAAAACAGTTGGGTTAATAAAAACAGCATTCTTTAATCGTAACGCTCATTATACGTCCAACCTTTGTCATGTATAGACATAGACATACGACGATGTTGCTGCTTTACTACTACTTTTTGGTTTGTGTGATGACATCATCCTTATCACAACAACATCAGCCTATTGAAGAAGTAGAAGATGAAGAGGAAAAATATGAAATAGCTTCAGGCTTTCTTAGTGAATATGGATACTTAAATATGACTGATGTTAACATCATTGGAGAGGAGGGAGAATTTAGAACGAACAATGTCTTTGAAGATGCTGTAAGACAATTTCAAAGGAACTATCATCTAGAAGAGGATGGAAAATTAAACAATGATACCATTAAATTGATGCAAACACCGCGGTGTGGATTACAAGACAATGTCCATTCATTTACGATTACCAACAACAAATGGAATATAACACGTTTAAGATGGTATTTTGATACTAAAAACCGGACAATGTTTGATGTAGCTGAGCGAGCATTTAAAATATGGGAAAAACATTCTGGTTTAGAATTTGTAATAAGCAATGTCAAACCGAATATTTTAATTACATTTAGAAAGCCAAAACATAGCTTTCGAAGATGTTGTAATACTTCACCTTGTGGTTATCCGTTCGATGGGCCAGGTAATTCATTGGGACATGCTTACTTTCCAACTAATACTACTACTGAATTGGAAGTACATTTGGACGCGGGAGAACGTTGGTCGACTGAGCTGAATGAGAATCCCAGTAGCACTCCGGAATACATAAATTTATTTTTGGTTTTGGTACACGAAATCGGCCATGCACTTGGAATTCATCACTCAAGCGTCAAATCAGCCATAATGTTTCCTTTCTACTCAGGCAATATGGAATTAAGTACTTTTGATTTATCACCGGACGATATTTTGGCAATCCAACAACTATATCCGATACGAAGCATCGTTCGCACGACCACACCTAAATATAGGAATGTTTATGTACCGCCGCCGCCGCCGCCGCCACCATCATCGTCCTCGTCGAAATTTGATGTAGAGCAAACAACCAATTTATGTCAAGTGCATAAAAATCTTAGCACGTTTATGATGATGAATACGGATTTGTATATTTTCTACGAGAATTTTGTTTGGATTAAGGGACAAAATGAGGATATAAATGAAGTTCCGCTTAAAATTAGTGATTGGTTGAACTTTTTACCGAAAGATTTTCGAGTGGAGGCAATTTATGTGAAGGAGAATAATGAAATCGTTTGTCTTTTGAGAAATAAAATCTATGTAATTGATTTTCTTTCTCTAAGTCTACGCGCGGGTCCTCTCGAACCACCGGATTATTATGGATGAATGAAACGTTCCGCTCAAATACATGCGATCACTCAAAATTATCATGGACAAACGCTTATTTTCTACGATGAAGTATTTTATGCTGTTTATGATGAGTGCGGCAGAAGGATTACTCGTCATGGAAGAATTTCTCAAGATTTTCCTGGAATTCCACCCGCAATTGATGGAGCAATGCGTTACACCAACGGAAATTTGTACTTTTTTAAGAACAGAAAATTCTATGAGTTTAATGAATTCTCCAGAAGTTTGATGCGTGTCGCCGATATGGACTTGAAAATTTTTCAAATAAACTGTCCAAACGTTAGCATTTTGTCTCAACTGCAGGAACTATTAAATAAAATTTTATTTAAACAAATTAGTATTAGTTAATTAAATTTATGTTTTTTTTTTGTAAGGATATTAATAAAAAAAATTAAGATTATTAAAATAAGATATCTTTTATTTAACATTATACATTTCTACTTAATAAACCTATATCACGACTAATTATGTCTCTATTATAGTGTAGACTCTCCATCATAAGTAGCTCCATTTCATTAGGATCACTCGAAACTATGGCCGTTTTTATATTATTATACACATCCGATTCCGCGGAAGATTCGTGAGCGTAGACGGTGATTAATGAGCCGTAATATTCCTTAAATTTCAGCTGCTTAAGTAATTTTATTTTTCCCATAATTACTTGGCTAAGCGCGATGAGGTTCTGGAAGGTTTGTTCAGACATCAGGACGGTCTGCTCATGATCATCTTCCTTTATAACATATGCCTTGATATTGTTGAAGCAAGTTATATTGAGCGTATGATTTCCAAATTCCAGTACACTATCGACACACATAATTTCATTATTTAATGCACAAAGTTCTATAAAATCTTCTTCCAGCATACACACTAAATGCCTCAAATTTCTCCCAACGCTTAGCCTTACAACGCATTCAAAATTTCTAAGTTGGCTTAAACCGAGTGATATAACTTTGGTTCCGGCTTTATTTAATATGTATGATGTTTCTCCCAATAACTTTTCGGTCATGTATTTCTTTTCGAGAATAAAATAATCATTTAATATTTCAGAAGCCATGACTACTGCACGTAGATCTGCATTCAACTAATTAAACACGTCATTAGTTTACATATATATATGTGATCCCACCCCCTTTTTTTTATTATTTGGTGGGGAGCAAAATTACATATTTACGAATAAATAACTAAGTATTTCGTTTCTAATTATTGATATATAATTTATAAAATCAGCCGAGGATGATTCATCCCCTATTATTATTGTTTCTTCATATTGCGCAACCTCATGAAACGACGAGTTTCTTCCTGAGATTTTAAATGTCGTGTCTTTTAAATCTGATACCAATTCTTCTTTTTTTATGTTTACTTCTATCTCACCATCGTTTTCATCAGCCACACCATTTCCAAAATATTTATAAAATAAACATTTATCTTCCTTATCATATACTTCCAACTTCACGTCTTCAATATTATAATTTTTGTACGTACATCCGGCTGTTATGGTGATATGGGTGAAATCATACGCACTAGTAATATTGCTCACCCCCCTCACGTTGAATACAATTTGTGATTTATTATATGAGGCGTCACCAGTTATACACTCATATAGACATGTATCTTTGTTATAAATTTCAAATACAATAAATAATGCAGAAGTCATTGTAGGACGCGTATGATTTAAGAAAAAAACTGATAAAATTTAAGCAGTGGGTCTGTTTTTTATTAAACTGTAGATGTTGTGGTGGGGGGAATAAAAAAAAAATTTTTTCTTATATTCTATTATTAGTTCATTTTTATTAAACTGGGGACGGTGGTGGTGGTGGTGGGGAGAAAGACATAAATAAAAATTTATGTATGAATTATATTTTATTGTATGATGGACAGTTGTAGAGAACAGCATATTCGAGAATTGCAATTAAAATTATTTAATTTTGAGGAAAGATTTAGAAAATTTTCAAACCTGCGCGAAATCGAAATAAAATTACAGAGACTTCGTTTGAGTGACGATAGTAGTGAAGTGCTGTTATTGAATGTGATGATGGTGCTCTTTTAATTAGCGGTACCACAGACCTTATATCGTTCTCATCGTCTTCCGTTCTTAAAATTTCCTCAAGACACAACGTAACTGCATGATTTAGCGCCTTGTTCACTTCAATTAGTTCTTCTCGTGTCTCGTTACATACTTGTAGAGCTCCCTTGTAGTATTCCCTCTGCGTAACTACATCACGATAACTATCAATATTAGTATCATTTGTATTGGCACTAAATTTTGTATCATTTCCCGAGGGTTTTATATTAATTGTTGTATGAACATTGACTAAGCTTAAAATCACCACTGTTATTAAAAACATTTTTTAATATAATGAAGCTTAATATGCAAATCAGCTAATTATATAGGGAAGACCCCCACCAACTAAATTTACGTCACATGAGATTATTTTGTTTTTCTGTAAAAGTTTATACTTATCAGATATGTTTTTAAATAAACTTATTTTTATAAAAATGGCGGTAAGCCAAAGGAAACCGCCGTATGATAAATAAACTTACCTACTTAAAAAAATTTTTTTCTGTAAAAAATTAAACATTATTAATAAAAAAATTATATGAGAGTAATTTCTACTTACCAATCATCCTGCGTCATCGTCGCTTATCGGTAGCATCTCCTCTTGATGAGCTCTCAGAGAATCGGGAGACGTCCTCCGTCTTTGATTATAAATCAAACCTATTGTATTTATAATCGCGTTGCTATCATCGATAACAACCTGTGGAGGAACTCTCCCCCTTCCTCTACCCCGCAAATCTTCATCTGGAGCCGATGGTCCTCCGGCTGGGGTCGCAGCCGTATTGCTATCATCGATAACATGTGGAACCATCCCCCCTAACGGTAACCGGGCTCTGCCTCTACCCCGCAAATCTACAACTGGAGCCGATGGACCTCCGGCTGCGACCCCAGGCGTATTGCTATCATCGATAACAACTCTTCCTCTCCCCCTTCCCCTGGCTCTTCCTCTACCCCGCAAATCTTCATCTGAAGTCGATGGTCTCCTCAGTGGTACCTGTGTCAGTGGCAAATCTTCATCTGTAGACCATGGTCTCCTCAGTGGTACCTGTGGCAAATCTTCATCTGGAGTCGATGGTCTCCTCAGTGGTACCTGTGTCTGTGGGGGCAGGCGTAATCTGGCTACGATGGTGTCTAGCCTAACATTTTCACCCATAGCCTGCATTACACAGGTATCCGCTGTCGAAGTGCCAGGTGCTACTTGCAGAACTTCAGTCGACGGCTCCCTCGGGACTACCCCATGCCCATTCATATATAAACGCAACCAATGGGTTATGGGGGAGCGGCAAACACCACAAGTTCTTAATCTTGTGATGCACATGCCGCAAACCATATGTCCGCAGCCTAGCCCATATTTTGATACATATATTAGGCATACTATGCATGTGGCTAGGGAGTCGTCTTCTGCAATTTCCTGATCTACCTGTCTTTCATATACGAGAACTTCAGGCTGATTGACAGGGCGGATTCGGTTAATAGGAATCAGCGCAATGTTCTCATTATCGAAATGCCAATTAATTAAGCCCAGACTATCTAAGCAATAAATAATTGGCCTCCCCATAAAAGAACATCTAACTGCCCTTAACTCTCCAACTATAATATGTATAATAAATTAATTTAAACAAAAACATTTTTTTGTTTTTTTAACTTACCAGGAATATTTCTTCTTGCTCCTTCACGCAAAATCATTTCTTCTTCTCTCTCCGCGATGAATCTTCTTATTTGTAATTCTCCCACTCTGCTTTCCATTTTTATTTTTTTGTTGCTTTTCAAAAACTGAACTGACACCTAAACTATTCTCCTTCTAATTTATATAAAAAATTATCTCACCACAAACACATACTATTACGAAAATATGATAATTTTTTGTATCCATAATTAAAATAATACAATTATCGAAAAAAAAAAACGCGTTTTTCGATAATTTTTTTGTATCCATAATTAAAATAATGTAATTAGAGCAAAGAAAAAACCTTGTTTTCCGATACATATTTTTGTTTTTAATAATTATTTAAATATCTTTGTATACTTGTTCAATTAGCGAAAGGGAGTAGGTAATAAATAAAAAATATTCATATTAATATAAAATTTTTATATTAAAATATATTTTTAATGTTTAACATTTGTTTATAAAATTATAAGTTACCTATTTCTAGGTCGGCGTACTGCTTTCCATCTTTTGAGATCACTAATTTTTTTAATAATAGGTAAACCTTTTTTGAGTAATTTGTATTGAAATCTTGCAGCACCTCCGGAGTGAAAAATGACAAATATCTGTTTGGGAGCCAAACCTTCCGGACTGGCTCCTCCTCAGCAAACTCCATCAAAATGCTGGGCCCATACTGGTTCGTTTTTAATGTAACGCTTTTTATTACATATTTTCTATTCTTTTCCAATTCACCAACCTTAACAGTTAACCCATACTCTGAATTGAACTTATTTAAATCCATTTTTTAGTTTTTTCTTTGCTGCTGCTTTCTTCAAAATAAACTGAAGATCTACCTAACTTTTGAGCTCTTTTATACAAAAAAAAATTAGCTCATATTGCATATCTTTTAAATTAAAAAACATTTTTTTAAATAATATTGTGCAAATTGTGTAATTTTGCATAAAGACGCAGGTGGTGAGGAAGTTACTGTCTCACTCTTATCAAACCACGATATTCGTCAAGGATTAATTAAAATTCATAGCAAAGTAAACAACAAAATACACGTACATAAAATTAATTCTTATCAATACATTATTACGCCATAGGCATTACAACAATTACTCTAATCTAACAAATAATTATAAAAAAACTAATTAAATCACCTAAAACCAATTAGTTTAATTACTAATATTTTTATTTTTATCAACAAATTACAATAATTTTCATGTTTACATATGTTTACATATGTTAACACTATCACATGCTTATTACTTTTATTTTTTTTTTTTTTATCAATAATTACAATAATTTTCAGATTTACATCCTCACCTATTAAATATTCTAGTTATTCTAAACTCCAATTACTTTTAATTTGTAAAACTTTTATTTATTATTTTTATCAATACAATTACAATAATTTTCAGATTTACATCCTCCCCTAAATTACAATAATATTCAAATTTACAAATATTCAAGGAAAAAATAATTAAACCACAAGAAATGTTTACTGCAAAAATAATTAAACCACAAGATGACACCTTATCTACTCAAGGCCAAAGACACACTAGCACAACTCGACGACTTCCCAAAAGGACACGCTCCCCTAAATTACAATAATATTCAAATTTACAAATATTCAAGGAAAAAAATAATTAAACCACAAGAAATGTTTATTACAAAAAAATAATTAAACCACAAGATGGCGCTTTATCTACTCAAGGTCAAAGACACACTAGCACAACTCGACGACTTACCAAAAGGACACGGACTTAGAAAAATTACTACAAGGTCACGGACTTAGAATCCGGATTTGGGGTAGAACCCCTATAGCTACTACTACTGATTCTCAGTTGGAGTTGTTTTGAGATTAAAATGGATAACACGACCCTCAATATTAAAACGGCGAATTGTCTGGATTTTCTCACAAATTTTATTTATATGCATAAAAGTCATTTCGTCATTACCGATTTCGTTATGTGCCAGGTTCAGCTAACTCTAGTTGCCTAGAAATTGTACTAAACTTATTTAACTCTTCCGCTGATAATTTGGCATTGTTATCATAAACCAGTGTCTCAATAATTGTATCTTTTATCTCTTTTAATATCTTAATATCGGTAATGTTCTCATTCGTATATTCATTTAACATTTCAGAAATAGAGGGCGTCTTTGATAAAACAGCTAAAATCAAAAATGATTTATAAATTACAGTATTTCCCTGTACGTAAGAGAAAAATTAACAAACATTTTAAATGTTGTTTATAAACATTCTAATAACATAATACAGTATACTTATTTAACTCTTCCGCTGATAATGTGGCATTGTTATCATAAACCAGTGTCTCAATAATTGTATCTTTTATCTGTTTTAATATCGGTAATGTTCTCATTCGTATATTCATTTAACATTTGAGAAATAGAGGGCGTCTTTGATAAAACAGCTAAAATCAAAAATGATTTATAAATTACAGTATTTCCCTGTACGTAAGAGAAAAAATAACAAACATTTTAAATGTTATTTATAAACATTCTAATAACATAATACAGTATACTTATAACATACCTTCAAGTAATATTTCTGGTGAATTAAATGCTTCAGATAATTCCTTATGTAGAACCGATTCTTCTTCAGACAACTGAAGATCTTCAAATATAAGCTTAAAATTGATTTTATTCAATAATTCAAGTTTTTCATCTCTAGTCTTGAACTTTGACAAAATTAAAAGGTCTTTGATTGATCTGGTAGGAGCCATTTTATAAAAGAAATCGAAAACTTAACACAACTAAGTAGCTCTTTCGTAGGTTTTCTATTTATAAGGTACCTTAACTTGCCCCCACCCTTATTTTCAAATTCGAATGGAACTGAAAGGGTGGATTTTAACACACCACTTAAATATATGGTAAAAATAAATATATTTGTTATTAAATAAAATAAAATGCATCAGTTAAATTTATTAATGTATTTAAATATATATACACAAACAAAGATTTTAAACTTTAAAAATAATTCTTGGATGAATCTTATTTGAGATAATTCATCCCTTGTAACAAAATCGTACAAATAATCCTCAGTTATTAACCACCTTTCTTCGATTATTAATTGCTTACATATATTATATCTAAAATTATTGTAACAGTCTTCTGCTACAATAATACCTAACCTACTTACAAAGTATGCATTAAACCTAACTAATGTTTTTATGTTACTTAATCCTAAACCTTATTCTATATTGTTACTATAAATAAAAACTTTATTGTTATTCAAAAAAATGTCCACCGTTTCACTTAATTTGTAATTGTATTCTTTCCTATGTACTAAACTATCCACTAATAGAGGCACTAAACTAACCAGGGCTGAGATTACGCCGAGTCGACAAGCGGTCGCTATCGCTTTCTTAGCGACTTTTTCACGCAAATGTCAAAAATCGCAATACGCGAGATCGCTATGGTGTTCCCCCCACGCCGCACATCGTCCCGGTCGATTGGAAAGGAAGCGACCACTAAAGAGCAGTCGCTTCATTATATTTAGAGGAAGCAGCAACTATTAATTCAGTTGTTTAAGATTATATTTGTTTACAATTTTGTAAATAATTATAAAATGTAAAAATAAAAGCAATCGATAAAATAAATATTTTGATTAGGTAAGAGTTCGAGTCAGGCCCCAACATTGGGAAATGTTTTTGGATTTTGCTGAGCAAAATCCTCAAATTGTCTCCGGCAAATTCTTAAGCCTTAATGCCAAACAGCTAAATAAGGATTTGTGGTTCCAAATTGCTGCAAAAATTAAATTCAATGGGCCTGGGGAAAAAAACTGTAGAGAAATGGAAGGATGCTGTTATAGACTGGAAATCAAAAACCAAAAAAAGGCAAGCGAACTTAAAGGCCACCTTTCGAAAACTGGTGGAGGTGGACCAACAAATAGTTTAACGATTCAAGAAGAAAGGCTACTAGCATTAATCGGCTGGAAAGCAATTGAAGGAGATGTTGGTATCGAGGAAATTGGAATTCCTCCTAATGTGGATCAAATTCCAGAGAGCCAAGAAAATTACAATCCGGTAATTGATGAAAATGCGGAAATTAAATTAAATGCAGTAGAAATGACTGAAGTTAGGATTCTTGAAGAGACGGAAGCAAACGTAATAGTAGAAGATGTTTCAATGCCACGTAGAGAAAATAAAAGAAAATATAAAGAAGCGGAGGAACGGGTAAAACAAATTGACAATTATCAAGATCAAACGATGAAAAAATTTGATGAAATAAATGGCAACCTTCAAGAAATAAATGGCAACCTTAGAGAAATAAACAAGAATTTATTTGGAATTAATGAAACTTTAAAAAATTTTGGAAAAAAATTTCAAGATAAGCTTTAAACTTTATTTATCAAAAGTGATATTAAATACTAAGTTTTATTTACACTATTTTTAGAAAGTGATATAAGTTTATGTTTTGTTGTAATTGTAATATTGAACATTTATTTTAGTATAAATAGGTAATACCTACTTATAATGCCATTTAATAAATAAGATCTCAAATAATTATTATTATTGAAGTGATGTTAAGCTTTATTTTTTTTTATTTAATGAAATGATATTTTTTTAAGAGAATCTTTTTTTTTTTATTTATAAACAAAATAAATGTCATTTTTAATGAAAATATAAAGATATAAGTTAATTTGTTATACCACTGTTTAAAAAACAAATAGAATAAAATACAGGAAGTATAATATGTTAGAAGTTTCAATTTTGAAAATATATTTTTATTATATTAGTCCTTGTTCTCCGTCCTTCTAAATTGTCAATTATACGTTCTTCATGTTGATCTGCCATATTTTCATTAGCTGGCATAATATCCTAATCCACTTCTATATTATTATTTGAGCACATGTTATGTAATACAGCACAAGCTACTGTGATGATACCGTAAGCTTCTCTCCCCCAACAAACAACGAAACCGTCCTTTAAGAATTCCGATACTTTCAACCGAACTTCTTGCAGAGCAATGTCGCCTTGTACATCTTTCTTCGGGTGATCCTACAGGAGCATCAATTATTGGGGTAATAAGCCAAGGCTGAGTAGGATACCCAGAATCTCCCAAGAGCCAAGTCGATTTATCGCCTCTCAAGTAACAATTTTTCAAATATTCATTAATTTGAGAATGTCGCCAAATAAATGCATCATGTGTAGATCCAGTATAAATGCTATTTATATTTAAGATGTTAAACCCATGGTCACAAAACTAAAACAAAAGTTATTTGATTTTTTTTTAAATTAAAAATTTCAAAACTTACAATTTGCACATTTTTGAATGAAACTCTTTCCGGTTTACATAATTATAGGTGTGGAAATAAATGTACTTTTCCTTATAAGGTTCAAAACCTTTATTATCTCACATTAACCGGTTTCGGCGTTTAGGCCATCATCAGAATGTGAACTACAAAGATCTAAAAATATAAAAAAATGTAATATACATGTAATAGTAAGTCAAATATTTGAAAATTAGTTACATTGCGTTACAAAACTTTAAAATTATATTTTTATAAAAATACATGCAGAAGGGCACGAAAATGTAAGCGTACAGTCATAATTTATAGGATGTTTACCGTCATTAACAAGATTTCGAACGATTAAAAGACATTGGTCTGGTTTTGTAAAGTTCACCCATGTGTTTCTCTAGGTTATAATATTCTCTTATATGTTCTCTTCTCAAAAGGTAAAGGTTGGTAAAATTTTAAATTATAGATGGTGATGCATGCGAAAATTCGTGGAAAATAATAAAAAACAATGTAGCTAAATTCAGAGAAGGGATTTTAGTCTTCTGTACTAATATGATGAACGATGATGAGTGAATGAGGATGAATGGCGCTCAAAATATGAAAATGACAGTTGAAAAGCAAAAGTAAAATGGACATCTGTTGGTGTGGTTTGGAGTTAATGTATGGTCGTGTTGTTATTAGATGGCGTAATGTGCGATTCATTTAAAAAGCTAACCAAGGGTTTGAAATTAAGACTTAATTGTTCATTTAGACATGTGAAATTATTGTCATTTTTAAGTTTTGTGATTTCTAGAATTTCAAGTAAGTCCATTTTAAAACCCTTATTTAGATTATGTAGGAGTTTAACATTTTTATCACTGTAACGATGGTGGTATTCAGTTAGATGTTTACCGAAATGTGAATTTGTATTTTGCCTAGTGTGTTCTTTAATTCTTAACTTAAGGGCTCTGCCTGTTTGTCCTACATATTTTGCGTTGCAATTATCACATTTAATTGAACATACACCATTTTTGTCTAGTAGAGGAACGCTGTTGTTAGTGGTAAGTAAGTTGCCTATGGTCGTTGGTGATTTGTATGCTGGTGTAATGTTGTATTTGCTGAAGATTTTGTTAATTTGAAATTAGTTATGCCGAGATGTTTTAAAGGTCTATAGATATTAGTGTTGATGTTTGAGGTGTGATTGGGAAAGATGATATTGTTTGTGATTCTATTTTTGTTTCTGTTGATGATATGATTGATTATTTCTATTGGAAAATTATGACCTATGGCTATTTGTTTGATAATATTGATTTCTGTATTAAAGTCTATTTCATTAAGTGGTACAGTGAAAGCTCTATGTATGTAACTACTTAAGGCAGCAGTTTTGTGATTGAAAGGGAATTTTCGCATGCATCACTATCTATAATTTAAAATTTTACCAACCTTTACCTTTTGAGAAAAGAACATATAAGAGAATATTATAACCTAGAGAAACACATGCGTGAACTTTACAAAACCAGACCAATGTCTTTTAATCGTTCGAAATCTTGTTAATGACGGTAAGAATAATTAAACATCCTAAAACTCACCGTCCGGCTGTGGGTGTCAACTATTCCTCCATACTTTGCTAGTATGTCCATTCCGATCAGGAGCGTCTCCCGTAGTTGGTCCATGCGATGGAATACATCCTGCCTGAGACACCCACCGAATGCCCACGGAATGTGGTAGGACCCTCCCAGTGGCCGCGTGGTTCCATCTGCTAGTCTTACGTGGAGGTCGGATGCTCCGGTTCGCAGGTGGTCCAACGATGCTGCTGCTTGTTGGTTGAGGTAAGATTTCGTGGACCCGGTATCGATCAAGACGAACAGTAGGTAGCCTTCAACCATTAGTTGAATTCTGGGTCTACGGTCCTGCGAAGCCAGTACGGCGTCGGCTTTCATGCAGGTGTTCTGGACGTTGGTGTGTGTATTTACATGATTCGATGGTCGGCGATGCACGGGTTCTGGCTGGGACTGGGGACGCCGGTTTATCCAGTCCGTTGTTCGTTTCCCGGTGTACAGCGGCAGTCTATCGAGCGGATCCCTTCACGCCCGCATCGGGAACAAAAAATTTTCCTTGTTCCGGTGCACTGCGATTGGAAATGTCCGTGGTTACCGCATCTCCAACATTGGACACTCTTCCTATTAGGAGTGTGCGCGTGTTCTCGGGCTGGGCGCGGACGTTCGTCGGATTCTCCTCGAGCGTCCTGGCTGGGCATCGGCCTCGACGTACTCGCCTCGTACCGCTTTTCCTTAGCTCTCTGCACTTTTAGCTCTTCCCGGAGGTTCTCGAATTCTTCGATCTTTTACAGTAGATCCGTCAGGGTGACTACGTCCGTTCGGCGAATGTAGTTTCGGTATTCCGGATTCAGATTCCGGTAGATGCGAGGTAGTTGTTCCTTTGGGCTATGGACTCCGAATCGGCGTAGGAGAACTTGTATGTCTAAAACAAAATCCTTACCCTTCTCGCCGGGTTTATGCTTCCGGTAGTTGATTGCGGCTTCGAGGTGTAGCTGGTAGTCCGCTGGGAGGAAGTAAGATCTGAACCCCTCAGTAAATGCTTGCCATGTTGTAAACTGTTGGGCGTTGTTCCTTAGCCATAGCAACGCAGACCCCTTGAACAGTATAGGGATGGCCGTGAGAAGCGAATCTTCGGGGACCCCGTAACAGGCTACCATCTCATTGATTCTTTCTATAAAGGCAACCGGGTCCGTGTTCCCATCGAACTGAATGCTCCACCGGCGGACCAATTCGCAAGTTTGTGCCCGCGTTGGGGTATCAGTGTCGTCTGACGTTGATTGATTGCCCACCATCGTGCGGTCCGGTGAAAAGAGGCTCCAGGTTGTTTTTGTCTTCGCTTCAAGCTTGCTGGCTGGAACTTTCGGTAGTACGGATTTCCTGTCGTCGCCGTCAGAGTCTTCAGTTCCGGATGGCATTTGTTTTTCTGTTTCTCCAGTAGTCCTTCCTCGGGCGCCAATTTTGTGACGTTACCTGAGCCGGCTTAAACTCGGGCGCCAGATTTTTAGGGTTTTCTCCCTGTAATATGCTTGCGGGCGGTCCAAGAAATTAGAATAACAGATTAAACAGTTTATTTACAGTAATATGTACAGTGCTATCAGATAGTAGTATATCGCAGACGTTCGACGTCGGCTTCTCTGGCACTCGCTGGATCGGCACCCTCGACGATGTCAGCAACTGGAACGTGGACAGCGGCGGTTGTGGTTCTGATACCGGGAATCGAACCCGAACCTTCTGGGTGAAAGCCAGATATCCTAGCCACTAGACCATATCAGATTTTCAAAAACACAAATATTAAAATCTCATTTAGAACCACTTACCTGTTTGAAAAATAATAAAGATAAAGTTCAAAAATCAGAAAGAAAGGGCGTATATACATTGCAGTGTGGGGGTTGTAACGCGGAGTATGTTGGACAAACTAGAAGATCCTTTGACACGCGGTTAAGGGAACACGAGGCGGCCATTAGGTTAAACAGACCGAACCTGTCACATTTCTCAGAACATATTTTGAACAGTAAACATAAATTTGATAGAGATGATAACTTTCAAATGTTGCATTTCACAAATAGTAATAGTGAGAGGAACATCCTAGAAAATTTATAAATTTTAATATCTGAACTCAATGAGAAATGTGTCACGTTAAATGTTAAATTCGAATGCGAACATCAAAATTATTTAAAATCATTAATAGAGACTTTTTCGAGCCGTTGGGTGTTCTTTTAACGTGGCGGTTAGGCAACACTACTTGGTCTCTCTTCACTCTCTATTCTCAATGATCAGCTGATTCCTGTCAACCTCAACAGCTGACATCTACTTGACATTTAATTAGATCTGTGATAAAATGTGATATAACACTAATTTTAAAATTTTTAACTATTTATTTATTTATCGACAGTTTTATATAATTTTAACAAATATTTTAATCAACAAATATAATTTTATCCAACGTAACATGGTATCACTAAAGTTTTAACAAATGACAAGCGATGCCCAATCAACCTAAAGATTGGCTCACAAAATTAGATTTTAACAACTAAGTTTTACAAAATAAGTTTTAACAGTTTAACAATTTTATCGATTTTAACTACATAACATCTAGTCAGCAAAGTAAAAGATCTAGTCTAAAAATCTAGTCAAAAACCAATTAACAGCCGCAACACAAAGTAAGTCTAAATTAAAATTAAAATTAACTAAAATTAAATAAATTAAAATTATAACCAAAATTAAATTAATTAAAAACGAAAATTAAAAATAAAATTTAGAACAATAAAACTTAAAACTAAAATATACTTATAAACTATACCACCCAAGGTTGGACGTCACACCATACCCAAAACCTAAAATTGAAGGAGTTGCCATAAGTCTTGGAATTGCAGATTTTAGAAACATGTAAACGTTTGACCAGTTAGTACATTGTAAGTCAACTTCAATTGTAACATTTCACCTTTTAATTTATTAATTTATAGATTCTTGCCTGATGATGGGACAATGTCCCGAAATCGATTGCAAATTTTGGTAATATTTTAACACTCAAGTTGGACCTGACAACCCTTCTTGATGGTTATTGTCATTAATAAAAGTTGAGTCAAGATACATCGAGATCTTGTGTTTTTTGATCTTCCTTTTTCCAATTAATGAATTATTGTACATATTTTTATGCCTAAAAAGTAGGTATACCGGGTGGAAATGAAAACCGGGTCACCTCTATAACTTTTTTATTTATGAATAGAAAAATTTGAAATTTGGCTATGTTCTATGGTTCAAAAGAACAAATTTTATGTGCATTTTTTATTTTCGAAATCACTTCCGGTTTCACCAGAAACACCATGAACTTTGTTTTTTTAAATGTAACATCCCATATTTTTATTCATGGCTTAAAATACTTTTAAAAAAGAAGTATTTTTGAGATATTAGTTTTTATTTTTTTTGTAAAAAAAATTGGATTTGTTTTTTGAAGTCCTAACAGCCAGATTCATTTTAACTGCGATGAGATTTTAAAATTTGTAACGACTTTTAAATACAACTAACCATTTAAAATAATATTTGCTGTTCCAGCATCACATCTCACCATGTAGGTATCGCCGAAATAATTAATTCCGACTTCTACGTTTTCCTCGTATAAGCTCAAAATAGAAATGAACAATAAAATAAAACTTTTAAAAGTGACACAACCAAGTGAAGTTAGCACTTTAAGGATACTACTATCCGTAACCTACCTCCTTGCCATGGTTAGGATTTTCGTAACTATAGTTAAGAATATGACGTCACTCTCGACGTAACTACTGTCAATTTTTGCTCGCAAGAATGCATATCGTTAGCTATTTCTGTAACTACTCCTAACATTTTTACTCGCGAGAATCCGCCTCAAGTTGATTAAAAATTTCATTAATAACTTCTCGCTCATCTTGCGATATTATCTTCTTTGCAATACTATCAATGACACCAATATTACTCAATTCATTTTCTTCATGCACATTTTCAACTTCACGAATTACTCCTAATTGAACATCTTTTGCTAAACTTTGATCTTCATCTGATACATTTACTATCCTCACAGGTACCTGTTTCTTATTTTCACAAATTACTTTTGCTACAATTATAGACACTGGAAGTTCTGGATTGGGATCAATAATCACGTAAGGTGCTTGGGATAGCTTCCACGAAACCCTTGCCATAGTAATTTTTGTTGATCTGACTAATTTCCTCTCGATGTTGACGAATTTCGTTCATTACACTGACTCCACTAGCTCCCTCCATAGGTACAGCATTCCGCTAAATTACCTTTATTATTCTCTTCATGTGTATCAACGCATAACTCCGTTTAATTTTTCACTTAATTTACCTTGTTTATTATAACATCTTCACCCTTGCTAATTTCAGTACTTTTCTTCTTTTTAATCGCTCTCCTCTTCTTACATTTCTCTGCTCTAGTTTGACTCTTCCAAATATCGAGTGTCACTTCGTTTTCGGCTTCGGCTTCATCAGAATGTTGTAAGCAATCCTGCTTATCATCTTCGGTGCAAGCTCCATTGACACCATCTGGCCTTGTTGATGCATGTCTAGGTGCTACACTTGAAGAAGAAATCTGATCGCTTTCTTCGTTATCGATACCAATACTAAAAGTAGTGCTAGAGATGAAAGTTTCACTGTATTCTAATAATTCTTCATCACTCTTCATATATAAAGTTTTTCCTCTTAACCTCAATATGCCATTTCGCCAATCAATGTTTACTCCTTGTTTGCACAAAATCAACCCCTATTACCGCGTCTACTCTTAATTTTAGTCCTTTCACTGAGTCAAACTCGTAGTCAAATTGTAAATTTTTAAAGAAATTTAAATGTACTTTATCTAATCTCTCACAATGTAATTTATTTCCACTGGCAGTGATTAGTTCATTATATTTACTTTGTTTTATACAGTTATAATTGTCTTCATTCAAAATATTGGATTTATTTACCGATACCGCTGTTGAGTTTATGTTCAGTTTTGGTTTTTTAGAGTTGGCATGTAATAAAAAAAAAGGATTGATAATGTCAAGTTTTTTTTGAAAAGTCGTTGAATAATAAAAAGATTTTTTCACAAGTGTTTTATTAACTATTAATAGTAAATAGTATTGAAGTTAACATTTGTGGCGACCGTAACAGGACACTTGTGAGAAAATGGATCGAAAAAAAAAGTCAAAAGAAAGAAAATATAGATAAAGATGAAATTGAAATTGAAACAGCAGTATTATTATTAGAGAAAAGAGCTAAAGAACTTATAGAAGCTGACAAAGTTATTTTTAAATTAATGTTAGATTTAGAAATAACAGAAGAAGCTTATGATGAAGTTAGATTAGAAATAAATAAAATATTAAAATCGAATTTAAAAGAAAATACTGTCAACAATCAAAATAATGTCCAATATTGACGCTCGAAGAAAATTTAAATTGCCTGAAATTGAATTAAAAAAGTTCGGTGGAGATTTAAAAGATTGGTTACATTTTTGGGGCCAGTTTAGAAAAATTCATGAAGACGTGGAGTTGGATTTGGAAGATAAATTTCAATATTTATTACAATCAATGATAGAAAACAGTAGAGCTCATGAATTGGTTAATAGTTTTCCTCCAAATGCCAACAGTTATATAAAGGCAATTGAAAGTTTAAAATTAAGATTTGGAAGAAAAGATATGCTTGTTGAAGTATATGTTCGAGAATTATTAACTTTAATTTTAAAAAAGGTTTTAAACAAAGAAAATAAAATGTCGTTATGTTCATTATATGATAAATTGGAATCACAATTAAGAGCTTTGGAATCGCTAGGTGTAAATTCAGATAATTATGCAGCAATGTTATATCCATTAGTTGAATCATGTATTCCAGAAGAATAGTTGAGAGCTTGGCAAAGAACACCAGTATTTTATGAAACCGAAAATAGGGAAGAAGGAAGTAAGAATAGACTATTGAAACTTATGAAATTTTTAGGATCTGAGGTTGAAAATGAAGAACGTATAAGCTTAGCAACCGCTGGGTTTGGTGTACAAGAAGAACAAGGGAAAATTAACAAGAAAAAATATCAAAACCTAGATAATATTGCAACAGCATCGAATTTGTTGAATATAAAAGAAAATAATAAGTGATTTAATAACTGCATTTTTTGTGACAATAAATATTTTAGTAATAATTGTTTTAAAGCTAAGAAAATGAAAATGGAAGAAAAAAGGAAAATAATTAATGAAAAACAGTGCTGTTATTATTGCCTACGTCCAAATCACTTTGCAAAGACATGTAAGAAATTTATAAAACGTTCAATTTGTAAAGGAAGACATTTAGAAATAATGTGTACTGAAAAAGAAAATCAGAAGGTATCAAAGATCGTAAACGTGAACGTTAATATAACAATCAGTGAAAATGTTTTAACAAGTTATTCGATTTCCCAATAAATTTTTTTGTTGACATTGGTGGTTAAGATAAAAACATCAAATGGTTATGTTCCAGTAAGAGCTATAATAGATACGGGTTCAACGAGATCATATGTTTTGAGTTCAACTGCTGAAAAATTGGATCTAATGTGTATTGAAACAGAATGTATAAAACATAATTTATTTGGATGGTTTTCAAACTCAACAAAAAGACCATAAGCTTTACAAAATATTTTTATCAAATATGAATAATTTAAGTGATTATTGTATAAAAGCATTAGAACAATCAGTAATTATTGGAGAAATTTCAAGTATTAGAAATGGTCCATGGATCAACAAACTAAAAGAACTTAGTATTGAAATTGGTGACTTGGGACACATTAAAGGACCAATACAAGTATTGTTAGGAGTAGAAAGGACTAGCCGGTTCTGGATCACACATTCCACATTTTGCTGGCCCCGCCTCCCATGTAAAGTGCCCATAAGGAGTGTCACGCCCACCCCCCACCTGAGCTGATTGGTCGGTTCTCCCTTCCTTCCTGAGCTCTGATTGGTCCTTCCCCCTCCTAAGCTCCTCCTTCTTCAGCACCTATTGGTCCACCAGTTGCCCCTCTCTAATTTTATTGGACGGCGACCATTTTCCTAATTAGGGCCCCACCCCAAGTACGCTGATTGGTTACGTGCTTAAAGTAAGTGCTGCCATCTGCAAATCGGTAGCTTAAGTTACTAATTCTAGTGGCGCCATCTGAAGTTTGCGGCAAAGCGTCAAAGCTCGGTTGCTCCCCCTCTGGTTGCGGTGACTTCCTTTGGTTATATAGGGGTGCCAGGCTACCTCGTTTACCTGACTCTTTCCGCTGGTTCGATAGCGACTGCTAATGAAGCTGGAATTGAAGACATTGTTCGTTGTTCTACAGGTCCCCTTAATCCGAGCAGGAATTGACGTCTAAGATCCACATCAAGACGCTTCTTCATAAACTCTTGTTCCGCTTTATCCGATGTCGGCACTACCGTATCGTGACCAAGTACCTTAATTCGCGACGCAAATTCTGGGACACTTTCACCGTTCCGTTGTTTACAATATAATAATTTAAAATCAGCATCACCTGGCATTTTAATTTTCACGAACCTATTTTTAAGTGCTTTTAAAAATAGTTTCAAGTCCTCAGTTGTCCTTAATTCTGGCTCACTTATTAAGAATTGGCGCGCTTCACTCCGCAATTTTAAACGCATTAATGAAAGAGTATCTACATCGCTCCATTTCGCTAACTTCGCTGTTTCGGTGACTAAATCAATATACTCTTCGATACTGGTTGTACCGTCATAATTTTGAATCATTGAAAATGTACTTAGCTTAAAGGTCGACGCGTCAAGTGTTTCTAAGATATCTGTATTAGCACGAGGTTGATTTTGCGCGGTAAGTTGTGAACCTCCGGCTGAAAGTGTTTCGTTGTCAGACATTTTAGTTGGGTTTTTATACAAAAATGACTAAACGCTGATTATCTACTATAGTACACCTACGATATAGCACATGCCATTTGACAAATACTATCTACAAGTGGAATTCTAACTAAACGTAGTTCATAACGTACAACCCTGGGCAAAACTTGCAAAATTTTTTGGTTCAGGCCTAAGACTACCAATTTATTAAACTCATCTAATCCGTGCAAAGACTGAATACCAATAACAGTATCTTGCAGGATGTTCATGCTAGAATGCTGAGAAAAAAAAATGAAGATTTAAAAAAAAAATCGGTATATTCACTCATTCATTATCCTATAATGAAATCTATGCAATCAAGTACTCCATTTTCCTCATCGTAGTCTGTGAGATCCTCGGACGCCGTCACCATCACGTGGAGCCTCCCGTCCTCCCGATTTTCGTATACTAATAAGACCTCGTCGGGCCCGTAATAGTAATAGCCGATGTAACGTGCCCCAGTCGGCGGAAGGACTTGGTAGACTCGGACTCGCTCCGTGAGCTCAAGTGGCAGTACTGCTGCCAGGAAAGCATCGAAGAACACTTGAGGTGTTTCATGTGACATATGGAAAGATTGTTTTTTGTTTTTTTTTTAATTACCGAATCTGTTCAGAAAAAGAAAACGAAAAATTTTGTTTTAAGAAATTGATTAAATAATACTTTAAAAAAATGAAAACTAACTAATTCATTTACTAATTACCACAAAAATCGCAAGTAAATAAAAAAAAATATGTTCACTTATATTACAAATGACTGTGTATAATTCTGAGTCCGAATATGCTACATCAACATGAACAATAGGCCAAGTTCCTGTAAAGCTAGGAAGATAACGTCTCAGGGATTCAAAGCTGCGTTCCATTATTTTTTAATTTCTCTAAAAATGCCACAAATTCTTTTGAAAGAATTCCAATATCGCCCAAGTCGGGATAAACTTCGATAGAGATTTTTTTTACAACACTGAGACAAATAAATAAGATAGTATGATTTTCCCAAAATAATGCCAGAATACAAGTGATCGCAATTTTTTATTGGGTCTGTAACTAATATTTCGCAAATTTCCCAGTCGTTAGTATGCTGTGGACAAAATGCTCTTAAAATTTCTAATCAGGCAATCTTTTTACATTAGTAATTCAAAAGGGAAAAAAGAAGAAAAAAAAAATAAATATGTACAGAACTTTCAGGTAACATTTTGAAAAATAATTCAGTGTTGATTAAGATTAAGAGGATAGTCTGCAAAATGTGTAACTCAGAATTCTGGGTCGCTCAAAGCATTTTACATACACGTCGGACGGACGTGTGCTTGCTTTTTTTGTATCTCTTTCTAACAGCAAGAAATTTTGTATTATTTCTTTCCGTGCTATCGCAGGTGCAGACAGCGGTTTTGAGAACCAATAAGATGGTTTTTGGGCGTTGCAAAGGAACTCATTCACTTTTACTATTCATTTAAAACAGCATCGATAAATAAAAATGAATATCCAAACGTAAAGCGTTTCGAACTTGTAAAGTTGTAGCAATGACCATTTATTACTTATTGAAATATTTTATATTTTTATCAAGGACTGTATTTTAAACGGATATACAATATACAATAATTAATATTTTCTTTATTTTAATTAAAAAAAAATAAAATTTTGGTTGAAACTTATACGAAATACCTTTACTTACGTTATGACACCTCATATAAACTTTTCACCGATATTGTAATTCTTCGTTTTAGCTTTCTTATTGGATCTTATCCTCCTCGTCTCTGCGCTTCTATTAATTACCTCACTAGCTTTTTGATGAACCATACTCATCCTTGTTATCATTTCAGCTACATAATTTTCATCTAAATCGTACCTTAATGTAACCGGTTTAATTAGAGAATGGAATGACAATTCCATGTCTCTCAAGTGCATTAAAAAAATGGTGTTTCGCCTGTAGATTTATTTATGTTATTTCTGATGGAAATACAAACAAATGGAATCATATCATCCCAACTATCGTTTTGTTTGTTTACATAATGTGATATCATTGTTTTGAGTGTTTTGTGCATCCTTTCGATAACTCCGTTAGAGCATGGATGCCATGGCGAAGTCTGAATTTTCTGGATACCTAAATAATTACATATTTCCTTGAACATTTTAGAGACAAATTGTGTTCCACAATCAGTTAAAAGTGCCCTTGGCGCTCCATGACGAGTAATTACATTGGTCACAAATGCTTTTGCAACAGTACTTGCTTTGATAACTGGGTGTGGTATACATTCAGGACACCTCGAAAGATAATCAATAACTGTCAAAATATACTTGTTACCATTTCTCGTTTGTGTAGTGGTCCTACCAAGTCCATTGATGCTCTTGCCCATATTCCATGTGGTACATTCATTTCTTGCTGTTCAGCTGCTTTCTGGTAAGAAGACTTATGTGTGTTACACGAATGACAATCCTTGCAATTCCTTTTAATTTCCTTGGATATGTTTTTCCAGAAAAAATGCCTTTTTATCATCTCAAGCATTTTCTCATGACTTGGATGGCAACTTATTGGTGCATCTTGGTACAACTGCAAAATGGTTGGTATCATGACACATAAGCAATTGATCTTCTCGTTCGTGTCCTTGTCGTAGGCGATATGCTAAACCACCATGCTGCTTGTAGAAATGTTCAATATGTCCAAGATATCTTGTAATTGATGGATCATTTTCTTGAGCTGTTTTAATCTGATTGATGTCCCAGATTCCAAATAACAACGAAAATATTTAACAGCCCAGACTACTGCCAACCCTTCACGTTCGATAGTAGAATAACGTGATTCGGGACCATTTAAAATTCTACTTGCGTACGAAATATGATGTTCAGAGATACCATACTTTTGACAATGTATTGTACTGATTGCTACACCACTTGCATCGGTAACTAAAATAAAAGATTTACTAAAATCTGGGTATTTCAAAATAAGAGGGGTAATCAGAGTTAATTTAAGACTTTCGAATGCATTATCATGCTCTGCATTCCATGCTAATTTACTCTCTTTCTTTGTTAATAATGTTAAAGGTTTCGCTAAATCTGAAAATTTAGGGATAAATTTTCTATAAACACCCACTAAACCTTTTTTCTTTAACCGTCTTGGGTTTGGGATAATTTTTAATTATCTCCGTTTTCTCGGGATCAGTCAGCCTTCACCGGATATAATATGTCCTAAGAATTTCACTTTCCGTTTAAAAAAATAACACTTACTGGGTTTCAATTTTAAATTGTTCTCCCGCAATCTTAAAAATACTTCGCGTAATCGGCCTACTTGTTTGCGTAAATTATCCCTAGAAAATACGATAAAATTATCACTAGAAAATACTATAATATCATCTAAATAAACTAAACAAATTATTCCCGTTAACCCCGATAACACTGCGTACATTAGTCTTTGCCACGTACTCGGAGCGTTTCTAAGGCCGAACGGCATTCGCACAAATTCAAAGTGTTTATATGGCGTGGAAAATGCTGTTTTTTCTCTGTCCTCTGGTTGCATTTCCACTTGAAAATAACCTGATGCTAAATCCATTACCGAAAATAACTTACAACCCGATAATTGATCAATGGTATCACTTAAAAAGTGGTAAAGGGAAAAATACTGGTTTCGTAATTTCGTTCCACCCTCGATAGTCAATACACACTCTAATTTCTGGCACATCATCTTCCCTTGTTTTCTTATCCACTATTACAATAGGTGCATTCCAAGGCGACTTACTTTCTACTATGATTCCTTCCTTAAGCATTTTATTAATTTCCTTATCCAATTTTTCACGTTTTGCATGGGGGATTTTATATGGTCTTTTCACAATTGGATGTGAATTTTCTTCCGTGATAATTCTGTGCTTCACTTTACTTGTACATGATAAGGGTATATTATCAACTCTAAAAACATCTGCAAATTCTGTAACTAAATCATACAAAATGTCTTTCTTTTCACCATTAATTCCTGATACATAAAGTTGATTAAAAATTTCATTAATAACTTCTCGCTCATCTTGAGATATTCTCTTCTTTGTAATACTATTAATGACACCAATATTACTCAATTCATTTTCTTCATGCACATTTTCAACTTCACAAATTACTCCTAATTGAACATCTTTTGCTATGCTTTGAACTTCATCTGATACATTTACTATCCTCACAGGTACCTGTTTCTTATTTTCACAAATTACTTTTGCTACAATTACAGACACTGGAAGTTCTGGATTAGGATCAATAATCTCGTAAGGTGCTTGGGGCAGCTTCCACGAAACCCTTGCCATCGTAACTGCTTCAGACCTCGGTGGTATACACAGTTTCTGCATAAAATGAACCGAGTTGATCGTGATCGATACCAATACTAAAAGTAGTTCTAGAGATGAAAGTTTCACTGTATTCTAATAATTCTTCATCGCTCCTAGTTAAATTTGGGCGTATGTTTGTAAGGGGGTTCAGGTGTGTATTGAAAATGTTCTTCTTCAATTACATAATTAAGGGCAGTTTCTAAGCAGTCCGGTTGTCTTAATCTAATCGTGCTTTGTAACTGACCTTTTAATCCACGGATAAATGTTTTTAATGCTGTGTCATCAAATTGTTTTAAATGAATTAATTTACTTTGATTGTCTAATTCTGCTAAAGAATAAATTTTTAAAGCTAATTTACTTCGAGCTTGTTGAATTCGCTTGGCAAAATCTAAAGTTCTCTCATTTTTTTGAGGTTTCAAATTCAATAAATCCTGAACTAAACAATCGTAATTGCGTAGGTCGCCGAACCTCTGTCTTAAGTTGGATTTAATTTCATTCCACATCTTAAGTTCCGTTCGTGAACCTATTGCAATTAGCGCACGGCCTTGCAACTTGCTGATTACAGCTTTAAGCAAGAAATTGTTGACCTGTATTTTCTTAAATGGTCTATAATCGCTAAGATCTGACTCACATCGTGAGATAAAAATCTCTGTCATATCATTGTTACCGTCAAAATTTGGAATAGTATCAATGTTAAGTCTAAGTAATTGGTAATCGATGATTTGAGCTTGAGCTTGTTCTAGATTTTGATTTTGATTTCCGTTTGGCATTTTTTTAGTTAAAGTACCTACTTGATAAACTAATTCATCTATTTCACTGCTGTCAAAATTATAAAAAGATTGATCAAGTGAATTGTTGAAAAGATCCTCTACTGAGCTGGTACTACTGCTATCACTCATAAGTTAATATCAGACTGAGCTTTACTACCAGTTGGCAATAAAATTAGGGATATAATAAAATGGATAACGGAAAATTTGGCACTTACTTGTCGGATAAAACTTCCGGAGTTGAACTAAAAAAATCAATATCACTTCCGCAGTAATTAATATTCGTTTTCTCAGAAAAAATGTTTTCTGTGAATATTTCTTTAAATGCCCTACACATGTTACAGGAAAGTACCAGTTTTGATTAAAAACCTTTTCTACTGTAATATTAGCTCCAGAGCTGAAAAATAATCCAAAATGTAGAAACAGTAATAGTTCTATCATTAAATTTTTTAGATCCACTATACGTTTCCCATCATCAAAATTAAATTTTCGTTAGCAATGTGATATAGATTATAAAATATTTAATTACCTTTTATTCATTAACTTTCAATTTGAAAAATGATTTTCACCATAGCCAAAATCATTAGGTGATGGTACTATTTCCACGTGTTCAGATCTGTAATTAAAAGTGGGTAAATACAGGGTTTTAAATAAAGCAAACGTTATTGACTTACGAAATGGCGTAAGTAATATCATTAGAGGTGCAAGTTTGTAACCTAACGAGTTGACTCGTTAGATATTTTATGTCTCTCTTTTCACTCAAAAACGTTCATAATATCTAAACGAGACAAAAATCGTACCTATGTGAAGTTAGCAATAACTTTTCCAGCAATAAGTTTTTACATGTAATTTTCCATAAGAACAAAATCGCTCATATCTGTCAAAATACTTTCAAAATAATTAAAAAAAGGTATGACCGTAAAGATCGTTTCAAGAGCAATACAATGGTATTAGACTCATAGTTAGTCCGTCCATAATAAGGGAGAAATTAATACAAAGGTAACATCAAAACAGTGAAATTTATTAAAATTGCTTACATTCGAACCCCGTTTCAAGGGGTACTTTACAAATATTACAAAATAAAAACTATACCACTAAATAGTACACTTAAAGACGAATACAACAGTATATAAAACAAAGTTAGTCCGTTCGATTTAGCATATCTAATTTCAAAACAAAAAATGCGGTGTTTCGACATAAACTTTATTTAAATTCTACATATATCGAGTTTCCGGACTTGCATAAAAAAGTTATTAAAACCATCTGAAAGACAATTAAAATGCGAATCCAATGTTATGTAACACTTAGTTAGTCCGTGCGGTTTTAATGATCAATTTTGCAATTAAAATATTTCTATTCTAGATCTTCAAGTGTACTCGCAAACAAACAAGTTAGTTTGTTGGCAATAAGTCATATATCAAGTTTCCGAACTTGCATAAAAAAGTTATTTACACCATCTAAAAGATAATTAAAATGCGAATCCGAGGGTATGTAACTCTTAGTTAGTCCGTGCAGTTTTAATGATAAAATTTGCAATTAAAATTTGAGGTACGCGTTGAGTAATTCTTATTCGCGCTTTATTTCAATTCCTCATATATCGAGTTTCCGAACTTGCATAAAAAAGTTATTCATACCATCTGAAAGATAATTAAAATGCGAATCCGAGGGTATGTAACTCTTAGTTAGTCCGTGCGGTTTTAAAGATCAAATTTGCAATTAAAATTTGAGGTACGCGGTGTGTTATTCTTTCCCGCGCTATATTTAATTCCTCATATATCGAGTTTCCGAAGTTGCATAAAAAAGTTATTAACACCATCTGAAAGTTAATTAAAATACGAATCCGAGGGTATGCAACTCTTAGTTAGTTCGTGCGGTTTTAATGATCAAATTTGCAAATAAAATTTGAGGTACGCGGTGTGTTATTCTTTCCCGCGCTATATTTAATTCCTCATATATCGAGTTTCCGAAGTTGCATAAAAAAGTTAATCACACCATCTGAAAGATAATTAAAATGCGAATCCGATGGTAAATATCTCTTAGTTAGTCCGTGCGGTTTAAATGATTAAATTTGCAATTAAAATTTAAGGTACGCGATATGTTATTTTTACCCGCGCTTTAATTAAATTCCTCATATATCGAGTTTCCGAACTTGCATAAAAAAGTTAATAACACCATCTGAAAGATAATTAAAATACGAATCCGAGGGTATGTAACTCTTAGTTAGTCCGTGCGGTTTTAATGGTCAAATTTGCAATTAAGGTTTGAGGTACGCGGTGTGTTATTCTTACTCGCGCTTTATTTAAATTCCTCATATATCGAATTTCCGAACATGCACAAAAAAGTTATTCATACCTGTAACGCTCTCTCGCCAGTGAGCGCACAAAGAGGCGCGATACCAGTCAGTTTTCTCGGGCGCCAGGAGTTTAACGTGCGTCCACACGTTGAGGTGAGCTGTTCGACCTCGGATTGCTACAGGTAGTACTCAGTGGAGATAGAATTTCAGGATTCGTTGAAGGTTTGCGGATTAAAACGAGCAAAATAAAGTGTAGTTAAATTTATTACCACAAAACTACGGCGAGATTATAAAATAGTTACGGTATCACAGATTAATGGCAGGTACAAGTAGTAGGCCGGTTACACAAAATTATCTTAGTCTAATTACAATAATGCGAACTGGTCTCTAGGGCGCAGCGAAACGTCGGTACGGGATGGTTCGAATACGGGTATCGTGCGGAGGCGATTACGGGTTTACTAGTGTGTTATAGTACGGTAATGCGGTAAAGGTAACACAAGACAGCCAAATAAATTGGCGGGCTGGGTAGACGCGTGGTCTTCCGCTACAGAGACAGTGTCGGACAAGGGCCTCGACTCCTGTTCTGGGTTGGACTTAGTGACCAACTACTTCAAGAATGCGACAGTTGGACAAGGGCCTCATCGTCACAGACTATCAGTAGGTGCGCTACTAGACCGGATACGGTAACACAACTTCACAAGACGTTCACAGACGGGGACGGTATATTATGGTAGGCGTGTGGTCAGTGACCAACCACTTCACGTTTGCGACAGTTGGACAAGGGCCTCGTCGCCACACACGATCAGTAGTTACGCTATTAACGGGACCAGGTACAGGCACGATCAAGTGACGGGCGTAGTTCACTTCAACTCTGTGATAGTTGGACAAGGGCCTCGTCACCACAGATTATCAGTCAACCACTAAGTGCCAGGTCAAATAAAAGTACAAGTACGGGCGAGTTAGGCTCGACACAGGAGAACAAATAATAAATTTCAAATCGGTAACACACAAGCAAGACGGAAACAAAATTTGTAAATATAGGCTAACTTTATAAGTGCGGTATAAACTCACCGGAAAGGTATAATTTCCAAAGGGAATAACGGTTGAACCAAATAGAACTTTGAAGAACTGTTGCTATCTGCTGATTGATTGATTGATAACTGTCGATTGATAACTGATATCTGATAACTGATGACTGATTGATTGATTGATTGATTGATTGATTGATTGATCCAGTCCTAGGGCGAGCCCGGCTATTTATACCCACGGGGTCTATCTATCTCTATCTACATCGCTCGGTCTCCCTCTAATCGCGGTGGGAATGACCGAAAACGGTTGCGCGTACGGTACTCTGCTTTAAGGCGATGCTGCGGCTTAAATTTGACTTCAGGGTCACGCGTCAAATTTTTACAAAATTAAATAACATTTTCGGGAATTAAAAATACCAATTAACAATGCATACGTCTTAAATCTAGCTAATGATATGTTACAATACTGTTGCGTTCCTTTAAACTAAGGAAAGGTCCAAAATGAAAAGTTATTTTAGGGTTCTTGCGTTTATTCCGATAAAAGAGTTTAACATAAACAATTTTTAGCTGGATACGGATTAACTGTGCAGATGTGTTTCCAAAGTGGAAAACTCACGTAGAACTAACTTAACTTAGCTATGGCTACCAGGAGCCGCGACAAGGAAAGAAGTTTAGCTTTTTAAAATGATTACAAAACTAGAAATTAACAAAGACATAAAGCTAAACTTATTTCCTTTCCAAACAACAAAATCAGCAAAAACTTATTAAATTCACAATTCGCAGTTTCAAGAACAATCTTAAAATATATAATTTCTAAGCACGTTTCATTTAAAATATAAGCTTTCAAAGGTAAAAATATTTTGTTACAATGATAACTGAAAATATTGTCACGATGGCCACCGTGATATGGACTATTAACCCTAATCCACCCTTAGCATAAGCCGGGGTAATTCCTGCAGCCAAGTAGAACAACACACGTAATGCCGACTCAAAGTCTCCAAGCTGAGTATCATCAGCAGTAAATGCGCCATAACGCCCAACTACAGTTTCATTTGTATAAGCTGAGTCAGCTACAACAATGTTCGCGGCATATTGATCCATAGCTGAGCGGGTGATGGACACTAGTCGGTTATAACCTAATAAAGCCTGCACTGCTACAATGAGCATTGCTCTGGCTTCTGCCTGATTTAATACCATCGTGACAGGGAGGTACGGCCCGATAAGATCACCCATAACTGCGGTGTACACAAGCTCAGCATCTGGAGGCCCGTTATTCAAGGAAATGGCCCTACCAAAGTAGGCTAAATAAGCCATTGAAACCGTATAGTCGTCTGTCCATGTGCCGATGCTTGGAACGGATACTTGTTAATATTCGTTAAGAACAATTTCGACAGCACGGGGTTGGTTGTTAAATACTTCGTATAGAAGTCACGATTAGCGCAAGGTCCTGCGATACGGAATTCAGCCATTATGTCAACAGATTGGTCCTGTTATTCAGTATATAATGATCAAGTGGTATTAGGGAATGATAGTGATGAAGGTCAACTCCCGATGTAACAGAGATGGTCTATAATAATAAGTAAATATATAGGATAGGAGATGTAAGAAAAGAACGAAAAATAGGACTACAATGATAAAATATTCATACAAAACGACAACACTCTACAACAGAGAACACACGACAAACGAAAAAGAGACAAACGAATACGATAAAAGAATTATCTAATAATTTGTGATTTTTCGTCAAGGGGTAGTTTTAAAACAGGCCGAAACGTTCTGTGCATATATACTGGCGTTCAGATCCAGGTTGAGCTATAGTATGAGTTTTCGTTATCTGTGAGTTGGGTCTTTGGAACTGAATAACATAAATGATGATATGGTGCGTAAGTCAATGATAGGTGCATGCAATTGTCATTAAAACGATAGATTATATGGTTATATACATATATATATAGGCTTAAAAGCTAAGATTATAATATTCTTAAATGCTAACTATTGATTATACATTGGATAACATGGATTATGATTATAAGATTAACAATATAATTAAAGGATAATATATAATAAAAGATACATATAATACGATATTTAGAGTCGATAATATTCTGATATGAAATTAACTCACAGGATTAAATGTTTTCGGATATATGCTACTGTAAGTCACAGCTATCTGATCGGACTGCGGAGCTGATGCTTGGTCCGTCTGAATTAACACTTGCTGCAGTTCTGTTTCTTCATGCGTCCTGTCTGATGCCTGCTTATCTACTGGATGCTCACGTTTAGTCTGATGTAATACCCAGCATGTCACGGAATTCCATAGTGCAGCAATGAGATACATGCTGAAGCCATACACTTGGTATAGAGCATGACCATGTATAACAGTATCACATATCCATTTCAGAATACCAAACAAAGCGATCACCCCGATGAAGTTAGAGACAATTATGCCAAAATGACCCATGAAACCCCATATTTGTTTAGTAAGTTTATTCTGTAATCCATCTAACGAACTTTCATCAAACATATTGACAAGTGATCCTCCTTGTTGATCAGTTCTCATTCCACTAAACCCTCTACTAACGATAGAGCTGATTGCCTCACGTTCAGGACCATACATTATATGGTCACGCAAGCTCTCAAGGTCTTCTTCAGTATAAATACCGCTGGATGCCAATGACAAAGGGGATTCATATGACCATTTTGGTTCAACATTTGGTGATAATGTCTGAGGGCTAGGGGTTTCATGGATAGTCTTGCCCTTTACAGCGTACCACTTGTTGAGAATATTATATACCGGGGGAAACATGTTATTGCAGCTAATTTCTTGTCCGTGTTTCTGAATTAACCTGCTCTTTGGCGACAGGAACATAGAAATGTTCTTATAATAAATCGGCAACTCATGATAACAAAGGTTAGTTTTCCGAAACACAACTGAAACTGGATAACATTTACTTACATATATAACCTCACCAACTCTCGTCCCTGTATATCCCGGTCCTTTACCGTAAATATAAGCAAACTCTAATGGGTCTGTGTTAGCGAGCGTTAACTGCAAATCCAACTGCTGTTTCTCCAGAAGGCATTGTTGTGTTAATAGAGTGCCATATAACGATTTCATATTAGATTCTAAGTTCCGTTCAATGAATACAAATTTAGAGTTGATATATGTGAACAGGTCATACGATGCTACCTTGGACATTGACCTCTTCCACCAGAAATTCTCACCTATTTTTCTAACTACAATCAATTTCGGGTGTTCAGTCTGAAATGCTGTGATGCCACATATCTTGTAAACCGAAGTGATCCTTAATGAGAAGAGCATTCCATTGGTGTTGACAGTAACAATGGAGTTGATATAGCGATTCTGATTTTTCATCACATTGTTAGTTATGTTAGCAAACCCTTCATAGAGGACCATATGCTCATTTGGTTTACAAGAGTCGGTAGGGATAGCTTTCCAGTAACTGTAACCAAGGATTTCATCAAAGCAGCTCTCCTTTTTATAGTCACAGTATAACCCTGATGGGAAATGAAGCTTGCCGGTTTTCAAGTTTGCTTGTAGTGTCTGCTCAGTGATGGTCATTTTGATGTAACCAACAACCGCCACATTACTCCATGAGCCACCTACATCTGAGAAACTATCTCCTCCACAATAGCCGTTGTCGTCCGTCCATCCTGAAATTGTGTGTGTCTTCGTGTATGAGCGGTTCGGTACAACATCATAAAATTTCAAGGGTTTCTTAGTCCTGCAGAAGATACAAGCTTCTCCTCTGTCGATGGCATCGTCACATTCCTCCCTCGTCATCTTATACATATACGTGAGTAGACCACCAGTAACCAGAGCAGAGTGGCCAGTACTACCACAGTTGTATACTATCCTAGTTATGGATACACTGCATGTCCTCACTTTCAAATCTACCTCATCAACGAGCTGCACTAACTGTATCTCTTCTGTGAATGGTTCAGCTTTAACGTCAAGATGTAGACACTCATCAACTCCGGTCAAGCTTATCTGCGTATAGTTGAGTGTCGAAGGGTTGCAGTCATAACCAATGATCTTAGATGAGGTGTCCGATATGGCCGAAGTGAACCCTGGGTACACTTTCATCATGTCTAGAGTTGGATCTGAATCCACAATCCATATCGCGCAGAATACCATAGCTGCTCTAAAAATGCTGTATCTATACATCCTTGGAAAAACTGCTGACAGTATAAACCAACAAAAACAACGACAAAAACGATATAAACAGTAAATAACTTACAGTATTAAAAATGATTTTTCGATTTCCACGAGGGGAGGGTAATGTCACGATGGCCAAAAGTTATATTTTTTTTGGAAAGTTTAATTAAAATCAATTTAATAAATTTTAACAAAATTAATTCATAAAATAAAGTAATTGCACATTTTGCAAAAGCCTGGCAGGACATCACCCTCTACACGTGCCGCGAAGTCGACGTACCTGATGGGTCTGCAAAAATTATTACAGTTGGTCAATTAATTAAATAATTTGAATAAACAATTAAATTATATTGCAATTGTGCATGAGCCGCTGTAATAAGGATTGCTGATCAATCAGGGAAGTCGACTTCGCGGCACGTGTAGAGGGTGATGTCCTGCCAGGCTTTTGCAAAATGTGCAATTACTTTATTTTATGAATTAATTTTGTTAAAATTTATTAAATTGATTTTAATTAAACTTTCCAAAAAAAATATAACTTTTGGCCATCGTGACAATATGATAATATACAATAAAATACAATAATATACCCGAAATCAGGGTGGGCACACAACACCCCCTCCCTTAAAAGAAAGATTCGTCTAACTCAGTTCGACGAATCTTTTCGAATAGCTCGTCTACCTACAATGGACGACAATGATTTAGATTGTTTTACAACCTGATGTTGTCTGCTAGAACCACATTCTGACTCTCTCACAGATAGCTCCCTCACAGGTAACTCTATCACTGAGTTTTTAGGACTATTATCCTTATAATATCTAACACATCTATTTGGAGATACTCTGTTAGAGTCAAAATGTTGTTCCATCGTTATACAAATTCCGGAGTTATCACAACATCTTTTTCCTAAACATTTTCTTAAACATTTTCTAAAACAAAAGTATATTAATACACAAGCAATTAAAATCAAAATGCAATAAGTCAATACAGAGTACGTATGAAAAATTTCATCCTTTTTTATATTTTTCCTCAAATCTTCCGCAATATTATTAATTTCTTCAAGTTTATGACTTGCAAGATTTAAATCTTCTAAATGTTTCGTTATCGTTTTGAAATGATTACTCAGAGGTATATTTGTTAAGTTTATCGATTTTTCATTTTCACAACAATCAATTTCCAACTTTAAATCTGGTAAAAAATTAAATAACTGATTTACTGTACTAGAAAATTCTCTTTTTGGACTTAAAATTACACTACTCGAAAATGCTTTACATTGTTCGGAAATAAAAATTTTTCCAACTCCATTTATTTTTAGATTTCTAGGTAATTTATCATTACAATTTAAAGTTAAAATTTCTGAATTAGGTACAACAAAAATCCACGAATTAGATTTAGTTAACTGGGTCCAAATAGAGTTTTTCATCTCTACAATTCTTTTATCACAATTGCTAGGCATCATTGACGCAGCATGAAACATTTGAACTTCGCAAATTTCATCATTAAACGATAAATTAATAGGACTTTCTTGTTCACACAAAATTTTTGACATTTCCAATTTTTTACATTTATCTAATTGATTTTCGGAAAATATAACATATCTTTGTAAATTACTACTTATGGCAAGAAAATTCATTTTAGGTTGCACAAACAAATACTTATTATCTACTTCAGTTTTTACGGGTAGAGGTAACACATGGTACAAATTAAAAAGTTTATCATCACTCACTGGAATATTTAACACATACACAATAAAATTGTCTTTAAAATAAGCATTTAAATCAATTATATTCATCAAAACCTGAGAACTTTCTTCACTTATTTTTACAGGAAATTCTAATCCTCTTGGCAATAAATTATTTATCGAATTTAATTCCTTAAGAATTTTAGATGGTGTCAAAATGGTTGGGTGAATTTTACCTAGTTGAGCAAACAAAATCGCATCTATCAAACTTATAGTTTCTAACTGATACTGGGAAAATATTAATGTAAAAATACTAATATGTTCATCAAACAAAAATTCATTATTTAACAAATTCACAACTTCGGTTTCATTACTTAGCATTTTTTCCAACTTTCTGAAATTATCTATTAAAATATTTTCATTATAGTTTAAAGATCCTATAGTCTCATTAAAATTCGAAATAGTTGATTTTACAATTACCACTTGATCTTGAACCAACTTTAATACAGATTCTTCGTTTTCACTAAAACTTTTAATTTTAGAATTATAAATTTTTTCGTCTTCTTCGTCTAAAGTTCCAAAAAGATATTTAGCAACTGAACCAACTGCGTTAATTAATCCACGTTTAAAAATTTTCTGAAATCCTAACAACTGTTTTATAACATTTCGTTCATTTTCAATTTTTTCAATAACTTTTTCTGTCAATGCCAAAAACTTATCACATCCTCTTATTTTATTATCGAATTTTAAATTTACTTTCGCATTATTACAAAGAGCTATAGTTCTCAAATAATATTTTTCTAATTGTATAAATTTATTATCATAATCTGTTAAGCTAACATACGTTACCAACGACCAATGGTTATTATAAATGCTAATTTCTCCCAGATGCTCAAAAAATATCCCAGATGATTTTGTAAAATGTGCTATCTTATAATCAGCCAACCCTCCATTTTCACTTATTACTAAGTCCATCAAAAATAGGACAATTACAAATCTAAAAAGAAATAAAAGTTAATACTGAATCACCTTTTGACCGAGGTCAGGGACACTTATTAGGTGCCCCGGTGAATTATAGCATTCACCAGCTAAAACTGAAACCCAGTAATTCCCCTCCATCCAGGAATTCTGTTTTCAGAGATAATAACAAATGGCATGATCTAGTAAAAAAAACAGGTAGAGTCTCATTTATTATTATCGGCGCTTCATATTCGACACTATTTATAAGTGTAAGAAAAAAAAATATTATTATATGTATACATCTTAGGTATACATCCTTTAAATTCCTATTTCGGAATTAATCAAAATATCGCTTCAAACGGTTATTATGAACCACGATGGGTTTATTCCTTTTCAAAATGGTACTATTGACGTTTGAATTCCTATCAACAATCATATAAGGACCTATCCACATTGAATCTAACTTTTTATTACGTCCACGTCTAGTAGACTCATCGTATAATAATACTAAATCTCCAATTTGAAAATCTACAGTGTTAATATTTTTATCATATTTAGCCTTAGACAAATCTTTTTGGTGTACTATATTTTCTCTAGCTATTTGCCTCGCTTCTTGAAGTGACTGCTTTAAATTTAGAACATAATCATCGAAAGTGTATAAATTTTCATTAGGTTTTCCTAAAATCGAACTTGGTAATCTAGCTTTATGACCATAAATTAATTCATATGGTGTAAATTTAGTAGCAGTATGCGGAGTAGTATTATAGCAAAAAGTTGCATATGGCATTAACTTATCCCAATTTGTTTGATCTTTATTTATATAATGTCTCAAATATTCTTTCAACGTTCTGTGGGTTCTCTCTAATGTCCCATTAGTTTGAGGCCTAAATGCGCACGCCTGAATTTTCTGAATACCTAACAATTTACATGTGTTTTTGAAAACTTGACTTAAAAAATTTGTTCCTTGATCACTTAACACTGTTTCAGGAATACCGTACCGACAGATTATTTCATTTACAAAACTTTCAGCAATTGTTGTTGCTTCTTGATCGGGTATTGGAATGCACTCTATAAATTTAGTTAAATCATCCTCAAACGTTAACAAATATTTGTTTCCAGATTCAGTAAGTGTTAAGGGGCCAACGATATCTAAAAAACATTTTTCAAAAGACTTACTCGCGGTTGTTGTGATTTCAAGAGGCATTTTTGTTTTATTATTTGGATAAATTTTATTCTTTTGACATAATTCACAACGTTTAATATATTCTTTAATTTTTCCCTTCATATTATCCCATCTATAAAAATCTTTAATTCTGTTATAAGTACGATTTACTCCTTGATGTCCACCCAATAAATTATCGTGAAATTCCTTTAAAATATTGTTCTGTTCATCTTCCGAATTAAGTATTTTAAATTCACTTTTTATAACGTGAATTTTTGTACTAGTACCCTTAAATAAAAATCTCAAAATTAATCGCAATTTTTCCCACTTTAAATTATCAATTTTTCCGAATCTGTACATAAAAATTTCTTTATTATTAATGCGAACATCTCGTTTCAAAATCTTAAAAATGTCGAAATATTGCCTGTAATTTAATTTATCCCAATAATTTTCTCTATCAACAAAATAAAATCTTTCATCTATGTAATAAAGTTCATTTAAATTTAAAGTCTCTTTGATTACTGGACGCAATGATTCTGGCATCGAATCTAAATTCTTTGAAACAAAATAAAAATTAATTTTCTTTTTATCAAAAACATCTTCAACAACATTATTTGTCATTATCACCTTATTCTCTACTTCTTTCAAATATTCTTCAAAATTAACCTCATCTAACTCGATACTATTGATTTTACATTGAAATTTATTATAATTATACATGTAAATTGAAATATCGGTATCTTGAAATATGTACTTTATAATTCTGACCACAAGGCGGTATTCCAATTTATCTAACCCGCATCCTAACCTAGGCATTGCTAACTTATTCACTTTATTTTCAATTAAACTTTTCTTTAAATTTACCAACGTTTTAAATATATCCTCATAATTTGGTTTTTCCCAGAATTTCATTTTTGTAACCAAATAATAAATGAAACGATTGCTATCCTTTAAATACAAACACGAATGAAGTTTAGGATTTTGTGACCGCAAAAATTCGATATTTCCATATCTAATTTTGAATTGTAGGGCTATTCCATCCCCCATAACTAGATCTGAACTAACACAATGACATAAGGCAAAATCCTGTGGTGCTTCGAACAAATCTCCTTGAGTTTCTATAAATTTTTCATTTATTATTTCTTCTCTAGAATCAATTTCTTCAAATTTTTCAAAATCGTTGTACTCGTCTGAATTAATTACAACACGGCTTAACGCATCAGCAGCTAAATTAGTCTTTCCTGATTTGTATACGATATCTTGTAAATTATATTCAGATAGTTTTAATTTCCATCGAAATAAACGAGATCCAGGGTCTTTCGTGGTAAAAATCCATTTTAAGGCTTGATGATCAGTTACTAAATCAAAATTATTCCCATATAAATATGGTCTGAAATGGTTCGTAGACCATACAACGGCTAGCAACTCTTTCTCTGTAGTTGTATATCTTCTTTCTGCAGCATTCAATGTCCTACTACAATATGCTATTGGTCTATCATTATTTATCTCTCCTTGAGATAATATTCCACCTATTGCAAAATCCGACGCATCAGTTGTTAGTATGAATTTCTGTTCAAAATTTGGATAAATCAATAATGGTGCCGAAGTAAGTTTTTCTTTAAGTATCTTAAACGAATTTTCACAATTTTCTTCCCAAATAAATTGTTCATCCTTTTTCAATAATTTCGTCAGAGGTAAGGATAATTTTGAAAAATCTTTAATAAATCTGCGATAATATCCGCATAAACCTAAGAATCCTTTTATATCTCTCACACAATTTGGTCGAGGATAATTTACAACACAGTCGATCTTCTTTGGGTCAGGTTGTATACCGTTCGAGGTTATCACGTGTCCCAAATATTGTACTTCTTTGCGCAGAAACTCGCACTTATCCGGTTGCAACAATAATTTATGATTTTTAAAACGCTCAAATATTTCCACCAATTTTTTGTTATGTTCTGACAAATTATTCCCATAGACTACAACGTCATCTAGATATACAAAACACTTTACTACTTGTAATCCCATTAACACCGAGTTCATTAACCTCTGGAAGGTCGCTGGACCACCCTTGACTCCAAATGGCATACGTTTATAATGAAAATGACCAAAATCTGTGGAAAATGCTGTTTTTTCAGCATCCCTGTCGTCAATTTTTATCTGATGAAAACCATTAGCTAAATCCAAAGTACTAAAATATTTTGAGTTACCCAATTGATCTAAAATATCTACAATGTTCGGTAAGGGGTACGAATCACCGATCGTGCACTCGTTTAATTTTCTATAATCAACTACAATCCTAAATTTTTGTTTTCCACTTGCATCAACCTTTTTTGGTATGACTATCACAGGAGAACTCCACGGGCTCTGACTATTTACAATTATTCCTTCTTCTAGCATTGTCTGCGTTTGCGTTTTGACTTCCTCTTTATATTTAAACGGTAACCTATAAGGTTTCAAATGTATAGGTACCACATCTCCTTTCGTAGGAATTCGATGTGTTATGGTGTCAGTACAACTCAAAAAATCATTTTCCAGATAAAAAATTTCATTATATTCCAAACAAATATTTTGTATAGATTTCCTTTCTTCATCATTTAAATGGTCTAATCTCAATGCTCGCAGTAAGGTATCTGTCCTTGACGTATTATATTCATTTTTACAAACTTTAGCATTTTTTTCTGGAATTCTCTGCCTGGAATTCCCTAAAACATTTACGTGGGCGTCATTATCTTCACTTAAACACACGGGACTGGCCTTTATCTTAGGCATATTAACTTCCTTAGCTTCTTCATTTAAATTAATTACGGAAACTAAACAAGCGTTCTTTGATACAACACTAACACAATTACTCAAAAATACGCCACTTTCTAATTCACTTTTTTCTATTATCACTTCATTCACATTTTCTAATAACTTTGCACTAATAATCATTTCAATCCTTGGAGGTAATACAATTATTTTATCAACACAAAACATATTCAAAATCAAATCATTATTTACTTCTAGAACCATTTTCTTATAATCAATCTTGGAATCGTTCATTCGCAAAAAATCACTTCCAATTATTCCATCAAATTTTAAAGGAAACATATCATCAACAATATGATAGTTAACATTATAAACACTGTCTTTTACAATACCCAACGTACAAAATGATTCATCCGATAATCCTCGGATAGTTATTGTTTCATCAATTATTTTCATTTCAGATTTAATTTTACTACTTTTTATTAAACTGATATCCGATCCAGTATCTAACAATAATTTAACATAATTAGAATTACATACCGAAGTAGGAAAATTTACAAAAAGTTCATTTTTATAAACATTTTCATTTAAATTTAGAGTTCTAGTTACATTTAAACAAATTTGTACCCTTTCATTCTGTTCACTTACAGAATTTTCAATACTTTTCTTATTTTGATTTTCAAAACCTATTTTTTCATCATGATTATTCTCATTTTGTTTTACCCTTTTATTATCAAAATTTACCTTATCGCTATTATTTCTCTTAATTATCTGAATATTTACATTTTTATTATTGTGATCATTTAATTCCGTCCGTCTGACCGACCACTCGTCGACGGCCCTTGGGAGTTTAAAGAATTTTGCTGATTTGATACATTTTTATTATCGTTATTAAATAACCTCTTGCGACAATCTGCTAATTTATGACCTTGTTTTTTACAGTAAAAACATGTTATGGTCTTATTAGTATTAGAAACATCTACAGTATTTACTCGAGTATTCGAATTTGATGTATAATCCCGCTTATAATTACTATTATTAGGAGGAACATTTTTTTGATTAAAATTTTGGAAATTAGAATTACTATTAAACCTGAAACGACAATTATTAGCCAAATGTCCTTCCTTGTTACATACAAAACATTTCTTTATATTTTGTCTACCTTGATTCATATTATATCCGAAAAATTTCTGCGAATCTTTTGAACTTAATAATTCGCGCTCCTCTGACCTAGCTAATTCCATAGCATTTTCTAAACTATCAGGATTACGCGATTTAACATGCAATTTAATAGGTTCCTGTAACCCTTGAATAAATACATTCTTAGCTTGCGAGTTTAAAACATCTGAAATTACTGCAGCCTCTTCTAAAGTTTTATTTGCAGTAGACGCATCAATCAGATTAGATAAAAACTTTTCTATTTTACCGGAATATATTTCAATATTTTCATTTTTTAATTGTCGACAAGAATTAAGTTCTAGTTGCCAATGTGCAACAGAACGTTTTTCTGAAAATATTTCCTCAAGATAATCTCTAAGACTATGCCAATCATTAAAATCTCTATATTTTATAGAATTTTTCGCTTTACCCGTAATTTTAGTTTTAATAATTCTGAAAAGTAATAATCTATTATCTTCCTTAACTGATTCATACGCCATATCACACGAATCTAAAAATTCTGATATTAATTCCTTTTTAGTGCCATCAAATTCTTTAATTAATTTTACAGCAGTATCCAATGAAATATAAACAACTACATTTCCGTCAGCAGCATTCCCGTCTGCATTTCCTTGTACATTTGCCATTTTTGATAATTATTTTAGTTCTCAGATTTTAATAAAAATATCTAAATGCTTACTTACATGCGCATCGTTCGTCAGTTAACACAATATGTCCAAAAATCAGCAACTCCAAATTCGATTCCAACACAGCTCCCAAAATTCAGCTCCAACAGCTCCAAAGTTCAGCAACTCAGCAACAACAGCTCCAAAATCCAGCTCCAACGGCTCCAAAATCTGCTCCAAAATCAGCAACTCAGCTCCAAATTCAGCAACACCCAAAAACAAACAGCTTCAACAGCTTCAAAAATTCCAGCTTCAACAGCCCCAAAACAATCAGCTTCAACAGCTCCAAAAATTCCAGCTTCAACAGCCCCAAAAACAATCAGCTTCAACAGCTCCAAAAATTCCAGCTTCAACAGTCCCAAAAACAATCAGCTTCAACAGCTCCAAAAATTCCAGCTTCAACAGCCCCAAAAACAATCAGCTTCAACAGCTCCGATCCAAAAAATAGCTTCAACAGCCCAAAAACACTAACCAGATTTTACGACAAGAAATCACTTTCACAATCACAAGCTGTGATTCCGTCGGGTTCCACGCACAGTAATCACGTAACACACGCAAAAAATATCCCTTCACCGCTGCCACCAAATTTTTTGTTGCGTTCCTTTAAACTAAGGAAAGGTCCAAAATGAAAAGTTATTTTAGGGTTCTTGCGTTTATTCCGATAAAAGAGTTTAACATAAACAATTTTTAGCTGGATACGGATTAACTGTGCATATGTGTTTCCAAAGTGGAAAACTCACGTAGAACTAACTTAACTTAGCTATGGCTACCAGGAGCCGCGACAAGGAAAGAAGTTTAGCTTTTTAAAATGATTACAAAACTAGAAATTAACAAAGACATAAAGCTAAACTTATTTCCTTTCCAAACAACAAAATCAGCAAAAACTTATTAAATTCACAATTCGCAGTTTCAAGAACAATCTTAAAATATATAATTTCTAAGCACGTTTCATTTAAAATATAAGCTTTCAAAGGTAAAAATATTTTGTTACAATGATAACTGAAAATATGATAATATACAATAAAATACAATAATATACCCGAAATCAGGGTGGGCACACAACAATACGCTACAAAGGCGCTCGTAAAATTTCCCGGTGTTCGGGTGATCTTTCCAATTTTCGCAAAACACGTGCGACCAAAATTATCTATTTAAAAAAAAAATTATTTTTCTAGCTGGTGTAGAAAGTCACAAGGGTGGTTAATTCTTATTGCTTAATTTCCGGCGACGCCTAATAGTGACGCTGATGGCGTCCACACGTGAAAATCGCTCGTGGAGAATTCACTTAGCCCCGTGGGGGTGAATGACGCGGCGGATCGAACTACAAATAGATTTTCCAAAGAGCCTAGGTCCTGCGCTAACGAATGATACTAATATCGTAGCGGAACTACCTAATTTAGTCAATCTTAATTAGAACAGGTGTTAAAAATGTGCTCGCGGATTTCAACGGCGTGCTGCGGACGAACGGTAGCACGTAGCGACTTCTGGTTAATTTTCCTATAGAGCACACTTCAGGCGCTACCGATTGGTACTAATATCTTCGCGAGGCTAATTAATTAATTAAAAACGGTCGAAAATGTGCGGCGAACAAAAGGCGTTGGAATGCAACGATATAAAAGCAATTGTTATACAATTCTTGACAAAAGACTTATTTGCATAGGCCTGTTGCGAATATTTATTTACGTTTCGGCCCAAAATTAATAGACGAAATATTTTTAACTAATTTAATTTAATTAATTTAATTACAAAAAAACGCTTCGTTACATACCATCTGAAAGATAATTAAAATGCGAATCCGAGGGTTTGCCTCTCTTAGTTAGTCCGTGCGGTTTTAAAGATCAAATTTGCAATTAAGATTTGAGGTACGCGGTGTGTTATTCTTACTCGCGCTATATTTAAATTCCTCATATATCGAGTTCCCGAACTTGCATAAAAAAGTTATTCATACCATCTGAAAGATAATTAAAATGCGAATCCGAGGGTGTGCATCTCTTAGTTAGTCCGTGCGGTTTTAATGATCAAATTGGCAATTAAAGTTTGAGGTACGCGGTAAGTTATTCTTACTCGCGCTTTATTTTGTTTAAAGATTTTATATTTTCTATTCCTTCAAAATTCTAAAATTCTCTTTCTGGTGTTTTCAAAACGCTTTGTTATTATTTTATTTTATTTAAATTATTTTTATGCAAATTTTATTGAAGCAACATTTTGTCCAGTTTTCTGGCGTGACGAGAATAATTCGTTCTTAGTTCCCGATAGTGAAAAGACGTGCTTCCAAATCTCTTCATTTCTAAGTATTAGAAGTATTTTTGATTAATTGGTTTGCTGGTTACCTTATCGTTGAGTGACGGATTATTAGAGGTTTTTAGTAAATAATGAGGTATTTTTTATTCTTATAAAACGAATATTTTTCGTATCATCAAGGCCGTAATTGTCATCACGGGACATTTTTCTTATTTTTTTTCAACAAGTCGCACAACAACTAGAGGTATGTACTGTTTTTACTTTGAATTCAAATTCTAAGACGTTCCGAATTTATTTTAGGCTTTTTTTATTTGTGTGTGCTGTGTGTGGGTGGAAATTTCCCCATTACTCTCCACAACTATTTGGATTTTGGTAATGTTTATTATTGGACCTTGGATTTGGATTTTGAATTTCATACGACGATTGTTGGAATTTTGATTTAATCAGAGGGATGGGATGGTCTTTTGCTGGTGAAAATCACTCAACTGTTTTTCCCGCAGGACGATGGACCGCACATAGACTAAACAGATAAGCGAGCACTTTAGTTTAATTGTTGAATGGCGATATTCTAAGATAAAATCTTAGGTGACAAAACCTCTGCATTTGCATTTTTATTTGAACTTTCATTTATAATAAAATTAAAGATTAAAATATTTTGGTTAAGAATTTAAATATTTATTGGAAATTACATTCCACATGTTGTTCAAATAAATTTGAGATTATTTTATTAGTTCATGTGTATTGACGCGCTTTATCATGTAAAGCCCCGTTCACACGGTGCCCCTGGAATCTCGATAGCGTTTTTAATATTAGTGATTATCTGCTTAGTTTTAATTAATTTGTATTTTAATCTGATTTAATCCGTAAGCTAATTAGTTACTTTTTATTATATATATGCGATGAGTTACTCTTACTCGCGATTTATTTAAATTCTTCATAAATGTCGGACATGCGTAAAAAAGTTATTAACACCATCTGAAAGATAAATAAAATGCGAATTCGATTGTTGTAACAATTTATTTTAGTGTAATGATTGTTAGTTTAGTTTGTGTTAACAATAGAAAAAATTTAAAACCAAATATAAATTTAAAAATGTGCCATTGAACTGTTTGGTTAATTAATTACTAGGAGTTTATCGACTGAGCCAATTGGGTTACTGCCTCTTCTTTTTAAGATTGTTGCTTATGGATATCTAGTTCAGCTAAAACATAAGAACATTAGTCTATGATTTCCTTATTATTTTTCATATATACTTACTCCTGTACATTGAATCCAGTAGTTAATTTTAATACAAGTTGTGTCTCTATGGTGTTAGCTGCGGCTTTATTGGTTTACTGTGATGTGTTTTTTATGATAATGTATAGTGTGCAAAAGTATAAGTAGTATACTTTGTAAATAATTCCTTTTAAAGTTTAGTGTAGTGATGTGTGATGTGTATCTATTATCTCATTTTCTTAAATCTGTACAACCATTAAAAGTTTACCTGATTTAGAAATCATGGTTTTTATTATTTCGGAATTGTGCACCTTAATACAAGGATGCTACGCCCCCAATGAAATAAAAGTGACATCAACAGTGATGAAGTAGAAACAAGGTACCCTCAATTAATACGATTCAGCTACGCCGAGAACAAGAACTCTTGTTCACTTCAACCAGGACGAGAACAAAACTTTGTTTCACTTTAACCAGAACGAGAAGAAAAAAAACCCTCACATTTCGACCAGAAGTTTTTTAAACAATTTTTTATATATTATGTACAATTTTTAGTTGTCCAAAGGAATTTAAAAATACAAACTAAATAAACCAATGTTTAAACCATGTTTTTATTATTTCGTAATTTTGTATCTTAATACAAGAATATTACGCCCATAATTTAAAAAAAAGTGACATCAACAGTGAAGAAATAGAACAAGAAACCCTCTATTAATACTATTCACGGAAACAAGAACTTTTTTTCACTTCAACCAGGACGAGAACAACAACTTTGTTTCACTTCAACCAGAACGAGAAGAGAAAAACCCTCACATTTCGACCAGGAAGAACAACATCTCTGAAAGTTTAATCACGACTAAAAGAAGACCTCTTAGACCCCAATCACGATAAAACGAAGAATTAAACATTTTTTTTATGTATTATGTACAATTTTTAGTTATCCAACGGAATTTAAAATTAAAAACTAAATAAACCAATGTTTCATTTTTAATCAATTGGCCATCAATCCTAAATAAATCATATAGATCGTGTTCAATATTAAACATTTAGGCAATATTCACAAATATAATTTAATTGGAAATTTGTGGGTTTTTTCTTTAAACAAACACTGTGCAAAAATCTACTGCACTTAGAGCATTTAATTTCGCCATTATTATCCGCACAATACAAACATACATTTTCTAAGTTGTCGGATGTATCAATTATTAACTTTTTTAAAGATTCTCTATAAGCGGTGGGATCAATTTTAATAAAAGTAGTTTTGTTCTTAAAAAAACATTCCATATAGTGAAGTACATAAATGCCGCAGTTAAATGAATCGTTTTGAGTTGGATAATTAGCTTTTCTTAATTCTACTTTCCCAAAAGGATGTGGACGCAAAAACGATTTAAAAAAAGGTTCTAATTTCGATTTATACATTTCACCTTTTAAAGCTTTGGAATCAGCAGGATCGAAATAAAAACAATATCGAAATATTAGATTAACATAAAATAAAGTCCAATGTTGATTATCAATATTTATTGGAAAAATAAATTCCGTATAATTATTGGAATTAGGTAACCTGGGATATAGTTTATGTTTCAATAAATTCTCAACTTCATAACACATGAAATATTTAATATTTGATTTTAAGGGATATTTGTGTTTAAAAAGAAGTGCTGTGTAATCCAAAATGAAGTTATCCATCCACATACTAGTTTTGTCCTTGTGAAAGTTTAATTTATTATAACTCGCAAAGTATAGTTTTTCGTCACCTATTTTCGCAACCACATAATCCTGCTCTAATAATTTTATATTACTTTGAAAAACTTTTGTTTCTACGGTTTTTTTTAAAATAAGATGTTATGTTTCGTTTTCTTTTCTTCCATTCTTCCTGAATTTTCTTCGGTTTTTTATAGCATTTGATTTTGTTGCACATTTATTTCTTTTTATATTCAAAACACACTCTTTATGAACAAATAAAACATGGTCCCTAATAATTCTCACAAACCGAGAACATTTATTATATAAGCTTGATTGCAGTAAATTTTTCTTTACCAACCCAAACCAATTTTCAACAATCGCATTGCTTAATCTTTTTTCCGATAGTAAGTTAGTCCATAATGGAAGGTATGTTACATACTTTTTAATAAAAAATGGCAAAAAATCAGGGTTGTAATATGAATTACTTATACCAGATAAATCCTTCTTGCAGTCTTTCTGATTATCTATTACGGAAGCTAGATGTAGTAGTTTTTTTTCAAAGTGCTGATAGAATTTTGAGTTTTGGTATTTTGTTATTGTGCACGTTTTTGAAGGTAATTCTTGATCTACATCAAAATCTGCTTTGAAAATATTTGAACTTAAAATATCGAAACTTCTTTTCAAGTCTTCACTTTCTTCCCTTGTTTTTGTTAAAACAGTTAGGTGATAAAAACATGTTTCGATTTCGTTAAAATTTTCCATGTTGAAGATGGAGGCAATGACCTTTTTGAGGAAATAGTTATTTTTATTTTTGAAGTAAATGTTTATATCTTTAATTATCAATTTAATTAAATGTGTACAACATATTTTTAACGCAGTGTACTCTGCTCTATAGAAATTCTTTTCATTCATGACATCTTCGTACACTTCATTGATATAAGTAATTAACTTAATACCATTCCATGCCTCGCAAACACCATTTATCAATGCCATACTAAAATCCGTAACCACAGTTTTGAATGCAGGCCAGTTATTACTATGATTTTCAAAATAAAATTTATATTTTAAAAGCCAAAAGAAGATTGTCTCGGTATCGTGTTGACTGGAAATTAATTCTAATATTGGAATATTTCTAGAATTTTTCGTTTGCACAACTCCTGCGTAATATAAAATCCGTTTGCAATCACTATTGGGCTTCCGTACTACTGATCCGGTAGCATCCAAGTATAAAATTGGTTTGTTTTCGGTCATACATTCCAATAGTATTCTAATTTGCTATTTACTATAAATGTATACCTGAAAAGGTTCCATAACATATTTTATATAATTAGAATTACACCTACACATTAGTACCATATCTTGAAAATCATCTTTAGAGCGGTCGAATTTGGATTTTTCCTCAGATTTTATCCTCCTGTAAACGCTTTTGGACTTAATTTTTCCAAGATTTTGCGCTTTTAACTGACATGAACCGGTGAAGTTTGTATCTTCACGGCGAACTGCCAATGCCGTACTTTTGGCAAGTCGTTTTGCCAACAATTTTCTCTCAACTCCCCTTACTTGCCCTGTCAATGAATCACTATGAGAGTAATCAATTGAAGATGAAAACACATCAAACTTTATTCCCATTTCCAAAATTCCTGTTATGATGAATGTTTTACAATAAGGTTGATTGCAATAACAATATATACAAATTTTGTTTGTGCGCTTCGAAAAATTGTTATTTTTGGTATTTAAAGTGCAAATGGAATTTACAAGTTTGAACTTTTCTTTAATAATGAAATTATAAATACCTTGATTAAGTTTTTGGGTAGATGTATTAAAAAAATCTTGAATTTCATGTTCAGTGAATTCAAAAGAGCCTTCGTAAAATTGACACATAAAAACCAATCCGTCTTTTCTTAAGGTATTTGGATAAATGTTTTTTGAATTTTTAGGTAACAATATATTAATCTTAGTAACATTATCGTATAAATTTTTTGCCAGGTTGGGAATAACCTCAACATCCTTGGTAACGTTTAATTCCGATAACGTACTTAAATTGTTGTCAAGTTTTGAATTTGCAGTCTCCGTCTCAAGCAAATCTATTTTTATTTCAGAATTTAAATTCTTTGATGAAAAATCTATTAAATTCTCAATATCTTGTGCAATCTCATTATTTATACACAAGAAATTGTCTAAATTTATGGGTTGATTAATTTTTTGTAAAACATTACCATTATTTCTTTTAATAATGTAAACGATTTTACGTCGGGATTCATAAGAATCACTGTTGAAAATTGAACCAGCCGCCTCATAGACCAAAGGGTCTTCAATCTTTAAAGATTTTATACTTTCCACGTCCAAACAATACTTTTTAAAAAAGGAGATAAACAACGAAAAATCGGTCTTCTTACGCATTGTTTAGGCTTATGTGTAAAGAAACTTAATATCTAAATTAAAAAAACAAACAAGAGAACAAAATTTATAAAAACCTTAAGCTTTCAATTGAAAATTGACTGAAAATCCAATAAAGTAGAACTTCAAAATATCTACGAAACTACAGCGAAAACCAATTCACAATCCGAATTAAAAGTCCAAGAGTTAAACCAGTAAAAAAGCAAAGTCGTATAAAAAATTCAAGAAATCCGAGAAAAAACAGCGAAAACCCTAAGCGAAGCGAATCTTAACTGTGTAGAAGCACACTGCCGATCTAATTTTAAATTTGTTAACAAATGCAATACGCAATGCAAAGATTTGCTGTGATTGGTCACAAAAATGCAATTTAACAAACTAACTCGTTTTATGGCGAATATAGCCACCTGCACTTGTAGGAACACGTGCATGCTGCGTAGACCCGAGTCCTAAAACTGAATTATTGCTGATTATAACCAATTTTTATATTAAATAAATCATAGAAAAAATTAATTTTTATTTTTTGTTCGCTTTTCGTTTGAAATTGTCGGAGATTTTTTCTTTACCTTTGGCCGCCCGTGTTTTTCGCACACAAGAACACGGGGTTGGAGCGGGCCTAACTCTAGAAGACTAACAAATCTTTAATTGCAAATTTAATCATTAAAATCGCAAGGACTAACTTAGAGTTACATACCATCGGATTCGCATTTTAAGTATCTTTCAGATGGTGTTAATAACTTTTTTATTTAAGATCGCAATCTCGATATATGAGAAATTTAAATAAAGCGCAAGTAAGAATTACTCATCGCGTACCTCAAACTTTAATTGCCAATTTGATCATTAAAACCGCACGGACTAACTAAGAGTTACATACCCTCGGATTCGCATTTTAATTATCTATCAGATGGTGTGAATAACTTTTTTATGCAAGTTCGGAAACTCGATATATGAGGAATTTAAATAAAGCGCGAGTAAGAATAACACACCGCGTACCTCAAATCTTAATTGCAAATTTGATCTTTAAAACCGCACGGACTAACTAAGAGATGCATACCCTCGGATTCGCATTTTAATTATCTTTCAGATGGTGTGAATAACTTTTTTGTGCATGTTCGGAAATTCGATATATGAGGAATTTAAATAAAGCGCGAGTAAGAATAACACACCGCGTACCTCAAATTTTAATTGCAAATTTGATCATTAAAACCGCACGGACTAACTAAGAGGTACATACCCTCGGATTCGCATTTTAATTATCTTTCAGATGGTGTGAATAACTTTTTTATGCAAGTTCGGAAACTCGATATATGAGGAATTAAGTATAGCGCGAGTAAGAATTACTCACCGCGTACCTTAAACTTTAATTGCCAATTTCATCATTAAAACCGCACGGACTAACTAAGTGTTACATACCATCGGATTCGCATTTTAATTGTCTTTCAGATGGTTTTAATAACTTTTTTATGTAGAATTTAAATAAAGTTTATGTCGAAACACCGCATTTTTTGTTTTGAAATTAGATAGGCTAAATCGAACGGACTAACTTTGTTTTATATACTGTTGTATTCGTCTTTAAGTGTACTATTTAGTGGTATAGTTTTTATTTTGTAATATTTGTAAAATACCCCTTGAAACGGGGTTCGAATGTAAGCAATTTTAATAAATTTCACTGTTTTGATGTTACTTTTGTATTAATTTCTCCCTTATTATGGACGGACTAACTATGAGTCTAGTACCATTGTATTGCTCTTGAAACGATCTTTACGGTGATACCCTTTTTAATTATTTTGAATGTATTTTGACAGAGATATGAGCGATTTTGTTCTTATGGAAAATTACATGTAAAAACTTATTGCTGGAAAAGTTATTGCTAACTTCACGTAGGTAAAAATCGTAACTGCAGTAATGCAGAAAACACTTCACCGTTCTCGGTTCGTTAGGAGTTACAAAGTTCTACCTGAGGAGCAAAATCAAGAACATCGGCTTCTGTAGAAGAACTAGCTACTTCGCTTAAATTTGCTGTTTTCGAGAATTATATTAAATTTTTCCTTATCTGATATTTCCCAATTTAATTTCAAAATTTTATTTAATTTTGAATTAAAATAGTTAATGAATTAATTTGTTTCCTTTGAGGAAGAAACTGCTGCGTCGTTAATGGTGCCCCGACTGTGGCGTTATCGATATCAAAAACTATAATTTTATTGTAATCATCAATGAAAGAAACAAAATTCTTTTCGCCTTTAAAGCCTGTTGTTTTAAAAGGTCCACAAAAATCAGTATGTACAATTTCTAAAATCTCTAGCTCTTTATCTATTGTTTGTACTTTCTACACAATTTTTAGATTTCATAAATTCAGTTTCAAGTTCTCTTGGTAATGGCTAGCGCAGTTGTTTTACCATAATTATAAATAATTTTTGTCATGTTACCTTTTGAAACGATTTTATTATTCTCATGTATATTACTGTAACTAATTAAGTTTAACTTCATATCTTTAACATAAAATACATTTTTCATTTCAACTAGATTTTGTTTACGAAACGCATTAAAAAAACTTAAAACATTTTCTATCTTAGTAGCTTTTACAATTCTATTATCACCTAAATAAACATAAACAGGTTCTTTAAGTAATTTATAATTTTCAAAATATTTATCTTCATTAATTATATGATCCGTACAGCCGCTATATAAATTCCATTTGATTTCATTTAAATCTACATTACTTATTTCTGTGTTTAACGCCGCAAGATCTGCAACTGTTGTAATCCACGCGCAATTCCGTTCATCGCTCTTCTGTCTTTGTTGAACGTTTGTTGCAGGCGTTGCAGCTGATCTATTGTAGCCGCCTTGGTTACCGCGTCCTCTGTCGCAATTCCTTCTAGAACCACTTTGGCCTCTAGATGAACGCCATGTTCCTCTGCGAGTGTACTCTTGGTTGCCATATTTGCAGTTTCTTTGTATGTAACCCATTTTACCACAACTAAAACAATTCCTTTTCTTGTATACCATAAATGCACTTGAGTTCCTTCCACCGTTCATCCCTTTTGTTTTTCAATTCTGCCATTTGAATTTTATTTTTCACGTATTCTGCTGTTTGATCCGTGTCTTTTAATGAATCAATTAAATCCCCTATAAATGTAAGATTCCGGGAAAGTATTTAATATACAATTCAACTTTTCCTTTTATGTTACACTTGCGCCCGAGTTTTTTAATTCATTTACAGCTCTTTCAAAGTAGTAGCCAAACTTCTTGTTTTTACTTAAAGTATTTAGATCCCTTTGGACTGTTCAGATTGATTCAGTTGGTTCGTGAGTTAAGGTAGTAAAAATTAGGTGCCATTGAATCGGTTTGGTTTCCTTCTTGCCTTTAATCAAATCGATTATAGGTGAAGCTATACTTGAAAAATCCTTGAAAAACCGCCGCTACCAAGAATCTAAACCAATCAGGCGTTTTACTTGAGTCGCAGTCTTGGGTATTGGAAAATTAATAGCAGAAACTTTATCAGGATTAGTTCTCAAACCTTCCTTATCAACTATGAATCCCAAAAATGATAATGAAGGCAGACAGAATTCACACTTCTTAGGATTAATAACAAGTCCAGCTTCTCTTAGTCTTCGGTAAACTTTCTCTAGAATCCTCAAGTGTAAATCATAATCAGGTGTGGCAACGATAATGTCATCTAAATATACAAACACATATGGCTCCAGACTAGGACCCAAAATGCTATTGTAGCTCGGCTAGTTAGAATAGAGGGCAAAAAAATAAACACCAATTGTGGTTTTTTAACAAAGAATAATTATATTGTGTCACTCTACAGGCATCACGGTATCGAACGGGATCGACTGTACGGTGGACAAGAGTCTAGCCGTCAGTATAAAGGGGATAACGATCATTCACGATGTCCGTTCGGCGGACCATTACGAATGAGCAAAATGTGAATTACAAAAATTGTAAAATTTCAAAAATATACCTAAGTTATAAATTAAAAACTTTATTTATTAATATTATAAATAAATAATTTGTAACAAAAAATAAATTCTAAAAACCACATTGCCTCACAAATCAATCTAATCGTTATAACTTATTATAAATTAATAAATCGTAACAAAAAATAAATTCTAAAAAACACATTGCACATTAAAAAACAATTTAATCGTCCGAATCACATGTAGCATTAATGTTTAGCAAATTTATTGCTATTTTATTTTTTTCGCCCATAGACGGCTTATTAAAGGTATTAGATTTCCTGTTATTCTTTTTTCTAGTGGAGAAAAATCGTTCCTGATCGATTTTTTGTTTTTCTTGTACGCCACTGCAACCAGGAAAATTGTCTAATAATTGTAATTGGGGAGAATCCATTGCATCTAAGGTTGGTTTAAGAGGTGCTAACATCTTCTTTATGACAATGCATTTTTTTCAATTTTAGTCGCCTCTGTCACAATCGATTTGAATTCTTCAATAAGTTCATCCCTAAATTTATATAAATCGCGCAAATTATTTGAAAAATAGTAGATATAACATGCTTTAAGCCGGGTTGACACGTTCCAAGTATACTTGGACCAAGTTTACTTGGACGCTGCGCGCGCACTACTTTGAGCGTGTAAACAGTTTCATCAAAGCCAAGTTGGCTTTGAAATTATATCCAAGTCTACTAGGACGACGGCCAACTTACTTGGTCCAAAATACAATTTTGTAAACAATAAAAATGGCGGCTACTGAGTCGGACAGCGGAAAGGAGCTCCGCAAAAGAAAAAAATATGAGAAGATTTACTGATAGAGAAAACATTAAATTTATGGAATTATTCGAGGCAGAAAGTTTATATATCGAAGATTTGAGTACTCGAAATGAACTTTCCAGTGTTCGGAAACAGCAACCAGTTGCCAAGTAAGGAAGAGTTATTTGAAGCTTTAATCTTGCAGGTAATGCTTTTATCATGATGGAATCGTTTTTTTGAATTTTTGGGCTAACAAGGACCAATAATTCTTCAAATTGCACGGTTGTCAATCGTAAATGGTTTTTGAAAGTTTCTTGATCCTCTTCGGCAACTACCCGAAGAAAATTTGTAGAAGCACCCAAAGCCTCACGTCTTAAAATCCATTTTCAGGTCCAAATTTTCTTTTTTTTTTCTTTCAGTCTTTTTTTGCGAATTTCCATCTCGGCAATTAACATATCCGCGACAAGCACCACACCCTGCCACACGATATCCGCCATTTTAACTGACGATCCAAGTGGATCCAAGTCATTTCACGTGTGAACCAACTTGGAGAAAGTGTACTTATCCAAGTAATGCGCGCGCATCGTCCAAGTATACTTGGAACGTGTCAATCCGGCTTTAAGGCAGTTTCTTTTTCTACCACTTTGGCATCTTTATCAATGTATAAATTATTATCGTCGGACAGGTCAATATGAGAAGGAGATGAAGGAGGTTTTCTTAAATTAGTATTACATAAAAGGTGGATATGCTTACACATATTACACTTAACTGATGAATCTGGACATGAGCATATATAAGCATGAATGCATGCGTCACATTTCATACATCTTAGTTCACACTTACAACTAACATTAGCCTTTTCAATTTTATAAATTTCTTGTTCTGTTTCGGAAGACAAAATCCAACTTCCTTCTTGTTCTTCAATAATTAGTTTATCTTTAATTTCTTTAATGATTTTATGTCTTTTTCTCAATTCACTTATTTTTGTTGACACTTTACCTAACAAAATAAATTATAAAATATTCGTTTTGAAAATTTATTTACCTTTATGTAAAATTACAAGTCTGTCAAAAAGCTTATCTCTTACGAGATTCATAATTGCATTTATTGCTTTGTCCAGTCGTTTTACTGTCTTGCCTTTTAAATAAATATATTTTAAAGTACAATGCATTCGTTCTAAATGCATATTTGTATTTAAACCTGCGTGCTTTCTATAGCAATATGCCCATGATTGTCTATTCGGATAATAATTTGTCAAGAAATATTGACCAAACTCTTTTATATCTGCATCTATCTCCGTATTATGAATAAAATTTTCCAACATTTTTTCAAAGGTAATTTCGTCCAACTCTTCTAATAAAGTCCTAAGAATTTTATGAACAGATGATTGCTTGTCAGTACTTTTAATTTTGGAGGTAATGTCTTTTTTCCAAGCTTTTAAAACATGCCAGCTACAAAACAATCTGAAATCTACTGGTCCCATTACTTCAGTCCAGGCATTATAAAAATTTTCAGCCATATCCGACATGAAAACAGAAGGAGCTAACGAAAAATCTAAGATATTTTTCAGAACTTGAAATATTATTTTAAAAATTATAGTGTCAGATCTATTGCTGAACGTAAATAGAAATGGAAATCCTTGCCTCAAGTCATCTAAAACCATTAGCGTGGTTAATTCAAAATTGCAAGCGTTAAGTCCGTGTGTGCTATCTATGCACACACAGTCGATTCCATATTTTTTTAGAGTTCCATCTTAGCGTTATTCATAATAATTAATAGAAAATCATCCTTTTGTAATTCAGGGTACGTACTGTCTTCTCCTTGCCCTTTATAAAACCGGATGACAGAATCGCAACTATTTTCTTTCATTTCGTTTATCCATGCTTGGACACTAACGCAATAATTTGAATGCCTAACGGTGTTGTTAAGATTATATAATTGCTCAATATTAAATAGATCTTTCCGAGTTAGTAAATCGAGGCGTTCAATTTTATCTCCATCCACGTTGTCCCTAATAGTATTAATAATTTCATCAAATGGAATTTTTTGGCTTAGTTTTGATGCAAGAAGGTTTCTTATTGATTTTGCCAGAGGAATTCTGCCTAAATCCATTTTGTGACCAACGTGAGTTTTTACAAACTTTGCGGAAACAGCTCCAGTTCTATTTTCAACAATTACATCAATTTTTGATGGGCAAAAAGCATTTATCTTATTACTACCCATGATTTTCAAATGCCCGATGTTTTTTCCACAACTTTTATAAAACCCATCACGATGACATCGATAATAATAATACGTTTTAGTGGGTAACTTCTTAAAATAGCTTCTGATGTACTTACTAATATTGGTCTTTTCTGTTTCTTCCTTCCACTTTTCAAAGTCATCGAAATTGTCAAATTTTCTACATTCTTTGGATATTTCAATATCATGTTGTTGATTATAATGTTGTAAAAGATTTATCCGAGAATCTTCGTAAGAACACATCGCACATTTTGACTTATGTGTAATTACTTGCGTTTGGAGTCTGTTTTGATTATTTTTTTTGCATGTTGAAAGATGCCGAATTAAGTGATATTTAGTACGAAATTTATTTTTGCAATTATAACAAATAAACATTTCTTGAAATTTTTCATTTTCGTGATTTTTATAATGCCTTCGAAGATTTCCTTTAGAAGAAAATATTTTCTTGCAATTCGTACAAATGTAAGCAGGTGCTTTATTTTCCATTTATACCTAATAGGAGACAATAATGTTTTAGATTATTTAACTATTAGAGGATTACCCATTACCTGTGCTAAGAAAAACTTAAAATAAAAATAAATTTCACAAAGCCCAAGCTAGTGCTTAGTAGCAAAACTGAAGGAAGTACAAAAGCGTACACAATACCGCTAGAGTCCTAAGAAAATTGCGAGCGCACGCATAAATTTAAAAAACTGAGAACGGACCTGGTCGGAACTAGCATCGTGCATGATCGTTTTCCCCTTTATACTGACGGCTAGACTCTTGTGTACGGTGGAAGCGCTCTGGGAGAACTAACTCTGGCGGGTCTTGGCCGAGGTTCTGCGACGTTGCAACGCAGCGCATTGCATGTTGGGCTTAAGGTGTCGACATGGCACATCAGGTATTGGCGTAGTTCTTCGGGTAAATCTTCAGATAAGACAATTGATCGGAGAGCTCTTGTGACGTCATCTGGAGTTCGTAGTTTTCGGGAGAATGTAAGATAGGCCGGAGTTTCTCCCACCGACTCACAGACGGAAGTATTAATGGCAAACCTGATGCTCGGTAGTTTGTCAGGCCAGCTATCGTGCTGATTCGTGGCCAAAATTGCTAACTGAGTTTTCATGTCTGTGTTTTTTCGCTCGACCGGGTTTGCAGCCGGGTAATAAACCGGTGTAAGACGGTCAGCAATGGGGAACCCTGCCTCCCCCATCCTAGCTGAAATCGTTATGAACTACATCTTACAGAGAACAGACGAACTTACACCCTTCCATATCCCATTAATGAAGATATATATTGACGACATATTTTTGATAATTCCTAAAGATCAAGTCCAACTTACACTAGACACTTTCAATAGCATTCATAACAAAATTGTCTTCATATGTGAAGTAGAAAAAGATAACCAACTTTTTTTTCTAGATGTATTATTGACTAGAACTAATAATAACAAAATTGAATACAATTGGTTTAGGAAATCCATAAACTCCAATCGTTGTTTAAGTTTTCATTCATGCCACCCCTTATCACAGAGGATAGCAATTGTGAAACAATTTAAATACAAGATATTAACTTGAGTAAATATATTCCAAATTAAAAGATAAGATACCACAAAAGATGGTTTCTAATGTTATTTACAAGATACCGTGTCAGGATTATGAACGGTGTTACATCGGTCAGACAAAACAATATTTAAGTAAAAGAATACAATACAACAACACAAAAACAGTTGTAAACAACATAACTTGTCTGAAGATGGAATTACAGCACTAGCGCGCCATGTATTAGTAGCTAAGCACAATTTCAATTTTGAGAAAGTGAAAGTTCTAGATGTCGAGAACAACTATCATAAGCGGTTGATCAGCGAGATGTTGCACATACAACAACATAGATGTGTTAATTTTAGGTGCGATACCGAGAAACTTAGTAACATGTATTGTAATCTCTTAACCCTTTCTGTCCCGAATTAATTTCATATTTAAAATAAATTCATATTTTATTAAATATAGCCTAATTTTGGTGTGAAATATTTAAAAAAAATACCAAAAAAATTCTATCTCATTTATTTTATTAATTTTTGGTCTGACTCCATATGGAGTCATTGGGCAAAAACAAGTACTTTATTATTGAAAATTTTATTCAGAAATAAAATATTATTACATTCAAAATATATAATTTCTATAATTCATGGAATTTTTTGAAACAATTTCTGTCCTTTGTCAAACAAAGTGTCACTTTGCATTTTTCACAAGCCATCCTGGAATATGACTGGCAATAACGACACCTTTGTTTTGGCTCAATATGTATTGGCCAATGGTCTTTATTGTCAAACCTGACATCATCAATCGGCTTTGGATGTACTGGTCTCTTCACTCTTTTTATAAGTTCTGGAGTGTTTTCTCTTGAAGATAATGGTCGTCCTCTCTTTCTTGCCACACCGAAGCACTGTAAAAGGGCACGTCCTACTTCACTTCGGAATACTAGAAGTGTTTTGTATTTTTTTATTTCAGAGAGCTGACAATCTCGTCTATATAGCAACCATGCATTTATAATACATATGTCCAAAAAATGGTAGAATATCTTTAAATAATAGCGTTTTACACCAATCTCTGTTCTATATAGCGCCACTAACATGTCGTTTAGATCGACTCCTCCCATATGAAGGTTATAGTTTTTCACTATATGTGGTCTACTTACATCCACATATTTTTTTTCAGCTAATGACCACCTATTAACATTTTCAACAGGATGTACCCCAGCAAAACTTGAAATCAGATTGGCCGATTTATTGTCAAACCATTTGACTGCTATAATATTTTGGCAATCCTCAGTATAATAGTCAAATGAGCCTCTACCTTCATTCTTTAGTTTTTTATCATCTTTTGCGTTGAATCCCTTCAGTCTATTTATCCTTACAGTTCCAGTAGCCAATATACCAATATCTTTTAATTTAGCAAATAGGTTGAATGATGTAAAAAAGTTATCTGTGTAGATTTTAAAATTATTGTTTTTCGGAAGGTTCTTTGACAGGCGAAGCACAATATCACCGCTTATTCCAAGCTCCGTTCTTTCACCTGCAGTTCCTTTACCCACGTATACCTCAAAATCATATATGATTCCACTAACCCCAGCTCGGGCAAAGACTTTTATGCCCCATTTATGTGGTTTATTTCTTATATATTGTTTGAGTGAATTATGTCCTTTGAATGGTATCATGATTTCATCTATTGCATTATGTTCTTCTGGCTCAATTTTGGAAAAATTTTGAACAAGTCTGTCTATTAGTGGTCTCACTTTGAATAATTTGTCATAGTTGGGATGGCCTCTTGGCTTGCAATGAGTATTATCATTTATATGTATATTAGATTTCAAAACCTCAAATCTGTTCCTTGACATAATATCTGCTATGACGGGGTATCTAGTTTCTTCAGCCCAATACATTTTGTAGCTAGGCATTTTGACCACTCCACTTATTATATGTATGCCTAAAAAATTGCAAATTTCATTGTAAGTGGTATTCACACAATTTCCATTTTTCTGAATTGAATAAATATTAGTCTGATCAACTAAGTTTTTTATAATCTCTTCATCAAAAAATCTTTTAAAGTATTGCAAAGGTGAAGAAATTTTATCGGGCTTTGTAAAAGTCGTCTCACATTTTGTAGGTATTTCTGTTATATCCTGGGACTTCCATTTCAATTCCTCATTTTTTGATGATTTTTTTTTCTTTTGCTTTTGGTTCTTTTCAGCGACAAGCTGTGCTAATGGTACATCGTCATCTTCGCTTTCAAAACCTTTATTATTGACATAATTGTGTTCAATTCCAACCTTAGAATATTTTTCTAAATCGATTTGTGGATAAGAACAATCATCAACATTTGCCAAAACAATGTTTTCTTCAGCTAACGATTCCTCATCCAAGTACTCTACATCTGAACAATCACCTTCCATTAGGACAAGAAGTTGCTGCTCTTCTTTTTCTGTTAATCCTACGCAAGTCATCTAAAAAAATCATAATAGGTATTAGTGTTAGATGATAATAATTTATAAATAATTAAAAATTAATTCATGTACAATGTACATTATAGATTCCCATTGACTCCAAATGGAATCATATATTCAGATGCATGTAGCACACTAATTATTTACTTTATTTTTTATTTTTTCATTTTATATTACTTAAAAATATGTAGACAATATTACTTAAATTATTCAGATAAAAAAATTTACTTACCTTGATTTTATTTACAACTGAAAATTGTGAAAATTAACTGCTAACAGATGCACTTGTATTTAGTTGGTTATGTTTACCTTAATCTGACATGATTTGTTCAAACATCATGTGGTGCCATCTATGAAGTTTGACAAACAACTTACTGCGATTACAGATCTGCAGAGTGAAAAGGCTCCGGTATAAGAACCGTTTATATCGTATGACGCCATATGGAATCACTGGGACAGAAAGGGTTAAATAATTGTTAATGACATACTAGTTTATAAATTTTTTAAATATGTGACACACTGTATATGTAAACAAGTTTTTGACATTTATGGTCTATTGTGAAAATTTCTGGAGTTGGAACTCTACTTTTATAATGTTTACTCTTTGTTAAGCCATATCGCTGAGCACTTAATTAAAGTAAGACACATGAGACGGTCGCACTCCTTAATTTTGTATTGTAGTAAGTTGTCCATGGATGTTAATATTATTATATTGACTTGTTGTTACTTGGCTCATCAAAGGTGAGTTTGTGGTCGTAGTATTGAAAAATTTAACCTGTTATATCATTGTTTTATTTTAACTTATTTAATTTATTCATTTTAAATGTAAATAATAATTATTGTAATATTGTTGTAGTTTTAAAGAAGCCGGCGCATGCTCGGCGAAACGTTAGCTATTTATGAAATAAAATACCAGTAGAGGAGATTAGCCGTTCTAAAACACCCGCCAACCCGCCGGAGTAGGCTCCACCCCCCATGTAAATTCCCCATATGACGTCATAAAATTTACCCCACCTAAATCCCTCCCCCAATTGCTTTGATTGGCCTCCTGCCCCACCTTAACTCCTCCTCCTATTGTTTTGATTGGCCCCCACCCTTAAATTTCCACACCTTCAATTGCTCTGATTGGCCAATCCTCCCCACCCAGATCCCCCCTCAATAATTTCGGCCATTTTCCTAATTAATGCTCCCACCCAGTGTCTCTGATTGGTTAACCCTCCGCTAATTAAGTAAATATGAATTAATCAAGTACTGCCCTCTACGATCTAATAGCGTAAGTATTCGATATATGAGTCCATCAATCCCATCTACATTTTGTTTGATATACTTTAATTGGTTGATTGGTTACCTACTTAAGTAAGTATTGACCAGTGCTGCCCTCTGCGAATCGGTAGCTTTAGTTACTAATTGAAGTGGCGCCATCTGAAGTTTGCGGCATAGCGTCAAAGCCTAAAAAAAACACACGCCACCATGAATCGAAGCCACATTCTTTGTTTTGCGTTTTTTTAATTCCAACGACTTAGCGGTTGTGACCACCAAGCAGTTAATTTAACATCTTAATCAGCAAAAAAAAATATTTCATTGAAATTTGCAGCCATGTGTAAAATGCATACATTTCAAAATGATGTAAAAAAAATCAATATTTTTTAATAATTTGTAATATTAAATACATATTATAATTAATTGGGATATACTAAAAATCTTCATTCCAATAATTGTGAATTATTCATCTTACGCATATGTGAAATTTTTATTATTTACTCATTTTTTTATTATTATGTGTATGAGTGAAATGAAATGGTGATTAAATTGCAATCTTGCAAAAAATAAGTATAAATATTGAACATTTACAATGCATAAAATAGTTCCAATTTGTATTGTGCAACGGCAACCAACAAGCAACAGTCAGCAGAATGTTCAAGATGAATTCAAAAGTGTCAAAAAAGATGCCCAAATTCAACTTCAACCCATTCTACAAGCCAAGGCCCTTAACTTCCAATGCAGAAGAAGGGAAGCTGAAGATTTGGGAACCATCCTCATTCCTCCAGGACGATTGGCAGTTGACACCATCCCAGCTGCAAAAAATTGATGCCGATGCAGAAAAAGCGTTCCCATCACCACAGCTCAACAAACCCAAATCCGGTGATTATGGGATCAAATATGAAACTAGGAGGCTGTTATTTGAGGAAGTCTACCCACTTAACATCTCCGGATCGAAGGTGATTAGATTTGGAGTGGATCCCTTCAACAGCTTCCAGCCAGTTGTTCTAATGTCGAAAACTGGGTACGAAAATGTTGTTCGGTTCAATCATAGCACCTTTAACGAATTAGTATTCTTCGTGCCGAACATGATAAATACTATCAACAGTAAGGGGGAAGATGTTATCAACCTCACCGAGTACGTGGTGAACATCCAAAGCAACTGGGCCCAGTTGAAGAGGATTGATGGGGACGAGAAAATATGTTTCTATCTGGGGGTGCAGTCACTCCAAAATCTGCAAGACATAGTTCTATTTTATCTGCAGAGGTTCAACAGTGTGGGTCTCCGAAATCGGCAGCCCTTCGAGGACTTCCTCCACCAAGTATACAGCAGGGTCGTGAATGATAATCGGTTTGAGGTCCAGAATTCCGATATTTTGGCACAAATCAATGAGGATCAGAATGAGGATGTTCGGCCATTTTTGTGCGAGGTGTATATTAAGTTTAATTCATTTTTAAAGAAAAAAATTCAGGATCTCTTAAATTTAAGTTTGCACACAAATCGTTTGTATTAAATATGTTTCTTTTATTTTAAGGTTTAATTTTAATCTAGGTACTATTTTTGTCTTTTATAAATAAATGCATATTTAAATTTATTTATTTTTTTTATTTTTTAAATTTATTCACCATAACTTACTAACTAAAATAAAGCACGGTAAGTAAACATTTTTTGTTTTTAATATTATTTATCATAATAAATTATTTAAATTTAATAAAATTAAAAGTATTAAGTTCAACACTCCTTTACAAAACATTATTTTTGCTAATCCAGCTATTATGAGTTTTATCAAGGCCGAGCCACTTGACAAACACTTTATCATTCTTTTTTCTAATATTTTTTTCAACGAGATATGAATCTTCATGTTTAACTTTTTGTAATTCCTCCGAGTAAAATGCTCCTTTTATGGGTTGGCCCTGCATATTCTCTAATAAATACGTTATTGGATTGGTTATATTCATTTTTTTACAAGAAATAGCTTAGTGGTCCAGTTTACCAAATAACTTTTGTCGAAATCCGCTTTTTGCTTGCTAAAAAAAAGAACCCATTAATTATTCATTTAATTAACGTACTTTCGGTCATCTTTCTTTTTAATAAATATTATTTTAAATAACACAAATAAAATAATAAAGACCAACAAGGGTTTTAAGCTGAGGGTCGACGTAAGATTTACATTGGCGCAGTCGGTAGGATTTTTACATTCCACCGTTGCCTACATTGGCACAGGATGTAAAAATTTTTCTTCTTTGTTGGTGTGTAAAATCCTTAATTTTTTTTTTGAATTATATTTCATTTTTGGTATTTTTGACGATTTTTTTTCACATCATATTGTTTGTTGTGGTATTGTTTTGGATAACTGTAATTAGTAGTATTTTTTTTAATTTATGGATTAGAACATGTGTGAATTCCCTTATCTTTCGAATAGAAATGATATAGTAGTAATAGTTAATAAATTAAATTAAATATCTGTTTATTTAATTAATTAGATATTTTAGATTTGTTGATTTGCAGTGTAATTTTTTTATTATTAGATTTGAATTAGATAAATTAAAATCATTTGATACTTGTAATTATAGAATTGACAGAGACTTGGATTTCTTTTTCTAAATTATAGTTGTACAATCGAAGTTATAGTTTCTGGAATTTTTGTTTTAATATTTTATATCAATTACAATAAACATGGATATTAATAGTGAAGATTTTCAAAGTGTAGAAAATTCAAATGTTAAATCTTTTGATAATAAGTTCAGTAATTTTTATAATTTAAATTTTGATATTAATATGATAGAAAATTTTTCAGTAATAGTGATATAAATATTTTCATAGCAGAAATTAAAACAATAATAAAATGTCTTGGTTGGAATGAAATTCAAGCCTTTAATTTAATGAAATTAAAATTGAAAGGAAAGGCTCGTAATTATTTTTATGAAGTACTGTAACGGGCAACTTGATAGGATAGGATATGTGTGATGTAGGGTGTGTTGCAGACGTTGTTTTTGATAAACCATGAACTACAGTTTTGAATGTGTTGACCAAATGTTAATAATTTCTAGAAATGACTTTGTTGGTCGTTCATTTCGCGTTAGTTTTTGATCGTAAATGTGCACCAAGTAAGACCTACTTAGTAGTTATATTGTTACTTAGAGGTTTTTTTCTTTGATTAATTGTACATTTACCAAATTGTGAAAATAAAGAATAACGTCTGGCAAAGCAGTTTTGTTTTGATTTGTTGTGGCTGAATCGAATCCTTTACAACTTGGCGCTCAAGATAGGCCCACAACAACAGCAAATAAAATGCCAATAGATCGCAGCCCAAATTTTACACAAGATGGGTGCAAGAAGAGAGTTACCAGAAGTAGAACCAGAGAAGAGGGTAAAGCGAAAAATATGTTGGAGGCAGGGAGCACGGACGGGAACGAGGACCAGCCGCAGGTCGAAAATCGAACAACGGGGACCACGGGCGAGCAGGGACCAGCTCTAACACTCGCAGCGTTTGGAATTCCTCCGGCACCACCAACTCCATATTATGATTCAGAAAATGAAGGTAACGCATGTTCAAATTATTTACTCACCGCACAGCATGATAAAATCTGCGAGGAAAACGTGAAGTTACCTAAATCTAAGGAAGAGCTAGATGAGTTAATAAGCAATGCGGTTAAGTTTGCTATTGACAAATGTAAAGAGACAGAGTTAGGTAGATTAAATATAATTTCAAATAAGGGCAACAAACCCGAGTTAAGATTAGGTGTTACTGAAAAAATAAAATGTTTGAAAGTCAACAAACTGTACACAAGTTAAGTGATTATAGTCTAACAAAAATTACTGATAGGAATTTGGGAAAATTGCAATGTAACTTGGTAGATTTAAACACACCCAAATAATACCCAAGCCAAATCAGGAAAAGTGGTTGGAAATAGCAGATGGTTTTATGAAACGTGCAAATTTTCCAAACTGCATTGGTGCCATTGACGGGAAACACATCCGAATAATTAAACCACTAGATAGTGGTTCATTATTTTACAATTACAAACATTTTTTTTCATTAAGCATTCTTGCCGTAGCCGATTCAAACTATAATTTTGTTTATGTTGACATTGGTTCGTATGGAAAATCCTCTGATTCAAGTGTTTTTCGCAATAGTGATTTATTTAAAAAAATGAAAAATGATGAACTCCATATTCCACCACCAAAAGCAATATCGGAAAATGGAAATTTATTACCATTTGTACTAATTGGAGATGAGGGATTTGGTCTCTCCGACAATTTATTACGTCCTTATGGGGGAAAAAGTCTTACCAATAACAAAAAAATTTTAACTACCGTCTATCAAGAGCTAGACGTTATGTTGAATGTTCATTTGGAATTCTGGCCAATAAATGGCGAATATTTCATAGACCTCTTAACGTATCTCTGGATTTTGCAGAAGATATAATTAAAGCATGTTGCGTTCTACATAATTTTGTTCGTGAACGAGATGGCTATAATTTTGACCATACTTTATCTTCGGAAGGTTTCACAAATTTTTTAAAAGACCCTATTCAGAGTGGGCGTAATATTAACACGATTCGTGAAGAATTTACATCCTATTTTGTTAGTTCTGAAGGAGAAATTCCGTGGCAGTATAGTAAAATATAAAGAATCAATTAGATTAATTAGATTAATTAGATTCAAAAATAGTATATCACCTAATTAATGTAAAAAATAAAATAAAAACCTTTTTCCCTCAAATACAACATTCTTTTATTTATAAATTAACTTTATTTTTTCTTTCAGAGGAAAAATTATTATAAATCTGAAATCGTCAACTCTAAAATGTAACACATGCCAAATACAGGGTGATTTTTATGTGTTTTTACAATATTGTTTTCATTTTAAAATATTTGTACCAAGGATTCATTTGATATCATCAAATTTCAATTTTTTTTTATCCCGCTTTAGTTCCATACATAAAAATCACCCTGTATATCTACAAATAATCACATTAGGTGAATTTTAAATATTCGCAAGAAAATAATATTTATACATTTGTTTAATATAATACTAATTACTTAATACTTGATAAAATATTATATTATGATATTTTTACTTACCAAGTTTATTTTTTTCTTGTGTGCTTAAATCTTCGATGTCTTTATATAATTTTTTTAATATAATGTCCCATGCTTTCATTTTTTCAAACTTATTAGAATATACTTCATTTTGCTGGTCCCATATAGCGGGTTGTGCCTGCACTTCCGTTATAAAATTCAATATTTGAGCCCTTAGTAATAATTATATTTTGCTAAATAAACTACCATAACCTAAATATGCGTCGCGTCAGTGTCGCGTGCGTGTCGCGTAGTGTGTAAAGAGAAAACGCTGCTGCTTGCAGCGGGGATCGACTGCACCTCGGCGTTGCCGCACAGCATACGTCGAGAAAACGCCCAGTGTGTAAAGGAGTAGCGTAGTCCCATATAATTGACATTGCAGCGTCAACCTGGCAGCAAACCGGCGACAACCCGCGTTTTTTTGCTGCTGTCGCGCGCTGCAGAAAACGCCCAATGTATAAGGAGCCTAAGAGTTCTTGACTGCGTATTCGCTCACAAAACCAGTAACCTCCTTCAAAGATTCATTGAGCCATCGGGCTAAGTTGTAAGTGTGTGATCCAGAGAAAGATACTACTTGTCTAACTAGTAGGCATGAATTATTTGTATTGAAATCATCAAGGTTTATGATTTTGTGAATCTTTGGAAGACTGTACAGTTTGGGGACTAAGGGGTTGGAAGAAATGAACATAAAGGGGTTGACGTTTGGTAGTACTGAAGCTTTAATTGTATTTTTTAAAATCTGATTGAATTTTGTGGAAGGATCTCTAGTTAACTTTTCAAAATTGTTTTCTTCTAGGAATTTCAAGGTGCATTTTATGTAATAATCAATATTGTCGGTTTGTATGCCGTCCAGTATGTTCAAAACTTCAACCCCCAGTCTTTCAATTTCTGTTGGTTTACAGTCTCTAAATATGTTAAACTTAAAGCCAAGGTCAAGAATGTCCAACTCGTCAGATGTGAAGTTAACGTCAGATAGATTAATTGTTCTGTTAAAAATTTTTTGTGGTATTATGTTGGTTTTGAAACTTTCTTCTAAGTCTAGCAAAAAAACCCAACTTTTGGGTTTTTTACTGATGAAATTTTCAACGATTTGTTTCCGAAGACTTCTTTTTGGTGCATATTTTATAATTTATAAGCTGTTAAATTGTTACTTTTACATGACTGGATAAGCAGATTTTAAATTTATAACATGAAATATGCTCGTACAAATTATGTAAAAAAAACAGCATTATTGAAGATTTTTTTTATAGAATTTTATTTTTATTTGAGGAATTTTATTTAGGAAGAATTTTTTTGATCAAGTAGAATTTTTATTTATTTTTTTTACAAATACTGTTTTGTGATACATTTTGTTTAAGTTTATTATTATTAAGGTTAAGTAAATATCTTATATACATATATTAAATCCCCATTTTACAAAGATATTACAACAATTGTACAAAATCATATATATTTTATAATAATACATACACCCACACACATAAATTTACTAAATTAATTGTACGTGAATGAATGACGAAACGGAATTTTACAGTGTTAACAATAATATACCTAAATTAGACATCCGATATAATGGTTTTCAAGGCACAGTCGAAGTCATTATGTACAAGATTATTTAGAAACCACATGTCGTTGTAGCACCTACTACTTTTAAGAGGTACCAAACGTAATTCCCTAAGCAAATCATCATACTTAATATCTACTTTGCGTATTCCCATTTTAAAAGCCAGTCTTGAAATAAATTTTGATTGATTGATTATTTAAAATGATATTAAGTTATTTAAAACTTAATATCATCAGCGAATAATAAAATGTTGCTGTGTTCGAGATGGCGTTTAATATCATTGATAAATAATAAAAACAAAATAGGCCCACAGTGAGAGCCCTGTGGTACCACCAAAGTTAGAGAAATTATCTTAGAAAGATAATCACCTAACTTTACGCATTGGAATCTATTTGTGACAAAGCTACTTAGCCAGTTAACAATGCTTTTGGAAAATCCTATAGCCTCTAGCTTGGAAAGTAGAATTTAGTGGTCCACTCTGTCAAATACCTTGGAGAAATCATTGTAAACCGAATCCACCTCGAAGTGGATCTCCAAGGCATCTGACACGAACTCATGGTGCAACAACAAGTTTGTTACAGTAGATCGCCCATTCATAAACCCATGCTGCTCGTCAATTATGTGTTGCTTAGATAGCCAAGATAATTGGACTGAAATTAGTTTATCAAACAATTTTTGGTATCGCCCACTGTAAGCAAACTCCTCTATAATTTTCGATATCTTTTCTATTGCCTGACTTATGTATCGGGTATATGTAACTTCTTTTCCAAAGGTTTGGAAAAGTTTCTTCCTTCACAGATTTGCTAAATAGAATGTGAATTGGCTCACATAGTGTGAAAATGCAAATTTTTAAGAATATATCTGGTATTCCATCAGGACTACAAGATTAGAACTTTTCAAATTACTAATTTCATTAAAAATGGATTGAAGGCTTATATTAAATTGAAAAGTAGAATCTATTGCCCCGGTAACATTCATATCATAAGATTTATTTCAGGAATTTATATAAACACTTTGGAAATGTCCGCAAAGTAATTAGATGTATCTTTTAAATTTGAACATGTATTTTCCTTGTAAATCATTTCAGTAGGAAATCCGTTTTCGTTATTGCAAGAGTTCAAAAATTTCCAGAAGGAAGATGGAGTACTTTTAATATTTGACTCAATCTGCTTAATATAAGACACATATAAACTATTGTTTAATGCTTTACATTTAGATCTTATATCCTTAAATTTATTATAATCATTATGGTATCTTGTGGACTTATAAATAATATGCGCCTTCTTTTTTGCTTTAATCATATTAATTAGATCTTTATTGAACCATGTTAGATATTTTCTAATATTGTTTTTTGGGCACTAAGTAATGAGTTTAACCCTAATAGTAGAATTAAAGATCTCGGTAGCTTCATTTATATCTAGTGACTTTAAAGTTTTAACCCAATCGATATTACTAATAACGTCATTAATTAAATAATAGTACGCATTTGCAAAATCGTAAAAAATACTGTCATTAACAGGAACATCACACATATTATCACAATGTAACTGCACATTATACGCAAGATGATGAATGGACGAGGAATCACAAAGTTTATAATCTGCTTCTGAGACTTCAGCTTTAATTTGATGCGAAACATGGGGCCAGAAATATTCCTCTGGGGTTACTCAAATATTAACTTGGTGCATGTTTAAAAATCCGAATGTGACCGATATTATAGAAGAGGGATAGTTGATAATATAGTTGTCCAGATAAACACCAAACTCATCATTCTTCCAGTTGGCAGTTGGAAGATTATAGTCACCAAACAGGAATACCTTGCTGTTGATATGTTGTTCCATTATATTTTCCACGGATGCACAGTGGCTTTCGTATATATTAATGCCAGAGCTTGGAGGATTATAGACCACACCAATAACTAGAGAATTATTACCGGGTAGTACAATGGAAGTAAACAGTTGTTCTACATTAATGTATATCCGTTGAATTTGAGACGCGTTAAGATATTTCTTAGTTAGCATTAGGATTCCGCCACCCCGGACTTTGTTGTTAGTTGAATAACATGTATCCTTCCTAAATATATGTAGTTCACCATTACGAATCGAATCATCGAAACAAGATTCCAGAACAATGATAATATAATAAATACTTGTTTGAACATTTAACGAGAAATCTGTTAATTTCGTTCTAAGGCCGCCTAAGTTATCAAGATAAAGAGATAATCCCTGATCCAAAATTAGTTTTTTGGATGTTTACTTGCTTCTAGTGATATTTTGGGTGGTTCTAATTTTACCACTTCGGGATGATTGCGGATGTACTTGATAGTTAGGTTTTTTTACCGTTTTCTGTTCGAGTTTGTAGTTCAGCCTGTTTAGTTTTTAGTTTTTGTTGTTGGTTCAATGTCTGATCTTTTTTAATATTAATTTTTCTCTCTTTTAGTTTCATAGGAACGAGATTCATCAGCTTCGGGTAAATTGTAGATCATGAGGTTTTTTTCTCTTCGAATTCTTTCCTCAACTTCTGAGTATACTTCTGAACTAAATTCATGGTTTACATTTATTAGCGATTTTGAATTTTGTATAACTGTTATCTGCTTCTGCAGATTTTCATTCTCTGATTCCAATCTTATGATTTTATCGTTAATAGTTTTTAACTCATTTGCAATAAAAGGCCTATATTGTTTCTTAAAAGTTGGAGAATTGTTACTCCATTATATTCCCCAAAAGTAATTCGGTTATTTCTACAGAATTTGCACCGAGTTCTAATTCTAATGGCTGTTTTTTCCCTAACCACATTTTCGTCTTTGCATGAAGAACAATAAAAGTAGTCTCCATCAGGCTTATTGTGTTCTTTACAGTAGTATTCCCATACTTCATCATCCATTTTGGCACAAGAAGCATGATGCCATTCATTATATTCTCCATGACATTTTGATTTTGCTCTTGGACTATTTACCAATTTACATACTGTACATTTAATCACCATGTTGCAATTAAATAAATAAATCCAAGTAATTTGAATAACAATAACTAACCAAAGACAATAAAATGAAATTAGGAAAGGTTTAAAGACGTGGACACAATTCTTTGTGATGACTTTGATAAATACAAATACAAGAAGGCAACGGAAAGGTAATTAATAATATGAAAACAATGAGCAACCTGGTATTAAAGGATAATTTAAAGTTATTATTCCCAATTTCAAAAAGGTGAGTAAAAGTTTTAAACTTATGTGTATAAATAAATCATATGTTCAATTGTAGTTTATTCACTCCATCCATATAATAATAAATAAATTTGAATTTCCCCGCTTCGTTTGCGTTTCAAATCGAAGGTCGGCCGTTAAATTGATTTTCTAAATGCAATAGGGTCTACAGCCACCGCTGCTACATTCCAAAGCCTTATGACCAGCCCGTAAGCAATTTTTAATAATAATAATAATAGTTTTATTTTCAACAGCAAGTATGCCAATTACTGGAAATTTTACATATATTTATCTAAACACATAAAATCTTAATATTATTAAGTTAAAATATAAAATATACAAAGGTTCAGTTATTTAAAAGTGCAGATTGTGCAGATATTTTAAATGAAGATAAAGAAGCGGCGTAAAATATATCTACGTATGAGCTAATTTGATTATAATATTTGAACATTTTATATAATGGTGAATTAAAATGATAATTTGTGGCAGGTGTTCCATAATAAAATGTTAGTGTTTGCCTCGTATTTATATAAGGTGTATTTATATTTATTAGGCTTAACATCTAAGTGTCATCCAAGTGATTATTTAACAGTTTGTAAAGATTCCAAATTACTTGAAGTTTGTGCCTATTACATACTGAAAGAAAGCCAAACTCATTTAACAATAACTGATAACTATACCCAATCACGGGAAATGTGCCATGTTTTAGAAGATATAAGTACTTTAGGAATCGCTTTTGCACTCCCTCCAAAGAATTAATGTGATTTTGATAATTTGGAAACCAAATTAGCGAACAGTAATCAAGTCTGCTCAATATGAAAGCATAGTAAAGACTGCAGACAGTACCAATAGACCTAAAGCCCTTACTACTTCGTATAATAAATCGTAAATACGATAGGAGTCGCTAATAACTTTAGTTGCATGAGATGTAAATTTTAGTTGATTATCAAATATAACGCCCAAATCTTTGAAAGTCGAAACCTTCTCAAGTTGAGTGCCTTCTATTGAATAATTATAATTGATAATTTTGACTTTTCGACTAAATGACATGACACAAAATTTTTTTGTATTTAGGGATAGTCTGTGCTCTTCACACCATTTCAGTACTTTAACGTCAGATTGAATAAAATCACAGTTATCGTTATTTTCAACTATATTAAAGATCTTAAGATCATCTGCGAATAACAACACATGATTATTTAGCACATCACAAACACTATTGAAAAACATCAAAAATAGAAGTGGACCGAGGTTGGATCCTTGCGGCACCCCACGTTGCTACAAAATGTTGTGACAGAAATCCGTTGTGTTCCACTACTTGCTTACGAGCATCTAGATAAGATATTATTGTTGATGTCAAATTTGGAGATTTGTTACAGCAGTTTCTGGTGCGGAATCCTATCAGACGCCTTCGTAAGGTCAGTGTAAACCACATCTACTTTTTTACCAGAATTCATGGCTTCACTTATAAACTGAGTTACATGGAAAAGGTTAGAAGATGTAGATCGTCCAGACATAAATCCATGTTGATGAATAGAAATTTTAGTTTTATTACGGGAGTATATATGCTTGTACAAGATTTTTACAAAGTTTAAGCTTTTGATAACTTCGAAAAATCCGAGCAATTGTATATCAAATGGGAACCCTGGCACATATAATATTTAATATTATCGCTAACGAATGTTTTTGATTGAGCTTTTGCTTTAGTTTTTTGCTCCACATTTGTACTAAGGTGATCCACCTTTGATAAGTTTAAGGTTTCTAACAAATCGCATCTGGCGCGCAAGAATTGTTTTAAGTCCTCAAGCGAAGGTACGCTATTACCTTTATAGTTCGATTCCCAATCCCGCGCGGTTGTAGGATCGAACTTACTGGATATGATTACTATCAGAATTGAATCCCAAGACTCTGTCGGTTGGCCTAAACTTTTAAGTGATCGCAGGTGTTGGCTTACTGTGTCCAACATTTCCCGTAATTGCGCAGTAGGCTCCTTTTTAACGTCTTGTAGGTTTAAAAGTGCTCGTACATGGTTTTGGACCAAGAGTCTTTTATTCTTGTAACGTTCGGAAAGGAGAGCCCAAGCCGAATTGTAATTATTAGCTGAAATTTCCATTGAGTTTATAACTTGTATTGCGTCACCCTCAGGCTCTGCGCGTACATAATAAAATTTTTCAATATTACTTAATACACTTGAATTATGAATTAATGAGTCAAATGTGTCGCGAAACTGCAACCATCTTGTGTGTTATCTATTGAATTTTGGCAACGTTATTACGGGTAATTTAACATTTTTTGAGTCATTTTGATGTACCCCAGATTGTTGATTATTTTGAGCTTTATTTGGTTTTGAAATTCTAGGCAATGTTTCTAAAAAAGCCCTGGCCTGAGAAATAATTTGGAAAAAATCGCTTACAAACTTCTCATAGATATCACAAATTTCTTCTGTACCGTAAATTCTCCCTTTTTAATGGTAGATTGCCGACTAACCAACGGGTGGTCGTGGTTCAAGAAATTTAAAGTTAGGGCGTCTCGTACTTGTAAAATCTCTACCAAAGGTAGAAAGTTCGAAACCTAATTAGGTTGACAGGTTGAGCACAGTATAATCAAAATTCAGAAAAACAGGTTTTTATTTTCACCTAAATACAAGGTGGTAGTCATAGACCTGTTGTATAACAACAGATTATCACCTAAATACACAATACTTAAATCTAATAAAGAGAATTGTTGTTTCAGTTCTTAAACTTAAAGTACATAAGATATAGAAAAAATAGGCCTATTAGTTCCTTACAAGGATTTAAACTTAAATATTTAATCAATGAACTAAAATTTACTACCCTAAACAACGAGGCAAAACATAACACTCTTATCTCGTCAAGAGCTCAGACACATAACTACTAATTAAATAATATTCACCACCACTAACAAGTTTATACTATTGAATATAATACCCTGACCAACGAGGGTTTACCGCAAAAGAATTGCCTAGCCGTGAACAAATTCTAACATATCAAAAGTTACTCTTCTTTAAGGGGGTGACCCTTGCTGGGCCGAAATTTGCATCACTGAAAAGTAGTTGCACCGAAAAGTTGCTGGGCCGAAATGCCGCTAGGTCGAAAATCGGTGTATCGAAAGTTGTTGGGCCGAAATATTACTGGATCGAACATCGCTGAAACGAAAGTCGTCCCTTCGAAAGGTTGTTGGACCGAAATATCGCTGGACCGAAAATCGCTACGCCGAATGAAATAGTTGGACCGAAAGCGCGCTACAACGAAAATTGCCCGACCGAAATATTGCTGGGCCGAAAGTTGTTGGATCGAAAATCGATTGACCGAAAGCGCGCTGCAACGAAAATTGCCCGGCCGAAATATTGCTGGGCCGAAAGTTGTTGGGTCGAATATCGTTGCACCGAAAAGGAGGAGGGACATCTAGCACGCACCATGACTGACGTGAGCGCGAGGGTCTCAAGGCGGTTCTGTGCCGTTTTATTTGCATCAAAAGAAATAATAATGTTTTGAGAATTTTGAGATATAGGACTGGAAAATATTCAGAAATTAAATTCTTAACTTAGTTGTAAATAATACTCCTTCATATTATTATTATATCACATGTAAATAGTTTATTATTTCAGCAAATAATTAAAATATTAGTTTGCTGTTTACTGTATTTCAAGATTTTGGTATTACAAGGAATTATATATTAAAATTAAAAAATTCGGATTAGGTTAGAAATTGTTTTCTATCTAATATGTACAATACACTATAAAATACCAGGTGTTCTATACCAAGAGAACAAAAATGAAATTTTGTATTCTACGTTTAGTTCTAAGCACGAAACAAGAAATAAAAATTTTCCGTATCGGTCACAGTTCATAGTTTAGGATATAAAAATTGATATACAGGGTACAAGGTCCTCCAAAAAAAAACGGAAACACCTAAATATTTTTTGAGCCGTATTGAATTTAAGAAAAAAGTTTATTCAATTTAAACAAACTAGTATTTAAATATATTTTGAATATAAAGGGTTTTCGTTTTATTACTTATACGGCACCTAACTTTCTCTCTTTAAATGCAATACGCTGAGTATTTTTAAATTTTCGAATTATTTACTTATTTTGAGTAAACTTATTGTGAAGATATTTTTTATAAAACTATTTATTTTCAACTTACAAGCAATTGTTTATTGCAAGTTACCACTTCGGAACTATGAATTGATAACATTTTCACCAAATTTTTTACCTTAATTTTCATTATTACGTAATAAAAATAAACACAGAACTAAAACACAAAAAACGAAGAAATAGATTGAATAAAATATTAATATATTGAATGTAAATAGGCAAATTTATGTATAAATTTAAATCGATTTTTAATTGTTTTCCTTGTTTTTCTCTTAAAAATTTGGTAAAAATATTCCCAATTTTAAATCTTGGAGTGGTGTTATAAGAAAAGTATCCTAACAAAATTTTATTCAAATTAAACTATATTCTGCAGGGTTTTGTATGAAAGTTTGGTGCAGAATTAATAATAAAACGTATATTCAAAATATGTTTAAATGGTGGTGCGTTTAAAATGAACAAACTTTTGTTGAAATTTTTTTAATTCAATACATTTTAAAAAATATTATTTTTTTTTCGTTTTTTTTGGCGGACCCTGTATAAAATCTTTTAAAATTAGGACCAAATTTCATTTCATTAACATAATTATATAATTATATATACATAAATAACTACAACCTAACGAAATCCAATAAATTGAACAAAATAAAAAATTGATCTATCCTAAAAACCAGAATAGAGGTTCCTCTACTACATCTATTCTGCAAATTGGGCATTTACAAAGTATTTCAAGATTAAAAATATTATGGGAACAATACCCACATAACATGTGCCCACATGTAAGCCTGTACCTGAAGTTGTTCACTTGGCAACGTTGCATATTGGTACCAAAGAGTTATCTAAAAAAAGTAAAAGTTACATAATAAATAGTTTTCTTCAAACGTCAGTAAAACATGACATTCCACATTTCAACACAGAACGTAAAGCTTTTATTTAAAAGATTAGGTGGAGCAAAAAGAACTTATAGCTTTTTGGTAAATGCCACATATGCTCCCAATTAAACAGAAAACTATATTAAATTTTGATATTATTTATTACCTTCAGTTTCCTCGTCTGCCTCTATAAAAAAATGCCAATGTCTTATCTGAATTCTTTCTTCAGTAACTGTTTAAAAAATGAAAACATATTGTTTATGTTCGAAATGTGAAAATGGATATTTATGATAAAAGTGTTAGGCAACCACGCACTAGCCGCCAACCGTTGCGGTTGTGGGTTGAGCGCCCGAAGAGCTGTATAGAAACATACAGGGTGTTCCATTTAAAACGAGCAACCCCGAATAAGTTTTATAAAAATAAAATATTAAAAAACGCCGTCACAAGTCGATTTTTATTGGAAGGGGGACATCTTTTTACGATAATGACATTTGTCAGTGTAACCCCCTCCCCTGCAGCACCACCCACGCAGTTTTTTAAATAGGGAAGAGGGGTCGAGTGACATCATTTCAAAGATATTTTTGCAAGGATAATGGGAATATATTTTTTTTGTATATTTTTTAATTTCGGACTCAAATTTAGTAAACGAAAGTCGAATTCAATGAATGCAGGCAACGTGTAAGGGATATAATAAATTTTTGGTTTTTTGCATTTTAACAATTGACATGTGACAAGTAGCGTGTGGTCAATTTAAAAACTTTTTTGAATGTCGCGATGATAAATGAATTGAATAAATTATGATTTGTTGTAATTCTGTTTATAATAATCTCTTTCTCTTTATTAACGATCATCATTTTACAAAATTACAATAAATCTTAAAAGTTAAAGTAACTATGATATAAAAGACATGTTGTGCTACAAAAATTATGAGTAAAACACACAATAGTGAAAGCCAAAAGTTATTAAAAAAAAAGATAATATCCTAGTATAGCTTGTCGAAATTGGTTGTTTTTAAAATGCTTTTGAACTGCGCACCCAACGAATTAAAAATAGGTAATGAATCATTAGACAATACCACGTTTCCCAGCCTCAACAACCTAGATATTGGACTGTTAATAAGATAATTCGACTTGTAAAATTCCTCCAAAAAAGTATGTTGTTTCCGCCTAATGATATTGGAAAGAGGAACAGAAAATGTAATTTTACTAACCAAGAATGAACTATTTATATTTCCGTTTATAATATTATGGAGAGTCATAAGATCAAATTCAAATCTTCTATCATAAAGAGTTCTAATATTTAATTGGTGCATAATCTCTTCAACATTGTGATGATCTTTAGGTATCCCTCTTTTGAACAATATGAAGTGTAAAAATTTTCGTTGAACCCCTTCTAACAATTTAATTTTATCATTATAAAATGGATTCCACACTGTGGGAAGGTATTCCAAAACTGATCTCACTAGAGAAAAATATAGCAAAATTAATGATTTTTCTGACAGATCCTTACCAATTCTTATAATGAACCGTAACATCTTCAAAGCCCTATTTACTGTTAAAATTATATGTTGGGAAAATGAGAGTTTATAGTCCAAAATGAGTCCAAGATCTTTAATTTCGGATACATGTTCTAACTTTTCTTGAGCAATATAATAGTTTTGTACTATGGGATGTTTTATTCTATGAAAAGTAATAGTTTTACATTTGGACAAATTCAAAGGTAGTTTATTGGTGTTGCACCATTTGTTTAACTCATTTAGATCATTTTGTAGACTCTTACAATCATTTAGACATGTGATTCTATTAAAAATATTTAAGTCATCAGCAAATATTAATCAATTAGATGAGAGTTTCTGCGGAATATCATTTACAAATAATGAGAATAGTATTGGACCTAAATGCGTACCTTGAGGAACACCAGAATGAGCCATTACTGTTTTAGAGAGAAATTGGGAATATCTTACAACTAATGTTCTTTCTGTTAAGAATGATTGTATCCACTCTACAAGATGCTCGCTAAATCCAAGTAATTTTAGTTTATGTATTAACAACATGTGATTCACCTTATCGAACGCCCTAGAGAAATCAGTATAAACTGAGTCGATTTGGTAATCATCTTGAAAACTATCAAAAATTTTTGTTACATATTCTAATAAGTTCGATAAGGTGGATCTACCTGCAAAGAAACTATGTTGATTTTCTGCTATTATTTGTTTGCATGACCATTGTATTTGTTTAGCGATCAGCTTGTCGAACATTTTGGCTATGTTGGGTTGGATACAAATTGACCGATAATTTGTTACATTAGCTCTATCCCCATTTTTAAATATAGGTACAATATATCCTTTTTTCCATTCTGAAGGAAAGGAGGAAGTACGTATTGAATGATTAAATATTAATAAAATAGGCTTTGAAACTGTGAAAATGCATTGTTTTAAAAGAACATTGGAAATCCCATCTGGGCCGCTTTTGCTATTATTGTCCAACAATTCAATACCCTCAAAGATTTCTTTAAGGTCAAACTTAACCAGATTCAGATCAATCTTACTTAATAAATCATTTTCATAATTATTGAAATCAATGTTTATTTATTTTACATTACGGTTAATACTTTCCAATCAAGTCTGTAAACCAGGAAATCAAAAAGATGCATAAAAATTATATTCCCATTATCCCTGCAAAAATACCTTTGAAGGGATGTGTCACTCGACCCCTGTTCCCTTTTTAAAAAACTGTGAGGGTGGTGCTGCAGGGGAGGGAGTTACTCTTACAAATGTCATTTAATCGTAACAAGATGTCCGCCTTCCACTTAAAATCGACGTATCACGACATCTTTTCTTTCCCATCCAGTGTAAAAGCTAAATGGGAACAGCCACTTCAGCTGTATTATTCATTTTGTTTAATATACTCAAAATTTGAGTGGTTTGCATTCAGCCTGATATACAATGGTACTGCCTAACCGCAACGACACCAACGAGAGCAAATCAGCGCACCCTGGCGGTTGACGGGCTAGTGCGTGGTTGCTTTAAAATTATTTTTCAATAAGCCAACTCATTTACACAGCACTTGCTTTTATACGTTTATACGAAGGTGGAAAATACCAGTGATGTAAAAAACACACACGTGCACACATGCAACCATTTTTGCCACTGCCACCTCGAGTTTAAATTTATAAATTGCACCCCCATCTTGTGACCGCTCATTTTAAAGGGCAGATACAATGGTATGCTTAATTTTTAAATCCGAAAAATTAAAGTCGAGGGGCTGTGGCAAATATGGTGACATTTGACCAGTCACAACCTGGGGGGTGCTATTTAAAAATGTATAGTCAAGGTGGCTGTGGCAAAAATGGTGATATTTGAGGTTAAGTTTTTTACGTCATTAAGTTTCTCCCTCCAAACGAAAATGGACCTATTTTGTCGAATTTTGATACATCTCATCAAACAGAAGTTATTTAGGGTGGATTGTTTTGAAATGATCACCCTGTGTATGTATAAAAATTCGCGGACACTAAGTTCTTAAGAATCATTCAATAGACAAGGGAAAAATATTTTTAAAAATCCTTCCGGTAGAGTATTAAAGATATGAATGCTTTTAGTTGAAAATGTTATTTGCACATTTACCGTTATTTTTGCTAAATAGGTACAGAATATAGAGGTAACTGTATTGTTATTGCATTTTTTTTTGAGAATGTCAAAATAGAAAAAATAGTATAAAGAACTCGTTTCATAAGGTTTTTTTCTAACTCGTCGATTAAAACACTCCCCGCTTCGCTTCGCGGGTTTGTTTTAAACTTCGGCTCGTTAGAAAAAACGCGCCTTATGAAACTTGTTCTTTAATATACTATTATAAAATGACTGTAAAAGTCATTTAAACTTTAATGTCAGTTATTTCAAATTCCATTAAAATTTAACAGTAAACCATTTACAATTTAAAATGTATTCCAATGTTGAATATGCTGATAATGTTGGGGTTTGCCCAAGGTGTTGCTACATCTACAACTCTATTAGCAGACGAGCTCAATTGTGATTAGAAGTAGGCGGAATTAATTTTGAACATCAGCTTTAAATTTTTTTGTTCACTAATAATAAAATAAGTCATATTTTGACTAATTAATTTTTGCATTTTTGACAATTAACTGTAATTTTTGTCACCTTTATTGAATTGTAATCACAGCTTACACATCTACCTTGAAAACAACTTTGCCAAGTTTACTTCTTTAAAATGCTTTGTAAGATCGGTATTTCCATTCAACGATTTTTTAAATTATTTTTTCCTTGCCTAACAAGTGATACCTAATAACGTAGCGTGGAGCGTGTCTACGAATTTTTAAACACCCTGTATATGTATATATTTTTTTATAATTTGTGACTATAATATTGACTTTACTGCTAGCGGTGACGAAATGGGCCGTGGGGTGACGAAATGGGCCATAGCGCGCAGCTTTTAGCACCCGTGGAACGAAGTTGGTAACAATGAAATGTCAGATGCGTGCACGTGAAGTTATACCAAAGCCGCTTTTTAGGTTAGAGATACTAGAAAACACTAAATAATTATTTCTTGTGTTATATGCAAGTTACCTACCGTTCACCCCATTCCCATGACATGGAGATCATCGCCGATCTTAGGAATTAGGGATTAGGAAAGTTATATAAGTTTTAATTATTATAATTATTGTTCAGAGTTAAATTTATAGAGCAACCATTAACTTGTAACCTCTAATTTTGTCAAGAAAAATAAAAAACCATTTTTTTTTTAAAAACAATTGTGCTTCGCTTCGAAGTCAATTATTTGGCGCAGTCGGTAGGATACCCCGAAAACCGTCAAGAGAATATTGTTGGTTTTTTCGTTTTTACGATTAACGGGGTTGAAACTCGAAGAAGATTCCAAGGCGGAACTAGAAGCTCTCCAAACATCGAGACACTTCGAAATTCAAAACTTTGGTACTCCAAGAAGATTCCAAGGCGGAACTCAAAGCTCTCCAAACATCGAGACACTTCGAGATTCAAAAACTTTGGTATGACGTTGGAGATTTGGATGCTTATGTAAGTACAGAAATTGTTTTATGAGGTTTTGCTTTTTCTCTTGATGACCGAATTAGCGGGAAACTCAAATATTAACTCTCAACCTAAACCTTGTACTAGTGATCCACTTAGTCGTAGAGATCCTTCACGTTCACCTATTTCCCGACAAGACGATATGGCTTTTAAAACGGAATATCTACAAATGATTCCCGAATTTTACGGGGAATCCGAATTAGTTGCTAGATTTATTGAAATATGTGAAAAATTAGTAACCACTTTTTATGATGCACGAGTACCGGATAATTTTCAAAATGTGTATTTATGTCAAGTATACTTGCAAAAATTAAAGGTCAAGCAGCTGTCAATATTTCGTCAAGCATAATAAATTCGTGGGACGATTTGAAAACTGCAATTCTAACTTCTTATGGTGATAAAAGAGATCAGTTTAGCTTAAATTTTGAAATAACAAATCTAAAACAAAATTTTAATGAGTCTCCATTTGAATTTTATAATAAATTATAAAAATTGTTAAACTTGCAAATTTCTTATATTACGACTCATAATGCAAATGCGGTTGAACGCGGTAGTTTAATCCAATTTTTCCGTGATAACGCTTTACGTGTGCTGTTGCGTGGGTTAAAAGAACCCATTGGATCGCAGATGCGAGTAAAAAACCCACGAGATTTAAATGCTGCACTCAACATGCTGACTAACGATTTTCAGATAGAAAATAGAACGCAATTTCCAAGACCACCTTATCAACCTCCCAGTACTTCAAGACAATTACCACGAAATAATAATCTGAATCATAATTTTAATTCAAATAATAATTTTAATTCAAACGGCAATTTTAATCAGCGCTCTAATAATTTTAATCAGCGCTCTAATAATTTTAATCATAATTTTAATCAAGGTTCTAACAGAAATAGATCAGGATTTAATCAAAGATTCAATAATTACAATAACGATTTTCGAAACAATTCCCAAAGAAATTTTAATAATACTAATCAGAATAATCAGAATGGTCAGCAGAACAATAATCTTCCTCGACCTACTCCTATGTCGGTTTATACAACTAATACAGTTAGACCACAGCAAAATCAGCTATTCACTATCGATGAAAACATGCCAGCTAATGGAGCTAATTTTTTAGGAATAGAATCTCCGACGATTCAATTAGATCGAGAATAGAATTTATGAGCCTGATAAATAATTTTAGTACTTTACCATATATTATTGAACCAATATTTAATTTTAATATACTTATAGATACTGGAAATTCCCGTTCATTTGTAAATCCTTCAATTGCAATTAAGAATTTTAAAGGAAGTATTAGAGACGATCCATTTAGTGTGGCCAGCGCACATGGCAGCACTAATGGAAATCATAGTGCTGTTATACCTTTGAAATCATTGTTTAAAACGCAGTTTGCAAATAAATTAAAATTTTATTTGTTTAACTTTCATTCTAATTTTGATATTTTATTAGGGAACGATAATTTAAAAATATTAAAGGCTTGTATTGATTATGAAAAAAATATATTAAATACTCCATATTGTGAAATTAACCTTAATTTTGGTAAAATTCAGGAGACAGGTACGAAGTGCATAGTACTACCTGCTCGATCTGAACAAGTTATAGCTGTAGATATTAAGAATATAAAAAATGGAGATATTATTATACCATGTCTTAAAGAAAGTAGTTTAGAAATTCCTGCGTGCCTAACGACGGTACATAATAATCAAGCATATTGCACAATAATTAACCCAACTGATAAAGATGTTTCTGTTAGGTTACTAAAACCTCTTATCGTAGAATCAATCAATGAATATGATGATTTTACTGAGGAATATCCTAGTTCTAATTTAATGTCCAATAATTTAAATAAATTTGACCTTTCACAAATCCGTTCAGATCACATGAACAGTGAAGAACGAGAAGTAATTAGTCGATTAATAAAGGAATTCGCTGACATTTTCCATGTTAATGGAAATGATTTAAGTTTTACAAATCAAATAAAGCATAAAATAATTACAACGGACGAAATTCCTGTTTATACAAAAACTTATAGATATCCTGAAGTTCATCGGGACGAAGTAAATAATCAAATTCAAGAAATGCTAAAACAAAACATCATACGTCCTTCATATAGTCCATGGTCCTCACCCATTTGGGTGGTACCAAAAAAATTAGACGCGTCCGGGAAACGCAAATGGCGCGTTGTTATTGATTATCGGAAACTTAACGAGAAAACCGTGGGGGATCGTTATCCATTGCCTAACATTACCGATTTGTTGGATAAGCTGGGTCGCTGTCATTATTTTACAACTGTGGATCTTGCATCTGGATTTCATCAAATTGAGATTGATGAAAGTGATACTCAGAAAACTGCATTCAATACTCAAAATGGTCATTACGAATTTTTGCGTATGCCTTTTGGCTTAAAAAACGCTCCAGCCACTTTCCAAAGGGTAATGGATAATATCTTGCGTGGAATTCAAAACGATAAGTGTTTAGTCTTTATGGACGATATTATTGTTTTTAGCACAAGCTTGCAAGAGCACATCCAAAATTTAAGGGAAGTTTTTAATAGATTACGCCAGTCAAATTTTAAGATTCAAATAGATAAGTCGGAATTTCTAAAAAAAGAGGTTGCTTATCTAGGGCATATTGTGACTCCCGAGGGTGTTCGTCCTAATCCCGATAAGATAAATGCTATCCAAAATTATCCAATTCCGAAAACCACAAAGCAAATCAAAGGATTCCTGGGATTGTTAGGTTACTATCGTAAATTTATAAAGGATTTTGCTAATCTAACCAAACCGCTAACTAAATGTTTGAAAAAGAATGCAGTTATAAATATTGAAAATCAAGAATATATTCATTGTTTTAATCTACGTAAAAATTTATTAACTAATGAACCCTTGTTGCAATACCCAGACTTTTCTAGACCCTTTATTCTAACAACGGACGCTAGTCAGTTTGCAATTGGCGCCGTATTATCACAGGGGAAGGTTGGTTCAGATCTACCTATAGCCTATGCGAGTAGGACTTTGAATACATCGGAGACTAATTATTCTACGATAGAAAAAGAGCTCCTTGCTATAATTTGGGCAGTTAAGTATTTTAGGCCGTACTTGTTTTGTAGAACTTTTCAAATTGTAACTGATCATAAACCTCTTCAGTGGCTTATGTCAGTTAAAGAACCTAATTCTAAATTAATTCGATGGCGGTTAAAACTTTATATATAATATAATTATACAATTGTTTATAAAAAAGGGATTTTAAATAAAAACGCAGATGCTCTTTCGCGAATTGATATAAATGTTCACGACGATCACGATAATCCGATAGATATAGATGAATTTTTAAATGACTTTTTAAAAGAATCAGGAAATCAAAATACCAAAAAATATAGTGAATTCTTAATAGTTGAGGCCGGATGTATAAGCGATCAAGGTGAAATAATTCAGGAAACCGAAAATGAAGTTAATGAAAATAATGATGACGGAATTACGGTTCATTCAAATATAGAGAATCCCATATTTGGAATTCCCATCTTAGAAAAACCAGTTAATTTTGATAATAACCAAATAGTAATATCAGAAATTGAATTTTCCACAAAATCCAAATCACGACTAAATTTGAACGAGATTAAATTGTTTAATGGTAAGAAAATGAGGTTGACTGTTAAATTTGCAAAAGTAAATTTTGAGAATGAAGTTATTAAGTTTATGAAAGACTATATAGTTCCTAAAGTAAAGTACCATTAATATTTCGAATCTCCAATTTATGAGAAGTTTAGTACAGTTTTACAGAAACACTTTAAAAATTCGCATATAAATTTTGTACGTTGTACACAAAAACTATTAGATATTGAGGACGATAATGAAGTAATTAATATAATTAAATCATATCACGAAGGAATAACAAATCATCGAGGTATAGATGAAGTTGACGCTGAATTAAAACGGAAGTATTACTGGGTTGATATGAGAAGAACTATTCAAAATTTTATTAATCAATGCGAAATATGTTTGGTCGATGGCCTTGGAACCGTTATTAAAATGATAACCGGGAATCTAGATTTAAATGATGGAGAAAAATATAATAAGATACTGAATCATTTACAGGAAAATGAGAATAATATAAGAAATCAATTACAAATGGGATATAGCGTAACTACAGAATTAATCAGAAAATTTAATGAAACTTTACAAAATATTGAACACAATGAATTGGTCCTAAGGTCTAAAATTATGCAAGTATCCGTGGTACTAAAAGGTCAAATTGAAATTCAGAATGTATTATTTGCTAAGGATTTATGTTATCAACTTATTAGCTTTTACTATGCCATTTTGAACATTTTCGAGACTATTGAAAATTCATTATTGTTTTGTAATCTGGGAATACTCTCAAATGTTATTAAACCTGAAGATTTATTTTCGGAACTAGTGAAAATTCTAACTCATTATAACTATCAGCTACCATTAGATTTAAAAATTGAAAATATTATGGATTATGAATCAATCATAAAAGTAAATTGTAACGTTGAGCCAAACAAAATTACTTACTTTCTTTCGGTACCTATCAATTATGAAAAAACTTTTGAACTTTATTACCTAACTCCTATTCCAACTAAACACGGGTTCAATTATGCTACAATTATCCCAAATATTCGGTATTTATTAAAATCAGGAGATGAAGTTTTGCCTCTGAATCAATTGTGTACAAAGAGCCCTAAATCTTTCCAATGCTCTTCGAATCTGCTTACAAACCATCCAGCAGATTGTGAAAAACGTATTCTACTATCCGGAGATGCAAGCAAATGCCAATACACTATTGTTCATATCAAGGACAATCATTTGGAGTTATTACAATTAATCAATCAATATTTAATTGTATTTCCTCGGTTTGAAGAAGTTAAACTTGAATGCCAGAATGAAGTTCAGACGAAGCACTTAATCGGAATCTGTCTTGTAAAACAAGGAAAATGCAACTTATATTTTCGAAATAAATTTATTAATTACCAAGAAGGCACTTATGGTACCCCAACAATAATTGAAAGTAGCGTTCTTCAAATGACTAACTCAACGTTTAATGGTTTGGAAATCAATCTTATAAAATTAAACTTAGAAGATATTCCTGTGGTTCAGCAGCTACCGATTGTCCCAAGAACCTCAACACTTCTAGTACCAAGCATTTGGACTTCTATGTTGTATTTGGTAATCTGTGGAATTTTGGGTTATTTCGGACTTCAGTGGTTTAGAAGACGACAACAACCAGCATCAAGTCCTTCACCAGGTCCAGCAGCACTTCTGTCTCTCCCAAGGGATGCCAGAATCTAAGGTGGGAGGAGTTACCTACCGTTCACCCCATTCCCATTACATGGAGATCATCGCCGATCTTACGTAGCCTCATGCATGTGTGTGCTTAATCAGCCCTTTTAGTATTTATCTTTATTTTCTATTCCTTTATTGTAGTCTGTAGATTAGGAAAGTTATATAATTTTTAATTATTATAATTATTGTTCAGAGTTAAATTTATAGAGCAACCATTAACTTGTAACCTCTAATTTTGTCAAGAAAAATAAAAAACCATTTTTTTTTAAAAACAATTGTGCTTCGAAGTTAATTATTTTGCATATTTGGGATCGTTGAAAGTACTGTTTAACTCTGTTTCCGTTTGATTTAAGTTTTTTGATGTTTAAACAATTTAATATGAAATCAGTGTTGCCAACTGTAAAATGTTACTAACCTAAAGAAACTATGATTTTTTGAAACTAATATATTTTATATTGCTTAAAAATAGCAGAAATTATAAAAAATAGTATAAAATACTCGTTCATAAGCCAATAATAGCACTTGTCCATGAAAACACTCGCCCTACGCGGCTCGTGTTTTTAACTTGGACGCGTGCTATAATACTTGACTTATTGAACTCCTGTTTTAACATACTATTTCTTAGTTTTCATCCCTTTAATATATGTATTATTCAATCAATGAAAATTGAACCTTTTTGGAAAATATTTTTTTTTAATTTTATTAAAAAGTAAAATATTTACCGACTTCGTTATATACGGCAGCAATGTCATTTTCAATATCTGGAAAAAAATAGTATGTACCTACATACTTGTTTACACTTGATTGTTTATTGAAACTGGATTAGGTTATTGAAACTCGTCTTAGATTTATTTATATAAGGTTTATTGCGTAGAATTTACAATAAGGACGCTTGTGACTTTCGTGCTATGCGCGTGAGGCTTCGACTCGCACTACTCACAATTCGCGCACTGCTTGCACCGCTTCGACTTTAACAAAAGAATCCAAATTCAAAAGGCGCAGATGGTATAATAGCGTCACAAGTAAATACGTTCAACCTGACTTTGGAGAAATACATAAACATAACATACAGTGTGGAAATACATTGATATTAATAAGAACTTAACATATAGCCCCCGACATTGAAACATTGGGTTTCAATACAGGATGAAAACATTTGAACATAACATAATTTAATTTAAGAATAATTAAAATGAACAAATCTATTTAATGTTTAATAAAACTAAGATTGTTCGAATTGAAACAAACTATCTGATCACACACGCACAATTGATCACTGCATTGGCAATGGGAATAACTTCACCATGGGGCGTCGTAGAATCCCTCTGGTAGTCCGAACATCAGCGACGCGTGCGATGCCATCTTTTCCTTGAATGACTCCAGTTATGCGACCCAAAGGCCACTGTAGGGGAGGTAGATGATCGTCCTTAATCAGGACCAGATCATCGACTTTGATGACTACGGGTGATGAACTCTTCCATTTATTTCTGGGTTGTAACTCCGGTAGATATTCGGAGGACCACCTCTTTCAAAAATGCTGGACGATTTTTTGAATTTTTTCAAAGCTTGAGAGTCTATTAATTGGTAGCTCAGTATACTCTGGCTCTGCGACTGCTGTGAGTTTGCGACCGATCAGGAAATGACCAGGTGTTAATGGATCAAGGTCGTCTGGATCGTTAGAAAGTGGAGACAAAGGACGCGAGTTGAGGATTGCTTCAATTTGTACTGTTAACGTGACCATTTCTTCAAATGTTAATGGCACATCCCCAGCCATTCTTTTGAGATGAAATTTAGCTCGTTTCACGCCCGATTCCCAAATTCCCCAAAGTGGGGTGAGCTTGCGGGTATAAATTGCCAACTGATGCCCTCTGTCGCCAGACAATCAGCAATTTTATCGTTACCCCCTTTAAGAATGTTTAGAAACGATTGCAGTTCGTTATTAGCACCCTTAAAATTGGTACCATTATCGGAATATATAGCATTAGGCCTTCCTCTGCGAGCAACGAATCGCCTTAACGCGGCTAAAAAAGTTTCGGTACTTAAATCTGATACGATTTCTATGTGAACTGCCTTTGTGGAAAAGCATACGAATAGAGATAGATAACATTTAATTGTTTTTGAGCCGCGGCCTTTATGAGTTTTTATGCTAAAAGGACCAGCGTAGTCCACTCCAGTGGTCCAGAAGGGATATGACGCTGATACGCGTTCCTTTGGCAAGGCACCCATTTTGGGTAAGTTATTTATAGGTTTCGCGCGATAGCATTTTACGCAACTATGTACACCGCTTTTTGCCATATTTTTTCCGTGAATTGGCCAATACTTGTCGCGAATTGAACATAATAATTGAAGTGGACCTGCATGTCCTAATATTAGATGCTCTTCTAGAAAAAGCAGTCGCGTAACGTGGTGTTTAGCAGGTAATATTATGGGGAATTTCTTTTCGAATTCCAAACTTGAATTTACAAGTCTGCCACGCACGCGCAAAATTTTGTTTGAATCCAAATAAGGATTTAATGATAGAATGCTGGATTTTGAACTGATAGGTCTATTTTTGTTTAGATCGCAAATTTCTTGCGAAAATTCCTCGCCTTGAGTAAGTCTGATTACAGAAATAGAACCAACGTGTAATTCTTTGACCGATAGGGGTCCTAGTAGGCGCTTCGCTTGTTGAGATCTGCAATCTTTAGCGAACCGGTGACAATAGGATAATATTCGCGTTAATTTAAAGAAACTTGAGACTGAATCTAATTTTATAATTTTTGCTTTATTTACAATGAGATTGCAAACCTTTGTTGGTTTTAACTCGGGAATATCTTTAGGCGTTTCGAATATTTTTGGCCAAGAATCGGGTGAATTTTTTAACCAATCTGGCCCATCCCACCACAATTTTGAATTTATGAGATCATTTGCGCATACACCGCGCGAGAGCGCATCCGCTGGATTGCTAGAAGAGGGAACATGACGCCACTGACATTCATTTGTGAGTTCTTGTATTTTCTTAACCCTCGTTGATACAAATATTTTTAGTAAATGAGGTGAGGTTTTTAACCAACACAAAACGACTGAAGAATCGGACCATAGGAAAATCTTTGTGAAGGATAATCTTAATGAAGTCCTCACCTTTGAAACCAATTGAGCTAACAGAAGCGATGCTCATAGTTCTAGCCGGGGTATGGTAATAGTTTTTAGTGGAGCTACTTTACCCTTTGAACACAAAAGTTTGCAATTTGAGTCATCAGAAACACAATTTTTGGACAAAATGTATATACATGCGCCGTAGGCCTTTTCTGAGGCGTCAGCAAACCCGTGCAGTTCAAAAACATTGCCTTCTGAGACAACGTTTCTTGGAATTTTCAGCTTATTGAGATCAGATAAATTGTCGCGAAAGGTGTTCCATTGGTCGGCACAATTATCCGACACGGGTTTTTCAAATTCATTTATTAGTGCTACAAAACAAACAGTTTTTCACAGGTCAGTTACAATTAAAATAATTTCACAACTCTACAAAGATATAAAATTTTATAGTACATACTACTTAGGTACACATAAACATATTCATTGACAAGTAATTGCTAAGAATTTTAAATCAGGTAAGATTGACACTCTAATATAAAATTCGCGTATAAGTAATTTAACTATTCAAATATCACAAAATTTACTGTTAAAAAAATCGTCAAATGAATAATAAGATTTCATTTGAAGAAATGTTTTTATCCGACTTTTGTAGGTTTCAAATGTTAATTTTTGTATTTCGTATGGTAAACAGTTAAAAAATTTAATAGAAAAATAGTTTATGCCGTTTTGGAATTTCTTCAGTCGATGCTGTTCAATTATAGTTTTTTCTTTGCCTCTTGTGCAGAAGTTATGTATGTCTGTGTGTGATCTATATTCACCTAAATGAGATTTTATGTGGAGCAAGCATTCCAATATGTAGGCACATGGAAGTGTAAGTATTTTAAATTTTGAGAAGTAAGGACGACAGTCTTCCCTATAAGGAATGCCCGCTAAGACTCTTACAACCCTTCTTTCTATCGCGAATATACGATTCGGCGGATGCACAATGTCCCCACGCAATTATCCCATAGACCGCTACGGTATGAAACAGGGAGTGGTATGCAGTTAGGACGACTTCGGGCTGTAAACAATTGTTCAGTTGTCGGATCAGAAACGTTGTTTTCGATAATTTTCCTGCTAGGTAGTCTGTATGATCCTCCCATTTTAGGGTGGGATCAATATACACTCCAAGAAATTTGACACTTTGTACTTGGTTTATTTGGTCTTTTTTTAGTGAAAAAGTTAATGTTTCGGTTTTATTTTGATTTAGGCATAATTGATTTAGGCCGAACCATTCGAGCGCTTCCGCCTGAACAATTCGCGCCATACGACTAGCTTCTTGCTGTAGAACATTTTCTACATTCAAGGTTGTATCGTCTGCAAAGATTATTGCTTTAGCTTTACTGTTATCCGGTAAGTCATTCACATAGATGAGAAATAGCAATGGGCCAAGTATAGACCCTTGAGGCACCCCTGAATCTGTATTGAGAATAAATGATTGGTCATCGTCCATGGTAACTATTTGCCGCCTATCAGTTAAATACGATTTTATTAAAGTTATTGATTTTTTGCTTAGATTGTATCTTTCCAACTTAGTTACGAGAATTTCGCGTGAGATGCAATCAAAAGCTTTGCTTAGGTCGCAAAACAATGATATACAAACAGATTTGTTCTCGAAAGCATTGATTACCGTATTACAAAGCGTATTAATTGCGTCTTTGGTGGATCTGTTTCTGCGGAAACCAAATTGAGCGTTAGTAAATAATTCATGGGTTTCAAAGTAATTTTGTATTTGGGTCTTTAATCCCATTTCAAAAACTTTTGATAATACAGGTGTCAACGAGATAGGTCTATAATTCCCGGGATCATCCCGCTTTCCATTTTTATAAACAGCAACCACTCTGGATAATTTTAAAACCTTTGGAAATAAAGAATTTTTTATGCTTATATTAATTAGATTAGAAAGAGGTGTAATTATTAGGTTTTTTACATATTTCAATAGTTTAGTATTTATACCATATATGTCTTTACTAGTGGATAATTTAAGTTTGTCTAATATGTCTCTCACTTCATTATAGGTTAATTCAGAGATATCCAGACAAGTATCCGGTTTATTTATATTGTTGATTAAATCGGCAGGTGTACCTAAGCTAGGGACATTTATAGAGGTAACTAGATTTTTCGCAATGTTGACAAAGTATGTATTAAGTTGGTCCGGGCTAATGTTTTCTGTATTTTTATTAATTATATTTTTGCGACTTGAATTTATTAGTTGCCAGTATGCAGCTGGTTTGTTCTTTTTTCCACGAATAAATACATTTGCGGCTGTTTTTTTAGCGTTTTTTATTTCTAAGCGATATTGTTTACGAAAATTGTTAAACGTTTCTTTGTTTTCTTGTGTGGGATATTTAATTTTTAAATCATAAAACAGTTGAAGTTTGTCACGCATTATTTGTAGATCATTATTATACCAATTTAGATTTAATTTTCGAGTTTTATTGCTCGTATAGTTTTTTTCTGGAAAAGAATTTTTGACAGCATCTTCTAAGGTTTCAATAAAAAAACTAAATTTGTCTTCTGGATCATTTTCATTATTTATGAAATCCCAGTTTACCTCACTTATTGTATTATAAAATTTATTCAGACCTTTTTGTGTTATAGGCCTACATTTATAATTTATAATTTTATTATCTATTTCATTATTATTGTTTTGTGCGATTATTGCTTGGGGATCCGAGAAATGAATATCAATTGTCTTATAAGCCCAGTTGGCAGTATTTTGAACAAAAATGTTATCGAGAAGCGAGCCGCCAGATTTATTTTTACGCGTTATTTCCCTAATATACCTATTAGGCCATAAGATTCAAGTAGACTTATAAAATCCCTAGATTCGTTTGTATCAATTGCAGTGTTTATATTGAAATCACCGGTTAGGATTATTCTTCTGTTTAGCTTACTTAGTACATCAAGAAGGTTTGTAATGTTTTCGCTAAATATTTTTATGTCACCTAAGGGTGGACGGTAAACATTTAGCAGAATATAATTTGATCCATTTAAAGTGAATATAGCTGCACTTATTTCGATATGTGTTTCCAGTACGTAATTTTTTACATCATATTTTTGGATATTAAATTTACTTTTTGCAAAAATAGCAGTTCCACCACCTTTCTTATTTTCCCTGGTAAACCCCGAGATAAGATCGTACCCAGGTAAACTAATAAAAGACAGCTCCGACTGATTTAACCATATTTCATTTATGCATAGTATAGGACATTTGTTTTCATCAGCAAATATTTCTAGGTCTGATAGTTTATTTCTCAGACTTTGTATATTTAATAGAATAATTAGATTATTATTGGGATGGGTTATTTTACTACCGGGGCTTCCTGAGCTATTGGAAAATTTTCATTGTTGTACATTTTATTATTAAATGAATTTTTACTAAAATAGAATCTATTGATTCGAATATTTTGTGGCCATATGTCGGATTTGTATATTTGCTCCTTTATTGATAAAGGAACGCCAATTTTAAACGATTTGGATGCGGTTTGACGTTTGGTAATAACCGTTTCAACAATATAATCGGCATTTACCTGTTTATTTAGAAATACTTTAATATTTTCACAAGTTTCGCGCTCATCAAGACCAGAAACAAAAAGCCAATGTCTTTTTTCCTTTGTAGGCGCTACCTCGAGACCCGTATTTTTCCCGGTTCCTATGATGAGATCCTTTTCATTCTTCTTTGGTTTTCTTTTAGGTTTTTCGTCATTCCTATGAGTTCCTGATGGCTTATCTTCATTACTTATGTTGTCCGAATTGATTTGATTTTTAACTTTATTAAATTTTTTCCTCTTAACAACATTCCATTCATTCTCCAGTACTTTATCATGGTTTGCATCTCCATGCAGAGCATTTGGTTCTTGATTTGCTTCACTATCTGATGGTTGTTGTTCGTTTTCTATTTGATTTGAACTGTTTGCTTTCGCAGGTTTTTTTGTCGATTGTGTTGGTTCAATGATGCTACCATATTCATTTAATTTCGGGACCACTGGTACTGTATCCCTAATTTTGCTATTTAATTCGCAATTTTCTTCTAACAAATAATTTACCTTCTCTTTAAGCAACTTATTTGAGAATTGTAATTCTTCAACGAGCATTTTTAAATAATGAAATGCTTCCTTTGTAAATTCACATTCGTGGTTTACGTTTTCATATTTACTCTCGGTTTGAGGGTTAGGTAATACTGGCATATTGCAGCATGTTATTTTCACCTTTCCAGCACAGCTGTTATGATAATAGGACTTGCATTCGGTACAGATTACACCTGATTTTGCGATACTACCACATGGGCACTTTTTCACTACGATTTTATCACTTTTTTCGACTGCATTTACAGACCCGATACGAAACCGTGTTGCTTCGCCGTCGGCCATTTTACAACGGGTTCATCCCAATCCTTCTTTTCCAGCCATAAATTCTGCATGAGTATTTTAGCTTGAATAAGACACGCTCCAAGAATTCCTAGAGGATCGAATACTTGACTGATCGTAGAAAGAATATTGTGTTTGGTGACGTTGCCCTTTGATGGTACATTAATTTGAAAGACTAGATTATCACTCAACGCATCCCAATGCAATCCCAACGTTTTGGCATTCTCGTTGGCACCGAGATTCAAAATAGACGTTTCATCTGTTTCCTTTATTTTAGCAAGGAATTTTGAACTATTTGAGAGCCATTTCGTAAGAGGAAAGCAGCCAGCTTGGAGGATGCTTGCAATCTGTTGTGACAGCACTATCGCTTCCTCAATTGAATCGGTACCGGAAAGCAAGTCGTCGACGTAAAAATCGTTCATTATAGTAGCACAAGCATTTGGAAACTTGTCAAAGGATTCTATGGCGAGTTGAAAAAGGCATCGAATAGCAAGAAATGAGGCAGCCGCAGTACCATACGTTATCGTATTCAACTTGAAACGCCTTCACTTTCCTTTGAATCGAAACTCTGAAACGACAAAAAAAATATCCGATCCAAATGTAAAAGCGGCGCTGCTTGCTGTGAGCAGCTACACTCGTTTGATGACAACTGAGTGGCTCGCGAACTCAGTGGAGAAGGGGTGGTTCTTCTTCCTACAACCACTGTAGCTGAAAAAAAAATAATGGACGCCAGTTGCTTTTTCTCTAAGTCCAAACCTGGAACCTGGAACGTGATTCGGAAAACAACAAAACCAATCACTCCTGAATGAATTACTGGTGATCTTAGGTATACCAAAATAACACAAGCCAATTTCCCACGAAATAAACGTAACTATATTGAAAATATTAAAAAAAAAGGGTTAAGTACAGTTTACACCAAATAATATTGATCAATAAAAAAAATGTATCAATAGTTTAATACGCTGCAGTAACAATAACCTAATTATTGAAACAAAATCATTATTGGACCATCCAATGTGTACGGATTGGTTCCAAGTTAATTTAATAGTAATACAGACAAAAAAAAAATATCGTAATTAAATTCTAGTACCAATCAAAATGATATTAAATACCACAAGCTGAGAAAAAAAATATATGTGCACAAAAATAAAAGTATACCAGACGCAGTAAGCTTACCCAGTCCTTACAACTATAATACAAATAATTTAAAACTAAAATGCTTATACTTCGCAGTATGAATAGGTACCAAGAACTTAAAAATATATAATATCGAACAAATTACTTTTGATTATAAAACTCAAATTGGTAATAATATTCCTTTTACTGGAAATTAATAAATTAAAAAAAAAAAAAAAAATCTTGCTTACAAAAACAAAAGTGTTTGAAGAAAAAGTGCAAGATTGGTCCTTCTTCAAGAACACAAAAAAATACTTGAAGAAGATTAATGACCAATTTACGTATGAATAAAATTTAAAATTTACTAAGTATGATGACGCAATAAAATTTACGTTTTGCGTATTTAAACTATTTAACGAAATAATCGAACTGACGTTCGCGAATAACTAAGATTTTGGCTTATCTTTAATTTGGTAACGAGATCCTTCGATGTCTGGATTCCTGACACCATCAACCAAAGCAGAAAACAAAATGATCGTCCCAAGATGAGATGGACCTTCCCAGACAAAACGTGTCTTCTTTGAATTCCAAATTTAGCCCCTGGATGACCAGTAATCACCGATGTTTCACCAATCGATGATGGATACAAATACCAGCCTACGACGCCAGTAAACAAAATCAAAGTCCCATCAAATCGACCCAGGATAAAAAGCCTAAAAGTTTACCACGTGAACGAGAAATTCCACAAAAAAAAAAAATAAAATTACGAGTGGAAATAAAATTAGAATATAACGATGCCCTTAAAGAAATCAATTAATACCTTAGAAGGTGGTAGTTAAGGCTTAAGTAGTAACTTGATCCTTTTTTTTTTTCCACGTGTGCAATTCACAAATCCGCAAAGCGGTATAAAATGGTGTCCTCCAACAACGTCCAGAATTTTCCAGAATATTTCTTCTGAACCAAATAACAGAAACCATTCAAAGAAACGGTGCAGGATTCAACTCCGGCACAGCCGATAGCACAATTTGCATTTACAACCCTAAACACCTCGAAATCACACTTAGGAAAAACTAGGAAAATTACGTTTTGCTTCGTACGTTACTCAAAAGAAAGTAATTGGGTTTTTGATTCCTTCAACGGCCTTCTTCCTCATTTCGTAGTTCTCCTGCAGTACGCCAGAGGGCCACCTGTTGCCAAGTTTATCCTTTCCCAAAATTATGTTATATCTCTTCTAGGATATTTTCCACGAAAGGTGAGTAAACGATAAATAATAATAAAATCATATAATAGCGAATTCATAGGAAACATTCCTTTATTGTGCGTAGATGAAATTTAAAATGTTTCTTCAAGAACTCCGAACAACTCCAAATTTTGAATTGAAAGCCTAAGCAATGGATGCGCGCGCGGCTCAATTCAAGTCTCCTGCAGTCAGCTGGTTATTACCAAAACAACAAAAATGGGTGTAATAAATTTGTGCCCCAAGACAAAAATAAATCAAGTAAACGATGGAAAATATGTAGGTAAGTAAGGTTTACATTTTCTTCAGTGTAGCTAATATTAACAAGTTTATTTCCTTCCATTAATTAACTCTTTTGTCTTATTAAATTTTCTTCTTTATTGTAGTTCTCCAATAGGAGAAAAAAAACTACTCTTCCTGAGGTAACAGCAAAGGAGCTCGTCCTAAGTTCTAAGCCCATTGGATTCACCAAAAATGGTAATTTAAAGAACTTTACATAGGAAGACGATTGAACCACATGTATTCCTATGAACTCAGAAAGGTAAGCTTTACCCTAATTACAACCTATTATTTTTGCCTAATACAACGTAAATTATTCCTTATTTATTTTTCAGGAAACTATGTATTTGTCTTCACATGACTGCAACCAACACAGCATCAGAGTTTGAAGGATTGCCTATCCGACCATTTTAATTTATCTTTGTAGTTAAAATAAAGCATTATTTATTAAATTGACTCTTTCTACTTTTGACCCGTTACAAATTCCCCCCTTACTTTCATGAAAATTGCCTGCAATTTTCATTGCGCCATCATAAGAAAACAAATACAAATAATTAAATCTACAAAACGAAATGGAATAACAAGATCACGAACAACACAATTGGAGTAGAACCTAAACGATCTATTACTCTCCTCCAGGATCATACGAATAGGGTTTTAAATCTTTCACATTCCAATCACCCTTGTACCTCCCTCTTTCATCTTCTAGTTGGTAAGTCCACAATGAGATCTTCTTCTTAATTTTAAAAGGACCTATAAATTTAGGCGCTAATTTAGCCGTAAAATATTTTGAGGCGTCGGATTGAGCGAAATTCTTTCTCCATACTTGATCACCAACGCTGTACTGTACATCTCTCCTTCGAAGATTATAATAATGCTGATTCTTTTTATAGGCCGCATTTAGACGAGTGCGAACCTCCTTACAAAGGTCACTATAATGTTCACTTCGATCTTTAACTTTGGAGCGGTCATATCTCGGCTCATCTTCTGTCAACTTCTTCTTAAAATTCGTCCCTTTGATCACGTGTTCTCGACCAAAATTAATAAAGTACGGCGTGAAACCAGTTACCTCATGAACTCCTGTATTAATTGCGCAATTTATTTTCGCCAACTCCACATCCCAGGTTCTATGATTTCCACCAACATAACAAGACAGCATAGTTTTTAATACTCTATTCACCCGTTCAATCGGATTAGCCTGAGGATGATAGTAGGCGTCATATCTTACTTTCACACCATAATTGCTACACAACTCCTTCATTTGATTCCCTATCATTTGTTTTCCATTGTCAGTAATCAATATCTGAGGTACACCAAATACCATAAATACTTCGTCCTCTAAGATACGACATAACGTCTTACAATTAGCTGTTCGTATTGGAAATAACTTCACAAATTTACTAAAGTAGTCGGCAATTCCTAAAATATACACGTATCCACTAGATGTTCGTGGAAGTGGTCCTACTAAATCCATAGAAATAAGTTGCCAAGGTCTATCACAAGTGGGCTGAGGTAACATAAAACCTGCAGCTCCTCTCAACTCCGGTTTTTGACTTTGGCACATTGTACAATTTCTTACATACCGAGCAATATCATGTCTCATTCTCGGCCAGTAATAGTTAGCTGAAATCCGTTGATAAGTTTTGAAAATACCAGAATGACCTGCTGTCGGTTTATCATGATACTCCAATAAAATTGCCTTACGCTCGTGTTTATAAGGAACCTTTTTCCATTTATCAGTCCTATCCTGTAACGCTGAATATTTGACCTTAACTGACTTGTACAGTCTTCCTTCAATAATTCGCCAATTTACAAACTTTATCGGGTTCTTTTCCACCTCCTGTAACATCTTTAAATACCACTTACAGAGGGGATCACTATGGTCAACCTGAACTGTCTCAATCTTCGGTACAGTCCTGGATAATATATCGGGAACAACATGTTCCTTACCCTTGCGATGGATAATCGAAAAGTTATACTGTTGTAATCTTACCGCCCATCTTGCTAATCTCCCATGGGGGTCTTTCAAGTTATTTAACCAAATTAACGAGTGATGATCCGTTATCACTTCAAACACAGAGCCTTCTAAATAGGGTCGCAATTTCTCAATTGCCCAAATAACTGCCAGACACTCCTTTTCCGTTGTACTATATTTCCGTTCACTTCTTCCCAGTGAACGACTTAGGTAACATATCACTTGTTCTCCATTTTTAGTCATTTGACTCAATACAGCCCCAATGCCAAAATCACTGGCATCTGTCTGTAGTACAAACGGTAAATTAAAATCCGGACAGCCAAGGATAGGTGCTGATACTAATAAGGTTTTAAGGCGAGTTAGGGTGTCCTCACATTCTTTAGTCCATACAAATTTAGTCGATTTCTTTAATAGACTGGTTAAAGGCGAGGCAATAGCAGCAAATTCCGGAATGAATCGACGGTACCAAGAAGCAGCGCCAAGTACTCGACGAACTTCCGTCACGTTGGTTGGTGATGGCATATTTAAAATGGCAGTGACTTTCTCTGGGTCTACCTTGAGACCATCTCGAGTAACTACATAACCTAAATATCGAATTTCTTTCCTACAAAAATTACATTTATCCAAACTAATGGTCAACCCTGCTGATTTTAAACGTGACATCACTTCATCCAATATTTCCATGTGTTTTTCAAACGTAGGCGATACTACAATTACATCATCTAAGTACACAAATACCCATGGCTCCAATTCATCTCCCAAAACTGTATCTATAAGTCGTTGCCAAGTGGCTGGGGCATTGTGGAGCCCAAACGGCATCCTGCAGAAACGAAACAGTCCCCTTCCAGGTACGGTAAAACTTAAATAATCCTTCGAAGCATCCTCCACAGGTATCTGCCAATATGCCGATTTAATATCTAATGATGACATAAATTTGGCTTGCCGTAGCTTATCTAGGATAGCTGATATGTAAGGAATCGGATACGCATCGCGTTGTGTCACCGCATTAAGCTTCCTGAAATCGACACAGAATCGATAGGTGCCATCCTTTTTTTGAACTAATAATACAGGAGATGACCACGGCGAAGAAGATTTTTCCACAACTCCAGCTTGTAACATCGTGTCCAACTCGGTATCTATATGCTTTTGTATATGCGGGGATACTGGATAATAACGCTGTTTAATAGGTTCTGCATCCGTTACAATTTTATGCTCCACCAAAGTAGTACAACCAAGACCTGAGGTAACTGCTTTCGAATACTTTTCAATTAAACTATCCAGCCTCTGCTGTTGCATCGCATTGAGAGAACTCCCATTGTCAATCTCCATCAGGTCAGACTGAGTGGTTCCAAAGTGCCAAACATCGCTTTTCAGATCGGGAATAATTCCCATAACTCTCCAAAAATCCACCCCTAATATTAACCTATGAGGAAGACTCGGTATCACCAACACATTCACTACTGCCAACTTATCCGCCAACCTAAATGGGACACTTATAGATCCAATGCTCTCACACTTTTCTCCATTTGCCACTGTACAGTAGTTCTTCTCCTCATTTAATTTTAGTCCCAGCTCCTGCATCAAGGTATATCCTGCACCACCCATAATTGTAGCCGACGCTCCAGAATCCAATAAACCTAAAAGTTTAGCATTAAAAATCTGGACTTCAAGATAAGGGCGTTGGTCATCTTTTACATGGGAAATTATATAATCTAGAATTATTTTATTATGAGCATTGGCCGTACTGGTTACGTCGGAAATCGTCGTACGGCTTACGACCTCCGTTGTTCGTTTCCCGGCCTCCTATTACAAGTCGGGCAGGTTCGTACCGTGACGTCGGGTTTCTTACATCTATAACAAAATCGAGAACCCTGATTTACTGAACAATTCCTTGCCAAATGACCAGTCTGATGACAACGAAAACACTTCCGATCCGAGGGTGAATCATTATTAACTAAAGTGGTGGCAATCTCTCTTTTTGGGGTTTCTACGTATGCCAAATCCGGTTCCAATACCTGACTACGTTTTGGAGGCGGGTTAAAGTTTTCCACTGATGCCTTTGTAAGAGTTAACTGCTGACACATTCTCTTTAGCTCATCAACTGAATCTATTTTAGTCAACGCAAGTTGAGATTGGAAGTATGGAGCTATATTACGCCGTAAAATCTTCACTTTAGTGGTTTCTGTCGTCTGTGTACCTAATCGATTAAATAAAGTGATCATTTTCGCTAGATACATGCCGATAGACTCATTCTTTCCTTGAGTACGCTTCTTAATCTCCTCATATAACTCTTCCTTATAAAATGAGGATTGAAATTCTTCCTTCAGAGCTTCACTTAATTCATTCCAGGATCCAAATTGACTCTTATTGGCAGCGAACCAAATTGCAGCTTGACCAGAAAATAAATCGAACGCACTTCTAAATAGTTCTGTATGACTTACATTTCTAGCTAAACATAAGTCCTCAACTTTTTCCAAGAATCCATTGACCGATTCATCTTTATTCCCTGAAAAAGTTGTATTCCATTTACAGACTGGAAGTGACCGTCCTGAGCGTACCGTTGGAGCGAGAGTGGTAGACAAAGCCTGAGCTTCCACTTCATCTTCCGAGGTACTAGAACCTTCTACCTCCTCTTCTATCGCACCTGCTTCCAAAATACTTAAATCCCTATTCATGGTTGAACTATGTAGGGAACGTCGTCGACCTCGGATTTTCATATCGATCTCTGACGATAGTGTTAAGACGTCCACTAAAAGTTTAGATTTGGTTTCCTTAATTCCTTTATCAGTGCCCTCAATCCGACCGACACGTCCTTCCAAATGTGCGATCTTACTCTCAATCTTCTTGCACTGACTACTCCCAGGTACTCCATCGAAACTCACGATCAGCGCGCGTACCGCAGTGATCTTCGCTTCTATATTAATTTTCTCGTCGGCAGCTGTAAATGGCCATTTCGGATAATCCAACTGTTTTCCTGCCTTTTCGAATTTAATCGCGCTTCTCAACCTACTGCGCAACACCTCACAACCTCCGTCTGTAGGGAACCCTCTAATGGTGAGCTCGTACTGCAATTCGTCAACCGACAATCTATTGACTTCGAAACCTGGACTAGTATTCCCTGTCGCCATTCTGAAACGCTCCTAACAAGACTTTACTACAACAACAAAAAAAATCTACAAAAAAAATCTAACTAAAAAAAAACAAAACAACCTTTTGTGGGCCCCACGTTGGGCGCCAATGAAACGCCTTCACTTTCCTTTGAATCGAAACTCTGAAACGACAAAAAAAATATCCGATCCAAATGTAAAAGCGGCGCTGCTTGCTGTGAGCAGCTACACTCGTTTGATGACAACTGAGTGGCTCGCGAACTCAGTGGAGAAGGGGTGGTTCTTCTTCCTACAACCACTGTAGCTGAAAAAAAAATAATGGACGCCAGTTGCTTTTTCTCTAAGTCCAAACCTGGAACCTGGAACGTGATTCGGAAAACAACAAAACCAATCACTCCTGAATGAATTACTGGTGATCTTAGGTATACCAAAATAACACAAGCCAATTTCCCACGAAATAAACGTAACTATATTGAAAATATTAAAAAAAAAAGGGTTAAGTACAGTTTACACCAAATAATATTGATCAATAAAAAAAATGTATCAATAGTTTAATACGCTGCAGTAACAATAACCTAATTATTGAAACAAAATCATTATTGGACCATCCAATGTGTACGGATTGGTTCCAAGTTAATTTAATAGTAATACAGACAAAAAAAAAAATATCGTAATTAAATTCTAGTACCAATCAAAATGATATTAAATACCACAAGCTGAGAAAAAAAATATATGTGCACAAAAATAAAAGTATACCAGACGCAGTAAGCTTACCCAGTCCTTACAACTATAATACAAATAATTTAAAACTAAAATGCTTATACTTCGCAGTATGAATAGGTACCAAGAACTTAAAAATATATAATATCGAACAAATTACTTTTGATTATAAAACTCAAATTGGTAATAATATTCCTTTTACTGGAAATTAATAAATTAAAAAAAAAAAAAAAAATCTTGCTTACAAAAACAAAAGTGTTTGAAGAAAAAGTGCAAGATTGGTCCTTCTTCAAGAACACAAAAAAATACTTGAAGAAGATTAATGACCAATTTACGTATGAATAAAATTTAAAATTTACTAAGTATGATGACGCAATAAAATTTACGTTTTGCGTATTTAAACTATTTAACGAAATAATCGAACTGACGTTCGCGAATAACTAAGATTTTGGCTTATCTTTAATTTGGTAACGAGATCCTTCGATGTCTGGATTCCTGACACCATCAACCAAAGCAGAAAACAAAATGATCGTCCCAAGATGAGATGGACCTTCCCAGACAAAACGTGTCTTCTTTGAATTCCAAATTTAGCCCCTGGATGACCAGTAATCACCGATGTTTCACCAATCGATGATGGATACAAATACCAGCCTACGACGCCAGTAAACAAAATCAAAGTCCCATCAAATCGACCCAGGATAAAAAGCCTAAAAGTTTACCACGTGAACGAGAAATTCCACAAAAAAAAAAATAAAATTACGAGTGGAAATAAAATTAGAATATAACGATGCCCTTAAAGAAATCAATTAATACCTTAGAAGGTGGTAGTTAAGGCTTAAGTAGTAACTTGATCCTTTTTTTTTTTCCACGTGTGCAATTCACAAATCCGCAAAGCGGTATAAAATGGTGTCCTCCAACAACGTCCAGAATTTTCCAGAATATTTCTTCTGAACCAAATAACAGAAACCATTCAAAGAAACGGTGCAGGATTCAACTCCGGCACAGCCGATAGCACAATTTGCATTTACAACCCTAAACACCTCGAAATCACACTTAGGAAAAACTAGGAAAATTACGTTTTGCTTCGTACGTTACTCAAAAGAAAGTAATTGGGTTTTTGATTCCTTCAACGGCCTTCTTCCTCATTTCGTAGTTCTCCTGCAGTACGCCAGAGGGCCACCTGTTGCCAAGTTTATCCTTTCCCAAAATTATGTTATATCTCTTCTAGGATATTTTCCACGAAAGGTGAGTAAACGATAAATAATAATAAAATCATATAATAGCGAATTCATAGGAAACATTCCTTTATTGTGCGTAGATGAAATTTAAAATGTTTCTTCAAGAACTCCGAACAACTCCAAATTTTGAATTGAAAGCCTAAGCAATGGATGCGCGCGCGGCTCAATTCAAGTCTCCTGCAGTCAGCTGGTTATTACCAAAACAACAAAAATGGGTGTAATAAATTTGTGCCCCAAGACAAAAATAAATCAAGTAAACGATGGAAAATATGTAGGTAAGTAAGGTTTACATTTTCTTCAGTGTAGCTAATATTAACAAGTTTATTTCCTTCCATTAATTAACTCTTTTGTCTTATTAAATTTTCTTCTTTATTGTAGTTCTCCAATAGGAGAAAAAAAAACTACTCTTCCTGAGGTAACAGCAAAGGAGCTCGTCCTAAGTTCTAAGCCCATTGGATTCACCAAAAATGGTAATTTAAAGAACTTTACATAGGAAGACGATTGAACCACATGTATTCCTATGAACTCAGAAAGGTAAGCTTTACCCTAATTACAACCTATTATTTTTGCCTAATACAACGTAAATTATTCCTTATTTATTTTTCAGGAAACTATGTATTTGTCTTCACATGACTGCAACCAACACAGCATCAGAGTTTGAAGGATTGCCTATCCGACCATTTTAATTTATCTTTGTAGTTAAAATAAAGCATTATTTATTAAATTGACTCTTTCTACTTTTGACCCGTTACAAACTCGTAAGAATTTAGCGGAAGAGAAGGGTTTTCACGCCATAATATACGTTGATATGCCCTATCCTTGGGTTGGACAAGTATCTTACGATACATTTTTGTGATGTCTGCTGAAATTGCTACCTTGTATTGCCTGAATCTAAGTAAAATAGCTAGTAGGTCGTTTTGTATACGCGGACCAACACCTTGAAGGTTGTTTAACGAGTAACCTGATTTTGTAGGGCACAAAGCATCAAACACGACTCTTAGCTTTGTCGTCTTGCTCGCTTGGTTGATAATTCCGTGGTGAGGCATGAAGTATTGATTGTCCGACTTATCATCGTACGGAATCCTTGACATGTGGTTTAAATTTTGGTATTCCCTCATAAATTTTATGTATTCTGTTTTTAGGATAGGGTTTGAACTTAGTTTGCGCTCTAAACTAAGAAAGCGTGTTTTTGCATTGCTCTTGGATTCCCCTAAAAGTTGTAGGGAGTCCTTATATGGCATTGCGACCATGTAACGTCCGTCCTCTACTCGTTTGAAGTTGTCAAGGAAGTGGCTTTCACAGAATTGTTCCTCATCTGAGAGGACATGATCAAAAGAGCGTTGTGAAGTTATCCACGTTTTAGTTAGCCACGAATTCCGAATGAAGCCGAAGTCGGGCGCGGCGTTGCCGCATCTCCCGCTATTACCCGCACGTACTTTATCCACTTTAGTGATACTATAATTCTATAATCGATCATCATTAATTAACATAACAATTAAATATAAAGTTTTTAATAAATCTAATGTGATTATTTCAACCTAATACCTAAAAATTATATTCTTAAGCAACGATTTCCGATAGTAGGTGAATGAGTTAGGCACGGATTTAGTTTCGCGGAAATTACAGAATTATTAAGAAAAACTTTGAAAAAAAAATTACACCTTCGTATGTAGATAGGAAATATCTATTTGGCGTGAGTTGAAAATTTTCAAAAATATCAAGTTTTACCCCCACTTGGAGCGAAAAACCACCTCCAAAAAACGTTTTTTCCGGTTTTTTCATCTGTTTTTTGAAATTTTTCAAAAAAATTTTTATGCCCTTTCTTTTCGTTAAGAAACTGCACATAATGAGATTTTTTTTTATTTCAAAATTTTGAAAACCACCGAGTTGGGATTAGCCACGGTTTTAGTTTCGCGGAAATTACAGGATTATTAAGAAAATTTTTGCAAAAAAAATTACACCGTCGTATGTAGATAAGAAATATCTATTTGGCGTGAGTTGGAAATTTTCAAAAATATCAAGTTTTACCCCCACTTGGAGCGAAAAACCACCTCCAAAAAACGTTTTTTCCGGTTTTTTCATTTGTTTTTTGAAATTTTTAAAAAAAAATTTTGTGCCCTTTCTTTTCGGGAAGAAGCTGCATATAATGAGATTTTTTTTTATTTCAAAATTTTGAAAACGACCGAGTTGAGATTAGCCACGATTTTAGTTTCGCGGAAATTATAGGATTATTAAGAAAATTTTTGAAAAAAAAATTACACCGTCGTATGTAGATAGGAAATATCTATTTGGCGTGAGTTGGAAATTTTCAAAAATATCAAGTTTTACCCACACTTGAAGCGAAAAACCACCTCCAAAAAACGTTTTTTCCGGTTTTTTCATTTGTTTTTTGAAATTTTTCAAAAAAATTTTTGTGCCCTTTCTTTTCGGGAAGAAGCTGCATATAATGAGATTTTTTTTTATTTCAAAATTTTGAAAACCACCGAGTTAGGATTAGCCACGGTTTTAGTTTCGCGGAAATTACAGGATTATTAAGAAAATTTTTGAAAAAAAAATTACACCGTCGTATGTAGATAGGAAATATCTATTTGGCGTGAGTTGGAAATTTTCAAAAATATCAAGTTTTACCCCCACTTGGAGCGAAAAACCACCTCCAAAAAACGTTTTTTCCGGTTTTTTCATTTGTTTTTTGAAATTTTTTAAAAAAATTTACGTCCTACCACAAATTGGGATTAACTTTATGTTTTTAATCATTTTATATATATAAAAATAAGTGGACTTGGGTTATGGATTCTCTTAGTTCATATGAGGTATGCAACTGCATTAGCCTGTACGAAGTGTTGCGGCAACCACGATTAATTACACTCGAGCCTAAATTATTTGCGTTAGATGGCGTTGGGTACATTGAACATTTATCAAATTACAGTATATTGGTTCATAGGTGGAGTTCACATCCTAACTAAAATTGTTGGTTCTGCTTTTTTATTTCTGCCGATTGTTGATTATAGCATTAGCATTTAGCACGTTAGTGGTCATTTGCGGTGTATAAATCAACGTCGGAATTATGGAGTTTGGTTCATCTTATCAATATTTTGAGCATTACCAGAAATATTTAGAAAGAAGAAGAGAAAGAAAAGAAGAATTTATAGCTGTAACGGAGGTAAATGAAGACATCTTTGAGATGCCTCTTGAATATTCCCTCGCCCATTGTGTTGCTGCTGATTTATGGATGACTCGAGGAATCGCAGTTAAATTTAGGTAAATATAAGGTATCTCAGCTTGGATTTTATTTCTGCGGCGGATTTTAAATTTCGCTAATTCGTCATTATTTACATTACTCTTTTCGCCAAATTGGTGAGTTTTAGAATCTGCGGAAGAAACAAATTCATATCTTTGTTTGTTTTTGTTTTATTTTGTATAATTTGTGTGCATTATACATTTTATAGACAAATTGATTCCTTATAAGAAATAATTTTGATGTTTTTTATAAATAATTTTTTATAAACTATATTTTCTCTATGTAGTTCATATTATGATGATAACTATTTTTTAAGGACTCTTTTTGGGCGTGTAGATGACTTGCGGAATCAAAGGCAACGTAAAGGTGGTTTGGCATATCTCAAAGAAAATGGCCGTTATATTTATTATTTAGTTACCAAATCTCGGTCATTCGAAAAATCTATAATGAGACATCTCTTCAAAAGTCTTTTGCAGTTACGTACCCATATGGTTAAAAATAACCCCAGTAAACACAAACACGTAATCGTTTCATAGAAGTTACAAAACATTATTCTTTTTAAAATAACAGTTACAGATCTCGTGCTGTTAATGCGCTACACAGGAACTTCAAAATGTCCGGCCCGCGGTGTTATAATCGTTAAAGAACATTTACGTAACATGTTCTTTTAATGAGTAGTAACAATGATATAACATAAGCAGAACATCTTTCATTAGATAATTGTAATATATCTATCACAATTACAGAACACGCTCTATAAACGATACATAAGAATGATACCACATTTACAAAATAGTTCTATGATATTTTTGATATTGTTCTTTAAATGCATCAATTAAGTTCTGTTAATGATTTATGACCCCCATTCCCGTTTATACTTAAAATTAGTTGTCAGGAATTTTAAATAAGAAGAAAATTTAAAAAAAATACTTTTTAATTAAAAAAGTAAAATTCAACAATTACAAAAAATTAATATATATACATATGTATAAATACATATAATGAATAGAATAACTTTATAATTTTTAACAAGATTAAAAAACTTTTAATTTTTAAAAAACAAAATTAACAATTATAAAAAATGTGTATGTACTTATATATAGTTCAAAATATAGAGTAACAAAGGTATATAAAAAAATAAAATTCTTAAACAAAAAATCTATATACAAAATAAATAAAATTCTTAAACAAAAAATGTATATACAAAATAAATAAAACTCCTAATAAGTATATTTAAAAATTTTAAGAAATATTTTAAGACTTATAATGTTTTATTAGTTTCCCTTCTGGCACGTTGCTTGCCTTGGCGGAACCACTCCGAACAAATGGATTCGAAATCCAGTTCTTTAAAATGTGGAAAACTCATTAATGTAGCCCCTGGAGATAAAATTTAATTTAAAAAAATAATTCCACTTTTGTTTAAGTATATGCTGATATTTGCCTCGAGATAAAAGGAACTGTTTATCAATAAGGACCAGTTGCAGCACTTCTACTTAAAATTTAAGTCACGCCTAAATGCCAAAATTGACAGGAATACAACGCAAAATTTGTCACTTCAAAATTTAAGTACCACTTAGGGACCTAAGAAGAAGTGGTGCAACTAGCCATAAGAGATTGTTATTCACTTGTTTGGGACATCGTTAAAGACGTTAACAACACCTTTTAATTTTGGCGAATGTGAGCAACTGTTACAACTATTTCCCACATATTTTAACCAGTGTCAATACCAGTTTGGATTTTAAAACAGCTAAAAAATACTTACCATGAATAATTTTGACAATGTTCTTGTCTTTAATTTTAATATTATTTTTTCCTCGACCCATCCAGGTTAATTGGGCGCTTAGAGCATAGGAAAATGTTCTCTTTAAAATTCTTGTTATTATGTCCTTTGGACAAATGCCACCAATTTGAATAAAGTACTTATTCTGCAACCAATAAGTTATAATATGCATATATATATTAAAAAAAAATAACTAACCAGTTTCTCCTGTTCGTGAATATTTTCTAATAATATTTCAAATTGGTTCAATTTATTTTCGTCCTCCAAAGGAAACCATTCAGAATATTCACATCCATTATCTGTCAATATTAGTTGGGTGCTAACTGATGATGGATGATGTTCTTTTAGTCTTTCATTAACTTCATCTATGGTAATTTGGAGTCTGCTCATTTTTGTTAACATTTTCTTATTATTTTCTGTAGGAAAAAGTAAATTTCAGATTAAATATATTTTCATACATTATAAAATCCATTTTCATAACCGTGACGAATCTAGTATTCAAATAATATCTAAATATTTATCGAAAGAAAATAAAATTAATAATTAATTTTTTTCATGTTTAAACAAATTTTTATTAAGATAAAAACTTTAGTAGAAAATAAACTACATTGATAATGTATTTGAATTGAGAATTCAAAAAAATTATGCAGTAACTTTTGATAGGTATACTTCTATGAATCAAATTTACACTTTTTATAAAATTTAACAAATACATCTTAGGATTTTCTGGTTGGTTTAAGTAATTATTGATAATTCTATTACCTTTCATCATGTTTTTTATTTCAGTCAGAAGGTTGCTATCTGTAAATAAACAAAGCAAAAAAAAATTTGAAATGTGCTTTTAAAATAAAAAACTTACCAACTATGGTGTTACTAAAATCTGTTAATGAAAAATCTAAAAATGAGATTAAGTAAATGAATGTTAATTTTAACAATGAAAAGAGTTAATTTTACCATATACTGGCAGAACATCAGTGTTTAGATTGGGAGCTTCGCCAGTATTACTAGTATTTGTATTAGATGATAAATCATCCTCATTATTTTGTACTTCAAGAACCGAAGGAAGACTTGGAGGTTTACTTGTGGCAAATACACGATTATCTACAATAAAAATTATATTTTAGATATTAAAGTTTAACTTATATACATTATGCACATATTAATTAGAAAAATAGTAATTACTCATTCATTTAAAAAAATATATACTGTAATTCAGACCTAAATGTAGAACAAGGTGGAGCTGTTTGTGATTCTTTCTGTACAGATTTAATATTTACCTAAAAATTCATCATCATCACCCTCAGATGAATCAATTTGTTTCGGTAATTTCCTTCTGCAGCCCCTTCCACTTAATTTCTTATTTGAATTATCTTCATCTTCATCATCAGTGGACAAATACGATGCCCTTTTTCGAGCGGCCTCCATGGTATCTAAATGTAAAACACAAAACAGTCTGTAGAAAAATGTAGGTAGTTATTTTTATATCACCTATAACTTACCATAATATTTATCGATTTTTATGTCATATAATTTCCATTTATTTTTGAGGTTTTTATTTGGAGATGTTCTTTTGCTAATGAGGGTTATTAAATCTTTGCCGGAAGGCCACCAACATTTATCAGATCCTTCGAGCCATGATGTCGGTATCTCCGAAGTGGTGCCATCCTCGGTAAAGGTAACAACAACATATTGTTCCATTTCCTCTAATTTATTCTCCTACATAAATAAGTTTTATCGTCAGCCGATATTCATATGTATTTAAATTGAAAATTTAAAAAATAGTTCTGTTGTTTTCCACTACTATTTATTAATTAATATAATTTTGTAAGTTTTTAGAATTCAATTATTTTTAATGAAATTTTGAGAATGGGTTATTTATGTGAAGAGGCAATATTGTATTTATTTTAGTTTATATGTGTATGAATTATTGGAAGTATTAATGATTTAACATCTTCATTCAGTTTTAAGCAAACACATTTCATTCTAATTTGACTTATTATATTAATCATTTCAACATCTTCGAAAGCAGTTACATCAATTGAACCAATATGGAATTTCAGTAAATCACAAGGTGTCTTAAAGTATGATATTAATTTAAAATTTTGTCCGGAAACAAAGTATTCTTTGTTGTTGAAAACAAATTGTTTAATTAATAAAATAGTATTATCATCCAATAAACATATGTTGTTAGGTTTCTTGATTGATAGTTTTAAATTATTAAATTCTAAAGACTGCACTGAACCATCTTTATAAACTGGTTTAGGATCTCTATCATCGATGACATTTGATGATTTGGCCTTTTCCTCTGAAATACGATTTACTACTTGTTCAAGGGGATGATTTGAAGTTTTAATTTTTTTTTTAATTTTCTGCATAAAATTTTCGAATTTAAATGCACTAAATTCATCCAAACTTCCATGATATTCTACATCATTACTCAAATGTATCAAATTATGAACATTGTAAGATAAATTTTGAAATCCATACAATTTTCCATAATTATTTACAAAGTATCTCAGAAGTGAATCAGCATAAGTTAAGTAATTTGCACACAACTTTTTACTTGATAATATTCTTATGGCCACACTTAGAGACATAAAGTGCTCATATTGTTCAATATATAAATAATCTTTTAAAAATGCAGCTCCTGAATATAGTAAAATTTGTCTAAACTCTGTTGCCTTAAAACGGTCAACTTCAGACAAACTTCTCGGCCTTCTGGTGAACTCACTAGGAATTGAATTTTTAAAAGAAAGAAATAGATCATTAGCCCTTCCAAATTTTTCCGGGTTCATCCTGATATTAATTAGGCCACGTATCCATAGTTGAAGTAGACGCTTCATAACTCCTAGACATACCAGATGCATATAATCTAATGGTAATTGGGATACCATATCAAGGTTTAAACTTTCTAAAATGGTGGCATGATGGTGATGTTCTTCCTGACTTCGGTTTCTAAAAGATTCGTTTGTTCTTAATGTTGAATCTATATTTGGATACGTAACTCGGTGTTCCACATATTCGCCTTCTTGAATGCATTTACTGCACCCAAAATATGCGTTATGGCCCTTTATACCAGATATGAAAGCCTTTGCTGGTGCATCACATATAATTGCCTTAATCGATACCTTAATTTTTTTGGAATTTATTTCAATTTTATTTGTTGTTATATGTAATAGATCTTTTACAAACTCTTTTAAAAATTCATTACAGTCCTTGGGTTTTTTGTGACCATGAAATATGCCAATAATGAAAGGATCTGTGTAAAAATTAGAACAAATTGAACCTAAAATAGGCCAAAATTGACTATTAGAGCTTTTAGCCAAGGGGAGCCCATCAATATTAAAATTTAGCAATACTTCTTCTGGCAAAGAATTAGGATAATATTTAATTAGATCTCTCTTCAAAGAATCCTCTAGACCAAAATGATAATATTTTCCAGAGTCCATACATGAAATATTATTCTGACGAGGAGTTTTAAGAAAGGTCCTAGAATCCTTAGGTAACTCTGAGTGCCCATATTTATTCAGTAATACTAACAGAGAAGTTAAATCAGATCTTGTAACAGTTGAATTCAAAGCCCATTGCTGTAATTCAGACTTAAATGTAGAACAAGGTGTTTGCGATTCTTGCTGTACAGACATATTTCTTTCTTCTATTTTAGTATTTTCATTAATTATGGATTCTGTATCGGATTCTGATGTGGTATCATGCATTGAAATGGAAGTAGAATCAGTAAAAGAACCAGATTCAATAAATTTTTCCGAGGCAATTTCAATATTATCGTCATCACTGAGGTCATCACTTATTGGTATTACATCATAATGACCATGGCTGCTAGTACTGGGATTATTCTCGACTATATTGGAATCACAACCAGAGGTTGCTTTTATATCAGCTGATATGATTCTTCTTTTGTGCCTTGAAGAAAGTGTAGAAAAGTTTCTTTTTGGCATGTTATTTTTGATTCTGTTCAATATTAAAAATACAAATTAATATTTAAATTTTTTAATTATTATTATTATTAAGAGATTTTTTTTATAAAATCCATGTTAAAAAGTTATTAATATTCACTTATATTGTGGTGTATATTTGATGATATATGACTATATTTATCTTGTATAAGTCAGGGAATATTGAAATCGAGCCAGACTTACTTAAGTTATAAAAACAATACATTTATTTCAGTTAAGGTCATATATCAACATATGTAGCCTCATTTTCTAGTAACTGTCAATTGAAGTTGATCGTGGTCATGTCGCTCTTATATTTTCACTTAAGCACACTTGAGAAGTCTAAATAAGCCTCCAATTTTAAAGGCTTTGGGTGTTGAACTAAAACGACTTGATGAGTCAAACCGCATGTTTTTTTCCAAAAATTTTGCGGCTTGAACAGGCTGGCATGATTTTAAGTTTCCTTAAGTTACACAAAGTAAACGTATTTTATGTTAATGTAACTAGGTGATTGATAATTTTATAATGTTTCAGAAAACGGGTAATTTGTTTATGTTAAATAATGTTACTAAACTATAATACATAATATTATTAATGCAATCGTTTTAAATAAAACAGAAAATACACAAATGAAAAATATATTATAACTTTTTAAAAAAAATTCAAATTTGACACTACTGCGCACAATCCTTTAAATTAATTATAAATTTCTATAAATTAAGTTCAACGATTAATAATATAAATTTTTATATTTGTGAGAATAAAAATAGACTTTCTTGTGAATTTGTTGCTTTGTGTTAAAAAAATTATTAAAGCACATGTAAATTTTTAGGTTATTGTACATAAAATTTGGCAAAAGCTTAAACTTACCTTTTATCTGAGAATAACAAACTACTTGCACAAACGAATATAAAGTTTACTTAGTTTAGATCTAGGATGAAATAATAAATTATGAAACACGCAAATGACGGCAAACGGCGCTGGGTAAAACCAGGTAAAGCACAGGGCACAGAGGCAGCAGAAAGGGAATGTCACATGTCACATTTTGGCGGGCTTCGGGCTTCTATTTCGACATTTGGGCTGCGTTCAGCGTTCAGGTTAACGTCGGGCGTTTGATTGTTATACCAGTGCGAGCCCGAAGTCGTTCGAAAACCTCCATGTGACACTTAACAGTATATAAATCATAGATAACATAATACGTATAGAATGCTAACTCAATAGTATTTTTGATAACGCAAAAGCGCCCTCTGGTTTTTTGGGACCAAGTATTTTTACGTCATGGTGTGACACTCACATGCCGGATGATAAATCTGAACACAGCCTTGGTGTTTTGCAGCTAATGCATAACATTTACAGAAGTAAAAAATTTAAAGAACTAAAAAGAATGAACGTTCTGAAACAATTATAAAACTTTGGTTATGTAAAAGATGTATCACAATCTAAGTATAACTGTTACAAAACATTTGTTACAGAACAGATGTTCTCTATTCGTGACAGAACAGTTGCGAAACTCTTGTTATGTAAAAGATGCATCACAATCTAAAGTATATTTTATGCAACTGTTACAAAACATTTGTTACAGAACAGATGTTCTCTATTCGTGACAGAACAGTTCCGAAACTGATCTTTATGTGTTTACTGGGACGTTAAGAAAATAGCAGTACCTCGAAATGGATGTGGCTTAGATGGTCTTCAGTGGATAGAGGTAAAAATCATGCTGGAGTATATCTTTCAAAAAACTCCAATAAAAATTGTGGTGTGCAATTTAATTGATTAATTGTTAATTGAAGTCATTAAAAAGGTTTATTATTACCCAGTAAACACACAAAGATCAATTATATAAGGGTTCTATTACATCTGGAGAACTATGTTATAAAACAAAAGTTTAGTAAATATTATATAGAATTTCCCTATTTTTGTTACATAATAATTATAAAAACAGAATTATGTGGTTGTTTTATAACGTCGTTCCTTTTTATTTCCGCGCAAATATGATCTGTAAATGTTACAAACAATAACCCTCATTTGTGATGTATTTATTACAAAACTACTAATACGTAATTGTTTTAAAACCTTGTTCCTTCTTACTTCTTTTACTTTAAAATAATTATGTTCTGTAAACGTTACAAAAAATAGTTCATCGCTTGTGATATAAATATTACAAAACCAACATTATGTCATTATTTTAAAACATGGTTCCTTTTTACTTTCTTGCAATTAATATATGCTCTGTGCTCTATAAATGTTACAAAGGACATCCATGGCAGAGCTTATAAAATGTATTTTTGGCTAAACCATTTTGTAAATATGTTTAAAACATTTTACATAAACTGCGCATAGATGTCAGTGCTCAGTGTGTAGTAAAGCATCTGCAAGTGCGTATGCAAGGCAAGGACTAGTTCGATTTCTAATTTCGACACGAGAGTATTTACTTCTAAATTAATTCAAGAGAAAAATAAGTCTGGAGATAAAAAGGTATGTAATAAAATTAATGTTAGAAACCTAACCTAAAAATGTAACACGAGGTTTATTAAAGAGTGGGCATTTTTTATTATAATGAGATAGATTAGCATGTGATTACTCCAAAATTTATCATTTAAAATATTAAAATATATTCTTAAGCTTGTTTTCTGTTAAGGATGATATATTTGTTAGATTTTTTTATTATTTTTAATTTTTAAATATCAGGAAAACAGAAATATTTCTTAGCATTTTTTAATTTTATTGCACATTTACTCATTTTTAGACTTGAAATCATATTCGCTTAATTATTTTTGCCTGCACTATATCAGTGAGGTTGCACTAGACGTTGCCCCAGAAAGGGAACAGTGTTCTGTCAGTGCAAAAGTACATTGAGTGCCGTTAACATGAAAATGCTATTTTTGAATTTGAATTCTGTTCACAATCTGGTGATGAAAGTATGAATTAAGAAAGCTGGCGACTACTTGTGTTATTAGACATCGGTTTATGTTTTTTTTTAATGTTTATGTTGTACTGCCTTTATTTGACGTAAATAATAAATAAATAAAGAACATAATGGAATCAAAAGAATTTGTTGTGGTCACTTTTATTGAAGAAAATACAACTTCTGAAGTACCAGCATCATGGGTCGAAGGCAACAAATGTTGGTGGCCTGCTGCGAAAGATGTTACAACTCTCATATCAAAAAGAGTTTCCCCCGTAAAAACAAGTCCAAAATGGAATTTATATAATATTCAAATTGACAAATACTTTGGTAACAACAAAATAAAATAATATTGCATAAAATTTTAATGTGTTTAATATTTAGGTACTCTTGATGAAGCCCGAAGAAGAGCTTCTTACCTATCAAGCGATGATGATGAAACAGATGTAGAAATTGGAAGAGGATTTAGAAAGAAAACTGTAAACCCTGTTATTCATTCATCCTCTGAAGATGAATCTGTAGGTATGATTTCTTTATGATTTAGTTTAGTTCATTTAAATATGTATACTTCTTTATATAACTGTAAAAGTAACTCCAAATGCAGCGGCACCTAAGTTGATGTGTTAACAGAAATATAACCCTCTAAATCTAAACTGATCCTAATAGATTTAAATTATTTTAGAAAACTGTAGGCTGTTAAAAAAACCACCACAACTTCCAATAATTTTAGAAAGTGATACTTCTTGCTCACCAGAAAATGTCCCTGTTTTGAATAAACATCTTGATAAAAACACACCAGTATATGTTGCAAATGAAGGTAACACCATAATAAATTTTTAGTTTTTACCTAATTCCCTGTTTCTTATAGTCCCTGTTTTAGATTTTTCATTGGACAATTTAAATTTAACCAATAATATTTTAGTAGGTAAGTTTTGAGTTGGTCTTTATTGGTTTATAAAGTTGTTAATAATATTTCAAAAATTCTTTTACAGATGCCGCAGATATCACTGATTTAAAAAATTTAATAAAAGGTATTTATAATTTTTCACTAGTACATATTTAGATTAGTAGTTAGCATTTTTTAATATTCTGTACTTTATACATTTTACTTTAATATAATATATCTTTCAATTTTAAATATTTTAATTTCAATTTATATGTAATATACATATAATTAAAAATTTCTTAAATCAAACAACTAAATAGCTAATTTTTTTATTATTTTCTTTTTAGAAAATTACCACACATTATTATTCAAAGTTAATAAATTACAAATTACTGTGAATGAATTAAATGAAAGATTAAAAGAGACTACACAAACAAGTGAAGGTTATGCTAATACAGATTCTAAACCACACTCGAACTTGTTTCCATTACTAAATATCGACCACCTTTCTGAATTTGAGTTGTCATTGCAAAATGTGGAAGAAAGGAAAAAATTGGTAAATTATTTTAATAAGAACTAAGCAGATATTTAACTTTTGAAAGTTTTAGGTTAAGTACTTTATAAATATCGGTGGAATTTCCGTTAAGGACTTAATTACAAGAATTTTAAAAACAGCACTATCGAATTCTCTTTCCTCAAAAGCATCTTGGTTGGGGCAACGAAATAATTTTAAAATGAAAGACACATACATTATGCAGGCAATTCAAGGTAGATAATATATTGTTCTATTCATATTATTATAGGTACCTACTATTTATTGTAGATGTGAATTTTATTTCGATATTTATAAAAAAATCACATAACCTAATTCCTTTATTCTATCAGTATTTTTATGTTTTAGAAGCTTCTTTGATTAGTTTTCCCACTAGAAAACTACACGAGGTGGAGGTAATTTGTTCTGAATGGCTAAGACAAGGAAAACAGAGGCTAAAAAGAGATTTAAATGTTAATGTGTAAAAGAAATACATATTTTAGAAATATGTTGTTCTATAATTTTCTGTTAAGTATTTATATTAATTAGTTATATGTATACAGCATTGGCCAAAATTGAACTTATTTTTTGTTTGTTTTGAGAATGTAAATTTTATTTATAGAAGTGAATATTTATTTAAATTTGTTATATACAGCATTGGCCAAAATTTGACTTATTTTTTATTTGTTTTGAGAATGTAAATTTTATTTAGAGATGAAGTGATTATATTTTTTGTTTTAAGAATTTTTATATTTTGTTTAGAATTTATTTTATTTTTCTAATAAAAAAATATTTATTTTGTACATTTTTTATTAATTAATTAGTACTCCTCTTAAACTTTGTTAATTTGCTTTTTGGCCTTATTACTTTTGATCTATATTTCAAATATAATTTGTTAAAGTAAAACTTTTTTAAAGCAATTTCTCTGTTATTAAATAAAAAAAAATGAAAATTGGTACATAGAAAATATACTTATTTTTTTAAACTGTTTGTGACTGAAATAAAAGCTTTGTTTTTCCAAACTTCTTCATTTTAAGTAGGACACTAATAAATGTTTTTAAATTACTTTATTTTAAATAAAGTTCTTAAATAGTGTTCTGTTTATAATCAAAAAGTTGAATTCACCGGTTTCCTTAAAGTCGACAAAGCTTAAATTTTAGTCGCAGAAAATTAAGTTTATTTTCTCAATTTTCATTTTTTTTTACTAATAACAGAGGTATTGCATTAGAACAAGTTTGTTAGGATATTCAGTCTAATATGGTATTTACAGACCACAATTGAGGCATTTGGAGATCATTTTCAGAGTATTTACGTATCATTACTGAAGCATTTTCAAAACCATTACAGCACTAGTTCGAAACCATGTCAATTCATTTGTAACTATGACAGAACTATCTTGAAACCTTTAAAGAACAAATTGGAAACCTTTATATAGCTAACTTGAAACTATTATAGAACGGATTAATATTTGTTACATTATGGTTACATCATGGTTACAACCATAGAAAGAAACGTGCGTTCTATAAATATTACATAAAGCTTACTGCAACATTTAGAGGATATTTTGAAGTCCTGGTGTGCTACATGTACAGAGCAGGTGATGTAAATGTTCTTTAATAAGGAACAAATTTAAATAAATTTTACACAATAATTACATGTTTGTGTTTACTGGGTTGTTTACATTTATTAAAACAAGTCCCTTTGGAATCAGCAAAATCGCTGGAAACACATTTCGAAGGGCAACAAAATAGTTTACATTTATTAAAACAAGTCCCTTTGGAATCAGCAAAATCGCTGGAAACACATTTCGAAGGGCAACAAAATAGTTTACATTTATTAAAACAAGTCCCTTTGGAATCAGCAAAATCGCTGGAAACACATTTCGAAGGGCAACAAAATAGTTTACATTTATTAAAACAAGTCCCTTTGGAATCAGCAAAATCGCTGGAAACATTTCGAAGGGCAACAAAATAGTTTACATTTATTAAAACAAGTCCCTTTGGAATCAGCAAAATCGCTGGAAACACATTTCGAAGGGCAACAAAATAGTTTACATTTATTAAAACAAGTCCCTTTGGAATCAGCAAAATCGCTGGAAACATATTTCGAAGGGCAACAAAATAATTTACATTTATTTAAACAAGTCCCTTTGGAATCAGCAAAATCGCTGGAAACACATTTCGAAGGGCAACAAAATAGTTTACATTTATTAAAACAAGTCCTTTTGGAATCAGCAAAATCGCTGGAAACAAAAATTGGAAAGTTGTGTGATATTTAAGTGGAATAGGCCTACAGGGGACACCACTATAAAAAAACTCGCCTTTTGCTTTACCTCAAGGGTGGTGTGGAAAAATGCATCAAAAATAATATGTGTATAATGATTTTACGGATTTTTAACCAGGCGGCCATTGAAGAGAGAAGAACTTTTGTTGAAGGGCGTGGCCTGGACTCCACCACCATTTCACTGAATCTAAAAATATTTTAGAAAAATTAAGTCATAAAATGGTAATGAACATCAAAATTTAATGATCGTTGTGGTGAATGTAATACACTGTAAAAATCCATATATTTTTAGATACCAGATACCTTGTTTTTTAGATACATTATGAAAACCGAAAACCTGCCACTTGGTGAAACAGCGGGAAAGGACTTCCTGAAAATACTCGAATGGAATAATGAAAACAACGAATAATACAACAATATTGGCGAACAACGAGAATTTTCAGTGGAAGAAGGCGGACTGGACAAAGCACTTACGAAACTTGAAGATTCTTTCTGATCTACCGACAATGGATCATCTTTACTGGCTGTTCACCGTACATCGTACATTTTTATCATCTCCACTTCATGTGTAAAAATATAAGGTATTAGTCCGTCACCTACACCATCCCTGTAAAGTTATTTTTTTGTTAACTTGTTAATGTATTACATGAAAATTTGGTAAAAAATATATTTCAAATTGATAATTGTTGTTGTTTATATTTGTAACTAAAATAATTTCATTCCAGTTCCATGTAATATAATAAAATATAAATAAGATATTACCAGTCAGTCGAGTAGAGTAACCGCGCAGGCCACGCCTTTCATATAAAGTTCTTCCCTCTTTGCCTTTATAAATGGTCGTCGGATTCGTAAAACCATTATACCTGTTTTATCTTCGATGCTTTTTTCCACACCACCCTTGAGGTAAAGCAAAAGGTGCGCTTTTTTTATAGTGGTGTCCCCTGTAGGCCTATTCCACTTTAGTCTCTCAGTCAACTTGGATAAAAAAATATAAAATATATACAGGGTGTCCAGAAAACGGTGGATAAGCTCTCTATTACGTTGATGGGCACCCTTGAGGGATTCTCAAAAACAATATAAAAATCCCGTAGACTAATTGACTGATATGAAGGTTCAAAGTTTAGAATTTAAAAAGTTTGTTTTTATGTATTTTGAAAAACCGCTATTTTTTGCACACCCTGTACATAACGTAATTTTTGATTTGAATGGATCAAGAATTAGATGACTAATGTTTACATTGAAATTGTGTTTTGTTAAAGGGGATCTAGTATTCTAGTGTATATTCACAAAACAATATAACGAATGATTAATAAATCTTATTTATATAAGATATAAAACTAACTTATTTTGCCGAAGCTTCATCAAATTGATTTACATACACAAGTGCACTTTTTAAGAGCAAAGTGGACAAACAAAATTATTAGATTTTTTTAAAATGAATTCACGTTTTTCGTGAAAATGCTTTTCTTCCAGCTTTCTCTTACATTTTAAACATTCAACGTAATTATAATGTGAAATTTTTTTATTACAAATTATGCAAATATTACTCATATCATCAGATTTTTTTAAAAGGTAAGTCATTATTTCTTTACGATGAGATGAAGGATTGTATTCTAGATTTGTGAAAGATCTTTTCAAGAGAAAGCATTCTATGAAATAAATTACATAAACTCCACAGTTGTATGCATCATTTTGATACATCGCCCTTTCTATATTTTTTAGTTGAAAATCTTCTGTAGATATCTCAGTATTATGTGTTCTATTATAAACTATAAAAAAACTCTTTAAATAATTTAAAAGGTTTCTGGGAGTTTTGCCATATCTCATAGGATCCATCCAATAAACAAAACGTTTACAAAAATCTACAACCAATAAACAATAATGGTTTCCTCTTAAAATGGGCCATAAAAGAATACTTTTGTCATTTAATTTTGGAAAACATTGATCCGGCAAATGTGAATTGTCCTCTTTAAATAATATGGCGGAGTATTGACTTTCAAATATTACGAATCCGCTCTGTTTAGATTCACTACTTATTAGTTCTACACACGTATCCATTAAAAAGTTACTTAACCAATTATCATCTGAAAGGCTTCTATAGTCTTCGTTTATCAATTTTGAATTTTTAATATGCGAATACACCGCAACAACATACAACCAATTTACATTTTTAGTATAATAATAAATGTCTTTGAATAATCCGTTTGAATAGAAAAACTCATTATCATCTCGACGATGTTGAACAATTTCTTTAGTATTATCACACAATATGCAAAAATATGTAAAACTATCTTCGCTGAAGCTTTGATTCGTTAAACGGGTTTTTGGATCACAATGATAGTGGACCCAACGATTACATTTAGAACATTCACCCCCCTTGTTACAATCACCGGGCTTGTCTTCTTCACCACACATCAAGCATTTATTATACATATTATCAGATTGATTTAAAAGTAGTGTACGAATATTTTTTGAAAAATCTGATACATCAAGTTTTGTATCAAAATCTAAACTGTAACACGATTGATAAATTACCCAAAGAACATTGACCGACTTATTGACATTAACGTTGCGTTTTATTATTATCTGGGTCCAATTTGGTTTAGTTTTAATAAATTCATCTAAATCAACTGTGAATGTTTCATTAATGGTTGATATTATTTTTTTTGGAACGTCTATTATTAATAAATTATAATAAGAGTCGTCTCTTTTTATCGGTATAATATTAATTTTGTCCAATTTAATATTTATTAATTTGGATATTCTCGTGACTGCCATTTCCAAATATTCTTTTGAGGTATGTATTAAAATATTTTTATTTATTTTAGATAATATAGAGACGCAAATTGTGAAAATTGTCTCACTTAATTCTAATTGATTTTTAAAATCCAATTCTAAAAAGTTTTTAATTTTTAAATAATTGTAATTAGAGCAAAACTTGTAAAATGCTACTACATAGGGCAGTCCTACATCTTTATAGTAAGCAACATCATTGTAAATTTTACCCCGTCTTTCAGCCTTTGCCTCTTTAATTGGTCTATGAAATTAAAATATGAAATTATATTAATTTTGAAAAGAAAATTATTGAAAATTATCCTTAAGGAACGTTAATTGACGTATCAATTAATGAATAGGTCCTTTTTATAGAGGCAGACCGGGTTTTACATAAATACTAAATTTTGACCAATTTAAATGATGTTATACGATGGGTGGCTGATAACTTCACCTCATTGATCTGAAATTGTAACTCTCCAACTCCGAAATTTACTAATTATGATTAAATGTTCTCACTTACTTCTCAGGGGTTAAGGCCTCTCTGATCTCTGTTACGCCCTTACTGCTCAGCTCTCGCCGTTGTAATTTTCTCAAACTCGCGCACTTTACACTTAAATAGCTGAAAGAAGGATTCGCTAGGTTTTGAAATTAAGCACCATGATCTGAATTTAAAAATATTAAAACTATATTACAGTGATAATTAATGAAAATATGAATTAAAATGGACAAATAAAATATACAAATGTTAACTTAAAACAAAATATGAAGACTTAAATTACAAAAAAAAACAAGAAAAAAATCAAAATAAACTTAAAACTTCAATACAATAATTTGCATTTAAAACAAACTATCTCGAAAATGTACCCTAGCAAATACCTCTTATCAGATACACGCAAACACTTTACAAAACAAAAACAAACAAAAAAAACTAAACAAAAATAAAAAAAAAGAATGACACGAAACTTTGTGAACTGAGCAGCAAGTCGGGTAATGTACGAATTAACAATCTTTTCAAAATCCACCGCTTTTGTACTTAGACAAAAATACAAAAGTGGGGGATGAACTGACCAATGAGGGTGCGGTATTTAAGTAGTGTTTGCGTGTTCCGTTCGAGGGGTTGCTTAGTGTTATGAAAAAAATCCCATCAACCCTCTTAACTGAAAATAGGGTTGCAGTAAATGCAAATTAAAAAAAATAAAATAAAATAAAAAAATTACAGACATAAATTTGGAAAGGGGCACAAATTACCTAAAAGCTTTTCTCATTTATTACATTTTCAATAATACTTTAATATTTAATTTATCAGCGGGTCACGGCGCTTCTTCTGAGTTGGTCAAAACTTTAACTTTACATAAACAAATTATTTATTTAAAAAATAACAAAACAATTGTGGGTTTTTTTCCGTCTTTGGGGCGCCTACCATTAGGCGCGTCGGACTTTGGGTTCCAACAATAAGATTGTAAAATTTCGCCCTAGGCTCAGTCCCGACTAATTGTAATAGGGTCGGTATTTACTTGGAAATAAAATTTATTCCGATAGCAATTGCAAATACCGACAAAGATGTTTTATTTATACAAGTCGTAAACGCGCATCAAAAAAACCCAAATTGCTTTACAATGACTAATAGTTAAATCCCGGCAATATTATGGAAAATGCAATAGTCCCTAATCATCACATATTTACATCATTTACTAAACAATTTTCAAGTATTGATAATTTTTCATTGCTTTCATGGATTGAATTATGTTCCTCTTTCAAAATTAAAGCTTCGACTGTATCCATTTTGTTGATTTTATCAGAGGAATCTGAGAAATAATCGATGTCGATTAAAATTATATCCCCATTTTTACTGGAGACGTTTTCTGCAATATCATTAGTAATTTCATTAATAGTACTTTCTCTTATTGGACTTAAACTTCTTTTAATAATATTTTTCTTCCAATGAACTTTAGATAAAGAATGTCCCCTAAAATGTGTATGTTTACGTTTTGGTTTTTTTCTCCATGATTCTACTGCACCACTGAAACTACTGCTACTGCTTAAAGAATCTAAGGAACTAACCGAACTAGTTCGAGACCTCGCCTTTATTTGAAATGTAGGTTTTTTGGATGAGAGTCCTTTTCTTTTATTTGCAAGACCATCTTTTGGCAATTGCATTATAAATTGTTTATGCGTTGCCAAGACATTATTCCGGATACTTGTGCAAAATTCGCTAGGTCGGATGTTTCGTTTACCGTTTAAAATACTATCTTTTACTTGACCAAACCAATTTTCCACGTAAGTATTACTCAGTCTCGATTGTATTTCTAAAATTTCAATATCAAGCATAATTGCTGTCCACATGGGTGTGAAAGGCATGTACTTTTGTAAAATGTTTTTAATGAAATCTTCACAGTAATACTCATTTATTTCAACTCCATTTTTAGAATCAAAATCTTGCAAATTATGAATATGACTGAAATGTTGGTAAAATAAGCTTTGCTCGAATAGAGCTAAAGGCGAGTTATCAACATCATCATCATCATTTAAATCATCAACATTTTCATTTGACTCTAATAATGAAGAATTTTTCATATTTTTATTATTGCGCAATATTAACAAAGAATCAAAACTTTCATAAAACGTTTTAGTTTTAGTTTTTAACAATAAAATATTTGAAATACATTTGAACCAGTGCTCAATTTCATTTATATTTGTAAGCTCAATAGCGAGCGCTAATGCGTCCATTAACGTACTTTTAACTTTAACAATTGTGTTTTTACAATTTTTATATGAAATGTTTATGTGTTTAGAAACATTGTGAAGAAAATGAGCACAACACAAATGAAGGGTAATAAGTGTTTTATCCTTTTGTTTTAAATTTTTTACAACACTAAAACATTCATTGATATAATCGATCAATTTTAAATCGTTAAATGCCTGCGCAAGGGCATGCATACTTGCATAACTGAAATCAGTAACCACCCCTTTAACTGGAGGCCACCTAAACTTTTTTGTAAAATAATTTTTAAAATCTTTTAAGAAATTATGTATTGTAGTTGTATCGTGCGTACTTGATATCATTTCGAGGACAGGAACAATTCTTTTGTTCGGTAAAACAACTACACCAGCATAATATAAAATTTTTTTTAACTTTTGCTTACTGGGACCTCGAACTACACCGCCCGTTGCATCAAAATATAACAACGAATGATTAGGATTTTTTAAAAAATCTAATTGTTCTTCACTAAAAATTGTTACATTTAATGGTATTACTTTAACAGATTGTACAAAATCTTCGTGTTCTAAACCATAAAAATAAAAATCTACCAATTCATTTTCATCTCGAACATTTAAAGATGAAACTTGAGATTTCATTTTACGAAGTACCGCATCTGATGTCACATTTTGTAAATTTTTTGTTTCCTGTGCAACCTTGTGATCTAGTTTTATTAGACACTCATTTTTATTCGCACGTGGCTTTTTCCATAAAAGCTGATTTTTATTCATGTCTCTAAGGACATCTCGTACATGAGCAGTTTTATAATTAATATGAGAAAAGTTTTCTGATGTAGAAAAAATCTTAACACTATAAATATTATTATGAATAGATTTTAAATCAAGAAACAACTTAAATTTTTTACATTTAAATTTGCTTTCATTATGGCTACAATAACCATATACAGTAATGCTATTTTTATTACATCTTATTGATTTATACGAAAATATACAGACGCGGTTAACCATTTTAAATTTTTCTCGAACCACAAATTTAAATGATCTTTGATTAAATAAATTTAATTCATCTTTAGAGAAGCATGATTTATACTCTTTGAGAGATAGATCGAAGCTTCCTTCAAAATAAGTGTAATCATTATTTTCAGGTAATTGACTTAAATTTTTACCACTCACCACTATTTCATGAGTTTCTTGATAACGCATGGATTCGTAATAAACATTACGAAGCGTGGGAGATATATTAATTTCAGGATTCGAAATATCCAATTTAACTAGTGATGATATTTCCATTTCTTCATTGACTTCTTCCACATCGAAATTTTCTCCCACCGATTTTGTTGATTCCAAAGACACAGTTTTTAATAATTCTAATTTATTTTGTTGCCCTTCGAAATGTGTTTCCAGCGATTTTGCTGATTCCAAAGGGACTTGTTTTAATAATATATCGACATCAGTAATAAAATTATCTGTACAATTTAAAGCTGATTCCGTAGATATTAATTGATTTGTAGAAATTATCTTCTTATTAAATTTTTTGAATTCATTTTCAAAACTTACATCATTTTTCAATATACGCAAAATTTGTCTTAATAAATTATCAACTTCGCTTCTAGTTTTATGTTTGTAAACATAATATTTTTCAACAAAACATTTTAAATCTAAGCGAGAAATTTTTTTAAATTTTAATAATGTGTAAGTTGGAAAATGTTCAAATAAGTTCTTCGCCAAGTTTTCAATATTAATTTTCATCTTTAATAAAATAAAGAAGAAAATAAGAAAAGTCGAACTCACGTATAATTTCACCGTCACAACCAAATAAAATCGCAGTCGTTCGTTTGAAAATGCGCGAGCACAACTAAATTGGTTCAGTATGAAAACGCAAGAAACAAGGCGAGCGTTACGATTAAAGCTAAGCGCACACCTAGTCGGGGCGCATCGGATCGCAGCGCACACTACTGCCGTGCCGCATCCGGTCGCATTCCATATAAAATACATTGACACGACTAGGTATGCCCTTAGCTTAAATTTTGTTTCTGTCGGTTGTTGTTAGAAGAAGACAGATAAAGGTTCTCGCTTGCGAGACGTAAAAGGCGGAGTCTAAATCATGCACATGTGTGCTGTATACTTCACGGCGCTGAAGCATTCTATACTTAGAATAATTTATTCTGCTCTGCCTTCGTCGGCCAGTGGCGTAACAATTTGACTAGTCAGCGGTGTGCGGTCATAGGCGTTCTTACAATTTTCACTTTAATAATCATACTGTAACGAAGCGTTTTATGTTTGGTTTTTCTTGTAACTTTTTCTCCCAGCTGTAGGGAAGAGTTTTATGTTTGGGTCCTGTTCTGACTTTTTCTCCCAGAGGTAAGTCCGGTCGAATTTGCTCGGTTCCCGTCGGCCGTGACGTCAAGCGCGTTTTGGGAATTTTTGGGAATCGCGCAAGAGGAAGGCACAAGTTACCCGGTCGTGTAATGGTACGGTTGTACCCGTGCACTTTGCCGTCAGCCATTAGCCGCGTGCTGCTAAATTGTAAGTACTGAGTTTTTATTTAAATTCCCGCTTGATCAAAGCTGTTTATATCGATGCTTGCCGTCCGATGATAGAATCATTTTGCCCGTAGCTTATTCGCGGCCCGCTCCCCGAAGTGTAAACGCGTCGTTTTGCTGTCTCTGGTTCAATTCTCGCCCGCTAATCGCCCCCGTTATTTCTTTCGTTGCCCCTTCATTCAGCGTAGAGTTCTGCCTAATACTCGTCCCCGTTCTTTTGTTTCACGCTGCCCTTTAATTCGGCGTTCAATCGCACCCGTATTGTTCCGTCCGCGCATTAGCATAATAATTTGCATTTTCAAGTCCACCAGCTTTTCATACCGGGTGTCCCAGAATCGTTCTCCGTACCTTCAACACCGGGTGTCCCCGGTGTCGCGCTTGTTTTTATTTCCCGCTAAGTTAAAGTGGTTTGCTTCCCCCTGGCCCCGCATTAATTCCCTCTTTTTGAACACCCCGACCCTCCTCGCTTCGTCCCCTTCTGTTAATTTTTGGCATGATGTAAATTCTTATTACTTTTGCAATTGTGTATTCATTTTGAATTGTTGATGCTGCGAGAATAAATATTTAATTTGTATTTTTGCCTTTTCTTGAGCTCGCGCTCAAGACCCGTTCCCTTTAAATAATTTCAGTGTTGACCCCTGGACAATTCATCTCCACTGAGACCTGGTAAGTCACCTTATTCAAGGTAAGTGACTTTTGGGGTATTAACAACTTCAACCCCATAGTGCGGACGCACTTTAAAAGCCTGGCGCCCCAGTTACCCCCATCATTCCCCAAAAGAGCGTCACAATACATTATGCTTGCTTGTTCGCTACGATTAAGTTCATAATTAGTCATGAAACAAAACTGTCTTATTAAATAAATTCCAAGTAAACAGTTTTATTAAAAGTCCGTTTATTAATTAAAACTCACCAAACAAGCAAAACGACTAATACACCCAAAATCAGAATTTAATTCTCTATCTACCTGTGCAAAAAGTTTTAAAATTGATTTTTTTTATTTTTTAATAAACTAAAATTTCAAATTACGAACTTTCAAATAGTAAATTTGAAACGGTCAGGTACTTGTTAAATTACCTAAACAGTTATATTAGGTGTGTTTTATTTGCCACTCGTATGTGATATTATTAGCTAATTTTGGTCTGATCACTTATATCACTTAAAATGACTGTTTTATTTGTCAGTCATAACTGATATTGGTCGATCCAAGTTACTTCCCCCCTCACCGATGAAGAAACAAAATGCGGGGTGATTACTTTGGATATCTAGTAAGAACGCATGCGCATTTTGCATTTGCGTTATGTTTTGACACCAAATTGACATTTGGCATATAATTAAACATAGAAAACACTGGGACCGTTTTATTTGCAATCTGAAAGTATATGACCAAAATTGTCGTATCAGTTCTAACTGATAATTTATAAAATCAAATAAAACACACCTATTATTTCGAAGAAATTTAAAGAGTGTAATGATATTTAATTATTCCGAATTTAGGGTGCACTTTAAATTTAATTTTTAAAAAGATGGGAAGGGGTTAGGCTATAATAATATAATAAAAATAAAATAAAATATACTTTATTTATATTACACTTATATTATCTTCTCTCAGGTTCTCTGCGGTTATTGCCTCTTCGCTCCTGCCGAAATTCCGGAGAGCGATACCTGTCTTGTCTATTATCACTTCTGTTGAAGTTTGAATTTTGAAAATTTCGATTGAAAAAGTATCGATTTTGGTAGTTTCGATTTTGGTAATTTCGGAAATTTCGATAATTTCTTCTTTGGTAATTTCCTTGATGTTGCATTTGATTATTTCCCAAATTCCGCTGAAATCATAATAAAAATGTTAATTATAATATTTACAATTTGTAAATAAAATATATAGATTTTCAAGAAAATTTACTAAGCAACTGACTAGATACTTAGCAAAATAAAAAAGTGAATTTATTAAAATAAGAAAATATTAACACTTACCAAAGTCGCGTTCATTACAGTTTCCCCATAACGGAGGAATCTATCTACACAAAAATTGTATTTTTGTGTATTTATTCCCCCGTTATGGGGATGAAAAGTTTTCTTTATTTCTTCTTTTTTTTTCATCTTCCTATTCTTCTTTCCTTCCTTGCGAAGCTAAAAATGAAATACATAAAATTATTAAGCTAATATTAAACAAGAAAAATAATATTAAAACTTACTCTTTTTCTCGTTTCCATGTCCGGATATCCCGAGACTTCTTGCCTCTCGTCTGGCGATTCCTCAGACGAGGAAACGATCTCTCCCTCTTCACGCATTTCTCGTTCATTCGCATTTCTAGAAATAAATGTTATTATTTAAAATATGTTTATAATTAAAGAAAAATGAAAATACAGGCACATGCAAATTAATTTGACCCTATATAAGCCCCCCTTGGCCACACCACTGATGTGCGTGTTAAAATAAAAAATGGCGGTTGCATGAGGAGCAAGCCTACCAAGCGAGTTGAGTAAACGGGCAACCAAATTAAAAAATGTTTATTTTTCCGTTAAAAATGAGGAACATGCATTTTAACACAACTATTACATATATAAAAAGGTTTACAAAATGTTATAAACAAATGTTGTTCTTACCGGTCAGCCATTTTCTATTGTACAAGTAACGTATCATACAGCTCGATGCTCGAATAGAAATGGGCTGAAAATGAAGAGGACACAAGTATAAATGCAACATAAAATTACAGTCATTGAACGCCACCTATGAACCAATATACTATAATCTGTTAAATGTACAGTGTACCCAACGCCGTCTAACGCAAATAATTTAGGCTCGAGTGTAATTAATCATAGTTGCCGCAACACTTCGTACAGGCAGGTGCTAATGCAGTTGCAAACCTCATATGAACTAAGAGAATCCATAACCCACCCCAGCTGTATAGCACGTAGATAATAATTTTCAAAATTTTGAAATAAAAAAAAATCTCATTATGTGCAGGTTCTTTCCGAAAGGAAAGGGCACAAAATTTTTTTTGAAAAATTTCAAAAAACAAATGAAAAAACCGGAAAAAACGTTTTTTTGAGGTGGTTTTTCTCTCCAAGTGGGGGTAAAACTTGATATTTTTGAAAATTTTCAACTCACGCCAAATAGATATTTCCTATCTACATACGACGATGTAATTTTTTTTTCAAAATTTTTCCTAATAATCCTGTAATTTCCGCGAAACTAAAATCGTGGCCCAGGCGGTCGTTGAACTCAGCGCTTTGTTGTAAATCGTGGACGACCTTGACCTACATAGCGCTCTTTCATAGCGTTTTTCGCTTTAAAAGGGATTAAACCATGATATTTTTGAAAATTTCCAACTCACGCCAAATAGATATTTCCTATCTACATACGACGGTGTAAATTTTTTTCAAAATTTTTCCTAATAAGCCTGTAATTTCCGCGAAACTAAAACCGTGCCTAACTCATTCACCTACTATCGGAAATCGTTGCTTAAGAATATAATTTGTAGGTATTAGGTTGAAATAATCACATTAGCTTTATTAAGAACTTTATATTTATTTGTTATGTTAATTAATGATGATCGATTATAGAATTATAGTATCATAAATGTGGATAAAGTACGTGCGGGTAATAGCGGGAGATGCGGCAACGCCGCGCCCGACTTCGGCTTCATTCGGAATTCGTGGCTAACTAAAACGTGGATAACTTCACAACGCTATCAAAAGAACACTCCTCGATTTCCCAAAATTTGGCTAATTGCTGTTGGACGTCCATGCCTTTGTCTGTTGACTTCTTACCCAAGAAACAAAATTTGTCAATTTTTGCGAAATTTGAGTGAATTATTGGACCAGATAGAACCCAACCTAATTGGGTTTCTTGTAAAATTGGAGAATTTTTTCCTAAATGGATTTTATTTTCTGAGATTAGTTCCCAAAACAAAGATGCTCCCAAAGTAAATCAATTTCGCCGGGAGTATCAAAGTTCGGGTCAGCTAGAGCGATGTGTTTAGGAATATCCCATGAGTTCATAGATGAACTGGAGATTTTTGCTTGAGGTAATGGCCCAGTTATTTCTTTAATTATCAAACAACTTATGGTTGAAGAGAATGAATTGTATCTCGACTTGATCCATAATTGACATCTACCTTCAATATTAGTTTTGCAATCGTTTACCCCATTTATTTGAGTAAGATCTGGGAGAATTTCTAAATTGAGAGACTCAGCCATGTTTTTTGTTATAAAATGACTTTGCGAGCCAGAATCAAGTAATAATCTACAAACTCGAATTCTGCCTGCCGAGTTGAAGACATTTATTATGGCCGTGGATAAAAGACATGATGTGTGGAGATCATTTTGTAGGGAACAAACGACCTGTTCCTGTGAACTGGTACCTTGCTCTTCCACATGCAACAGCGTATTGTGCTTGTATCTGCATTTTCTGCAACCGCCCATGCTGCAATCCGACAGCTGGTGCCCCGGACGCAAACAATTTGGGCAAAGTTTTAATTTTCTTTCTTCGTTGATGCGCATATCAACTGATAACGCGGAAAATTCCGGACAATTGTAAATAGAATGTGAATTTTTACACATATAACATTTAAGGTTTGCAGAAAGGAATGCCTTTGATTGCGTTTTTGTTTTGGACTTTGTTTCTACATTTGGAGTTGAATCAATCTTTGAAAAATGCAAGGTATTTAACATGTCACATTTGGCGTTCAAAAATTACTTCAAATCCTCGAGCGTTGGCATGTTTTTATCGCCTGATTTTGATTCCCATTCGCGCGCTGTTGTTTGGTCGAATTTACTAGAAATTATTACTATAAGCATTGCGTCCCATGTTTCTATTGGTTGCCCCAAACTTTTTAACGACCGTAAATGTTTGATTTCTTATAAATTTAGTAACGCGCGAACATGATTTTGAATTAAGAGTCTTTTGTTTTTATATCGCTCGCACAGGAGAGTCCATGCTGTGTTGTAATTTTGTGAAGAAATTTCCATCGAACTTATGACTTGAGCCGCATCACCTTCTAAGGCTGAACGCAGATAATAAAATTTTTCGATCTCCGATAGTGAGCTAGAATTATGAAATAATGAACCAAAAGTGTCCTGGAACTGCAAACTGCAACCACTTCGTATACTGCCCGTTAAATTTTGGTAATGGAATTATGGGTAACTTTACGTTACTAGCATCGTGCCGCAAATTTGATTGCTGATTGCTTGGCGCCTGATTAATTATTAAAGCATGATTTAGTTCTTCTAAAAACGCCTTTGTTGTGGCTATTATAGCGAAAAAGTCGTTTTCAAAAATTTCAAAATCATCGGATTCTTTTCCCGAAACTTGCTCGATTTCATCTTGAATAACACGAAATTCATTGACTAAATCGCTAATCGAAAGTTGTGTTTTATCGTTTTCATACACGGCTTGGCGGTCCGTAATGAATTTTTTAAAATCCGTTAATCTCCTTTTTAACGCGCCGCGTTTACGAATATTGGGGTCTGTCATTGTTAACAGTACAAATTCCAGCGCGGAATATCGTTAAAGGATAATTGAAAAGGGATGTCGCTTACTTGTTAATTGTTTTAATTTTCCTTGCTGCTGAATCGTCTTGGTGCTGGTTCGCCAGGTGGTCTCAGGTCTCACAAAGGACTGGAAGCTGCTTGTCGTGGATATCTTGACTTACGAACATCAGCTGCGAGCTTTTTGATTCAGCGCCAACCAAATCACTGGAAACTTGACTTTCATTGTAACCTTCTTTGTGGTGTAATTCAAATTTTACTGATTTATTTAGGTTCGAAGGACCATGTTTACACTTGATTGTTTATTGAAACTTGATTAGGTTATTGAAACTCGTCTTATATTTATTTATATAAGGTTTATTGCGTAGAATTTACAATAGGGACGCTTGTGACTTTCGTGCTATGCGCGTGAGGCTTCGACTCGCACTACTCACAATTCGCGCACTGCTTGCACCGCTTCGACTTTAACAAAAGAATCCAAATTCAAAAGGCGCAGATGGTATAATAGCGTCACAAGTAAATACGTTCAACCTGACTTTGGAGAAATACATAAACATAACATACAGTGTGGAAATACATTGATATTAATAAGAACTTAACAATACTTATTTTGATATTTATGAGTCTACAAATCGTTTCAAATTTGATAATCGATTAAAAATGTAAACAAAATTAGTTAAGTTAACATATTAAATGGTGTGAAGTCTACTTGAGATCTATTTAAGATTATTTAAAATTTGTAAAATTACCATCTTGTGTAACTTCTGTGGGATCGACAAGAACATAAACAATTTCTTGCTCTTCACCGGCTCTGAATACCACATTAGCCTGCACATTTTGAAGATTTCCCTCTTCAATGACATTAGTTACTTCATCTGAGTTAAATTAGTAAGGTAACTATTTTGTTATTTTTTTTTTAATCTTAATAAAGGGTGACAAATTTAGAATGATCCAATTTTAATCAGCAGTTATAAAATATCGAAAGAAGGTAGATAGATAGATTATTACTGGAAGTTAAAGAATGCATTCTTAAGTTGAACAAGTTAAAAGTTTTTAATTATTGGATGTTATAGCTCCAATATTCCAATTTTTTAATTATATCCATCAGATCACCTTCCTTTCGTTACCTAACTGAACTAAGCAACAATGATCACATAACATGCTGCCACTTTTTTGCCGAAATTTCTGCAATTACCTGTCAAATCTTACATTTTAAATTCTTCTGAGGTTTCAGATTGATTCTGGTACAGTTTAGATTTAACATGACACCACAAGAACATTAAACTATTGTAGGAACCACACATGAGTCTAAATTACTGGATCAAATCAAGTTGGTTCAAATAAAGTGCTCGGCCACCGGTACTGATACCACAAAAACTTTAAGTTTAATGAAAGATTTAACAGTAAAAATTATAACAAATATGTGAATACGTTTTTTGTTATTACTAATTAAAAATAGGTCACTTTAATTTGTCACCCTTTTCTTAATTTGCCTGCTTCGCAAGGAATAGTCAAATAGAACATAAAAAAAATTGATTTTAAGTTTAATACAAAATTCATTCAATTCGATATTAAGGCTTGAGCACGGTGAAAAAAACTTGGCGCACATTTTTGTATAGGCCAAATTGAACTGTACAGACTCGAGTCCTAATAGGTTAGATTTAATTTTTTTTAAATTAGTTATTATAAAATTTTTAAAATCTTACTTAAATTGTTGCCGGGAACTACGATTTCTTCGGCATCATCTGAAATTTAAAAAAAAATATGACCTTTATCTAAAGATTAAAATATGTATAATATGGTATTATCGTATACACGAAGATAAAGGTTAAGCTGGCCCTATCAATTTTTTGAAAGTTAAAATTAGGAAAGTTGTACATTATTTTTCGTTACAAATAACTTTGAACAGAAATAAAATAATAAAAATAAATACTACTAATCATTTTAATACGTAAATATTGTTGTCCTCGATACCATTTCGATATACTTCTTCAATACAGTCTATCGAGTGGCAGCATCTTTTACTGAAACATGTTTAAACTTACCATTAACCATCGAAGTTTCAGAAAATTAGTAAATCGGACATTTATTTGGGACAGAGGTAGTATTATTTTATCACCTTACAGATAATAATATCTTTCATTGAAACTATATTTTGTTCAAACATACCGTTTATTGGGTCCAACAATTTTGTGATAACAGTTCTCATTGTATGCGACAAGTGATGGAGAGAATGTCGAATATCGTTATTGATTCGTAGATTTTCCTGGGCTAATTCTAAAAAATAGATTAAAACTGTATCTACTCTTATGTACATATTCGTATTGAGTCGGACCCTAGACTATTCAACATTTAACTCACACTTAACGAATGAACGATTATTTTTTGAAACGTCATAAAATTGCATGGGATATTTTATGATGTTTGGAAGTGAAATATGAATATATTGATTTTACTATCTTAATAAAAATCTTTTGTTCTTTGAATAGTCTGAAAATATCAATCTTGGTCAAATTATAAGTCGAATATTTTTCATACATTTCCACACATGCCATTTGGGGTTAATAAAAAGTAAACCCCAAACATTCGAGAAAATATTCGACTTTAATTTGGCCACTCGTTGTATTTTGAACGAGTATTTTTTTAGAATTAATAATAATTCCGAACCTGCATGGTTTTGTAACTTACCTATCTTTTTATTAAACCTATCATATCTTTGAGTTAAAGGGATAGGCAATGATTCTCCTTCCCTAAAGCGATGTTGGTCACAAGCTTTTTTGTGCTCCATCTTCTGCAGGGTTTCAATGAACGTCCAAAAGTTGGGGTGTGACTCGGCGGAATTATTGGTCCTTGCACATTGTCCATACACCGAAATGTTTTTACTGATCCACTGTCTATTTAGGTAAGCTATAAGAGAAGCAGTGCCCGGAATGTTTCCGATTTTTTCAATTCCTTCAGCAATTTTATTTTCTGGTAGCAGGGGCAATATCATGAACATTCTGACTGCCTTAACAATTTCACTATTTGCCCCAGCATGACCGACCAATCCTAAATGTCTTGCTAAAATATTATATATATTATATAAGATTTGTACCTGCGCATTGTTTCTTTTCACTTCGCGAGGAGTCTAGTAAGATTAAGTAATAATTACTTACGTTTTAAGTAAACGGCCTTGGAAAAATGGAACCAGCAGCCTTTTATATGAACATTTCTAAATTTATTTACAATGGCCTTTCGGCAAGCTTCATAATCAACCATAATAGAGAATACTGGAACTTCTCCTAAAATATTGATCAGTTTTTCAAACACCACCTTGTAGTCTTCGAAGGTTCTCCTCTTCATAACACAGTACATTACAGGAAAAACCTAAAATTATTATTTATTTATACAGGGTGAGTGTGTAACATGGAATAAATTCAATAAGTCGAGAACCGTAGGATTTTAAGAAAACCTGCTGGATTGATAAATTGATATTTTTGACTACGGACATTTTGCGCTATTTAAAATTTATGTGACGTCATCGCACAAGGACTACATGGCGTCATCGAATTTTTTTAAATGGAAACTCCCAATTAATAATAAATTTAAAGGCCACTCATACCTGGATACCCATGCCAATTTTTTTGACTTAATTCCACCCGTGTTGGAGATATAGGCATTCAAAAATTGCAAATTAAACTGAGCGTTACATACTTTCAGAATTATTAAAAACTTAAAGATAAAAATGATATGAACAAAAAAAGTCGATGATCTTTCAAAATGTAACGCCCCTGGAAATATTTTTAAACTTTTATTACCCATAAATGTGTAGCTTCATATGAAAGAACTACCACAAAAATTTTAAATTAATATCCCTTCTAATAATTATTTTATTTACAAAAAAATATTTTTATTTCAACATTTTAAAGTGGTATAACTTTTTAAGGAAGAATTTGCGGACAATACTTCCTATTTTAAAATTGCTTAGATTCACTCCCACTGTCACCACAATAAAATTGGCACAGTTGTTTAGGGAAACCTATGTACCTATATCATATACTACCGTCATTAGTCAAAACACCGTAGCGCATATTCAGTCCGCGTAATGAAAATATTTAGAGACGTGTGTATCGTTAAAGACGTTGTTAAAAAATATTGCGTATTCGTTTGCCGCGATGAGCGTTCATCACGCCTCAGAGTTAATAACTGGCGTCTAGAGCGTTATTAGAGAATTGCAAATTACGGTTTATCTCTAAATGTTCATTCGGCGACTGTGAGGAGCGATCATAACACTCATTGCGCATGTGCAGATGCCTGATTACGCGTCTTTAGGCGTGTGTAACTAAGCCCGTTTTTAAAGACGGGTGGAGCATCTTTATGCTTTAATAACGCGTGTTATTATCGTTTGACAGTTCTCGATTTTATAATTTTAATTGTTTTCTACCTTAAGTACGTATTAAATAACGTATTTAAACATCGGATTTAATGCAAAACAGTTAAGAAATCCACTATATCACGTAAATAATTTGCCAGATTTAAGGCGACTTTTAAAATGTGAGGTTATACTTTTGTTTATTTTGTAACTTCATAAGTGAAGCAATATAAAACAAGTGTTTGCTACTTTATTTTACAAGAAAATCATGAGGCATCTGAATCCAAGATGTCCTTAAATCGTTCATCACTAAATACACAAAAGTTGTTAGCGATTAAAATCTTGTAAAGCAAATTTTTATAAAAATTTGCTGCTCGCTGTTACTTGAAATAACAGCGATTATAGACCTTTAGCTCATCGCAGGAAATTTGGTGCTGATCGTACCCAATATGCCCTTTAGGTATTGCACATTTGGTGAGCTAACAAAGGTGGTGAAATTAATTTTGTTTTGATTACGTCAAACGCTTGTTGCTGTTCGCTTTCCCACAGGAATGATATGGATTTTTTTGTTAGTTTGTGTAACGGCTTGGCTATCATTGAAAAATTTTGAATAAATCTACGAAAATAATTACATATGCCTAAAAATGAACGTACATGTTTTACACATTTTGGAACTGCAAATTCGGATATAGCCCTAACTTTATCCTTATCGGGTAGAATTCCCTTGTCACTTATTTGAAAACCCAATAGTTTTATTTCTTTTTGAATGAAATTACACTTAGAATTATTTAAAGTTAGGCCTGCATCTTCTATTCGAGTTAACACTCTCTCTAGTGAAGCTAAATGTTCTTTAAAAGTTTTACTATAAACAATAATATCATCTAAGTATACCACCACTTCCTTCCATTTTAAATCTTTTAAAACGGTATCGGTTAATCTTTGAAAAATACTTGGACCGTTACACATACCAAAACTTAACCTATTGAACTCGTAAAGACCATCTGAGGTAACAAATGCACTCTTACATTTATCCTCTTCACGTATAGGGCACTGCCAATAGCCCGAATTAAGATCTAAATTTCTGAAATACTTAGCCCCAGATAAATTGTGTAAAATATCGTCAATTAAAGGGAGTGGGTAGGATGATTTCCTAGTTACTGTATTCAGTTTACGATAATCCACACAAAATCTCCACGATCCATCTTTTTTTTTAACTAAGATTACTGGACTAGCCCATTGACTATCTGATTCCCTAATTATTTTTTTTGTTAACATTTCCGCCACTTGTTCTTTAATAATTTTCCTTTCTTTTGGAGCAACGCGATATGGCTTTTGTTTTATCGGACTAGCTGCACCTGTGTCAATGTCGTGTTCCACCAAATTTGTTAAACCAATTTTATCACCCATTGAAAATACATTTTTAAATTTATTTAGAAGAAAATAAAGTTCTTTCTTTTCGTGAAATTGTAATGTGTCACTTATTTTAACTTCAAGATTTTCTTTGATTACCTTATTACTTTGAGGACTATCATGATTGATTAAAACTAAATTATTTTGAATGTTTTCTATATTATTATTTCTAAATATGAAACCTATACATGTATTTTTAAAAAGTTTTCTTTTGTTCCTACCGTAATTCTTAATTTCTATTTCCCCTTCTAAACTCTTATTTAAATTATTCAATTGTAAACTATTTTTAACTAAATAATTATCCTTTTGGACAAAACTAAGAAATCCCTTGGAGTCATTGAAATAATTATTAATGTATATTTTGCATTTTGATATAGATAATGGTGCTATTTCTACATCTTCGGATATTCTTACTTTTATTTCATTGACTTCATTCGCTTCAGCTGTTGGGAATTCATTAAAAACGTTATCATTATACCTTTCCTGACCTATCTTAACTATTTTCTCATTATTTACTACAACTACATCAGCATCCGTGTGAACTTGTAAAGAATTTGCTACTTTTGCAAGGTTGGCCTGGTGGCGCTCTTGTAATGTGATCTCTTGCTTGAATAAATTGATAACAGCGGCGTGTTCTTCTAAAAATGTTTTGCCTAAGAGTAATGGTTTCGGTAATTTTGCAACAACATATGCTGAAGTACTAGTTTCCCATTTTCCAAATTTTATTTTAATTGCTACTTCACCTAATATTGGCACATTTTGACCTATCGTTTCTAAAAATTTCCTATCCTTAATTTGTTTGTAATAAGTCACACTTTCCGCTGAAATTAAATTATTTCTTGCTGCTGTATCAATACGCACTGTTTATATTTATTCTTGACTAAGCCCCCAACTATAATTATACCTAAACTATTTTTAATCATCTTAATTACGCAACTTTTATTACATTGGGTCTTGTGACATTTTTTGCCTTTGACGGTTTCTAATGACCCCTTTAAAACCGCCTTATCTAGTTTTCCATATTCCTAGTATTTGTGTAAAATGCATTATTATGAGGTGACCTTTTGTTTTGCTGATCAATTATTGTTTCATAAGAATTATTGTTATGCGTTGTATCATTTTTATTGAAATTTGAAGACTGAGCCGGATGTGGTGCTCTACAAACTGATGCAAAGTGGCCAGGTTTTTTGCAACGCATGCAAATTGGACGGCCGTCATTTGTACGACTTGAAGAATTTATATTTCGTTTAAAATTATTTGAATTATTTTTATTGTAATTAGAGTTTTGGTTGTAATTTGGACCTGAGTTACCTGTTTGATGAATAAAATTTTGATTGCCATTTAAACCGAAATTACTTGAATGTTGATTAGAATTATGGTTTGGCCGATAAGCAAAATTGTGTGCTTGGTAATTACCATTTTGTCTTGATGATTCACCTTGATTAGAAATATTGAAATTTTTGTACCCACTTTTATTGTAATGCGGTTTACGTTGATAATAATTATTATTATTATAAGATTTTCTATAATTTTCATTGTAGTTTTGGCCTTTCGTGTTCCTGAAATTAACTAATTCTTTTTTTTTTCCAATTGTGTTATAACTAACTCAGCGACAGATTTACTTAATTGGTCGATATTATTTAAACTAAAACTAGGTTCTGTACTATTTTCTAACGTGGGGCAATCCTTAACCATAAGTCTTTCAGTGTCATGAATAGATTCAACCTTTCGTTGTAATGATTTTAATGAATTCGGTCGCTCTACACCTATTAAATATTGATAATGAGGGAGTGCACCTCTAATTATGTAATCAAATATGTCAGAAAAGGCCATATTTGCATCTAATTCATCACATAAATCGAGAACTCTATAATAAAAAGCTATTAGATTTTCGTTCGCGTTTTGTTTAATATTTTCTAATTTATGCTTAATGTCTCTAATGTAACTGTTACTTATAAAAGTTGCTTTGAAATCATTAATTACGTCATCCCATGTGGATGTCTTCGCGCGTATGTTTTAAACCAACTATCAGCTGAACCCTCTAAATAATTTCTAAAGTAACATAATTTTAATCTACCGTCCCAAATGTTACAAGCAGCGGCCATTTCATAATTACGCAAAAAAGTCAAAGCATCTGTGACAAAGCACGTGGGTGTGATGGTGGTTCGGGTCGTAAAGGTAAAAGTGCAGTAGAAAAGAAACTCGTCCAAAATTATTTTCTTCAAAGAACTAAAGTTTATTAAAAACGTTACAATCAAAAATCAACTTAAAAACATATGCGGGGGAGTGGTACCCAAAAAACAATGGAAATAGTTACTCACCTAAAGACAAACACTTTAATTTCCAATGGGTGATTGGATTTTACGTGCCCGAGAATCGTTAACTTCCCTAAGATTTAATTTGAGCGAGTAACTGCCAAGAACGAATCACACATAACAATGCCCAAATTCCTCTTTTGTAATGCGCGCATCTGCGACTCACGCGGTTCTATTAACCAACGACAAATTGAGGTAGGCAACCAAACCAACACCCCCAAGATAAGAATTCCGCCACACATCTTTAGTTTTTGGATCAAAAGTCGAGGGTGAGGTAAATTTAGGTACTAGCGGATCTCGATTTATATTTATTGTTGAAATTGTGTTATTTAATAAATTTGTGTTATCATTTGGGTTTAGATAATTATTATGCAAAATTGAGTTCTGCTGAACAGTTGTATTTTTTGAAATAGCCCCCTTTGTGCTAGTTATATTAGTAACGTTTGGAAAATTAAAATTTGAATGTTCGTTAGGTGCTGCAACCTCAATATTTTTGTCTGTGGTGATGAGTCCTCCACAGGCATTATCTTCAAAAACGGAATTATCATTTTCAGTACTCATTATACTTTTATTAATTTCTAGTTCTATATCACTATTTTCATTTTCTGGTGGTGGTGTATGTCTTAGCCTAGTACTCCTTGCGGTAGGAAAAAATGAATCGTCTTTTAGAATTAAATCAGCTGTGCTCATGCTATTCTGTCTTTTTCTTAAATTATAATTATTTGGCATTATACACAAAAAAATTAGCTATTTTTTTCTTTGCATACGTTTCATTTATTTTAAACACACCGCATGATAAATTATTAATTTACTAAAGTGATTATTAATTAATATAAAAAGATAAAATAAGACCCTTTATTAGCATTAATTTCTTGTAATATCAAATAGGATTTTAAAACTGTTTAGTCTAAAATTTGGGAAATTGGCGCCTCCACCATAATGTCGCGAAGCTTAGGGCTCCAGCGGCTTGGGGGGTGGTACTCGCTTGGTTACGAAAGGCAAAGCCCAGAAAAACACAAGAAATGCTGAATAAAAGATCTTATTTATTCACTAAATGTACAATTAGGGCGGCACCTACCTTAGCATGGTTTACAAAAGTAGCACTTGTCAGCAATAACTCTTGGTGGTAACTTCCCTCTACGGCAACTTCCACCCGATGGTTACTTCAGGAACCGACTAACTAACTTTACTCAGGTTCGCCCAAGGCAAAAACCTCAAAAGTACGAATCAGCAGAAAGGAAGTTGCAAAAGTTATTGCTGACAAAGCTACGTGTGCCGCTCTTCAACTTAAAATAAAAAACTCAATAATTAACAAATAATAAACTACAACTTATGGTGAATCTTCGTGTCAATATGCTGATCAATCATCTGTAGATTTTAGTAATTTTCTTAGATAATGCACCCTTAGAGCAATAGCTGTACGTATGTACATGTTTTGCGATGAATTACCAATCAAAATTCTATTATATGCAAAAATGACTGTAGTTATTTTTTAAAATCTATGGATAATTGACTGGGTATGATAAGCACCAAATTTTCTACGGTGAGCTGAAGGTGTATTAATTTAAATTTCAATAAAAATAATTTAAAGATGCTTTGTGCCTTGCTATTGGTGGAAAGCGTATTCAATTATGTAAAGTTTTACGTAGGTGATGATACTTTTACATTTGAATTTTTCAAGTTTGTTTTATTTTTGCAGATTTGGATAATTTCTTACAAGAATTCAAGCTGAATTAGAAGAAATTAATTTACAAAACAAATTAATTATACAGGGGGGTTCACATTTATTGCAAAATCTCTCTGCTAGTAATTCTTTGGGAACAAAATAAAATAAACCTTCTACAATTAGGGACCTAGAAATTTGGGATTTATTTCAACCCAAAGAGTGGAAATTGTTTACTGATATTGGTGTACACACCTAGGTGTGATCTAAAAATTTCTGAAGTGTGACTACCTTTATCTTAAGCCTAACTATTTCCAAGGTGCCTTAGTTTGCATCTTTATTTTCATGTTTATGGGTTTTTTATTTTTATCCAAAGAATCACCACCTGAGAGATTTTAACATAAATGTGAATTACTCTGAATTTTTAAAATTGTTCATTTAAGATTTATTTTATCTTCGGATTTTGAAGAAATAACGAAGCCACATTGTTAGCCGCTTTTTGTGCACCTCTCTGTATATGTACTGTAACGATTTTTGATTGATATATAAAATGATTGATAATGCCCTAACCAATCGTTCACAAAAGCCGGCTTATACTTTAATCTCAGGAGTGGTGTTCGCTGGGCTGCTCAAGGTAAGTTTAGTGACAGACAGAAAATCAAAAACAGTATCAAGTATATCACAGTTTAATAAATTGTAAATTCATGAGAAACTCATAAAAAAATGATATTTGGATCACTAAATATTAATAACAATCTAGCAGTTTACCAATTGAATGGAGAAAAATAAAAAAAGTATGCAAACGTTACCAAGTGTGGTAACACAATCTAAAGTTTGTTCTAAGCCTAATCTTCGGTCTACGTTGATCTCGTTGGTTGGCCCAAATTATCCAGATATCCACGTCGCTCATAAACAACCAGGTTCCAGATTCAGATTCGGTTCCAGTTCTTTTTAACCAAACCAATATTTCACACGTTGGCTGACTCCAGGGGGGCGTTCAGGTTTGTCACCCGCCGGGTGAGAGTTATGCCAGCGCGCGCCCGAAGTCGTTCAGAAATCGCCAAGGCGCGCCCGGTGCGTCAGCCCGAAGTCGTTCAGATTTGCGACGGGCGACGCACCAAGTCACTCCGTCCTCCAGTTTCGAGCATGCGCATTAAAAGTATATAAGCCTTATTTACTTGTAACGCCCTCAAGTCGCCGTGCTCTCGAAATGGCGAGGAAGTCGTCCCGCATGCGCATTATCGATAAAATCTACCAAAAACCAAAACAAACTTTTGTTTACTGTTGATTTGGATTAGGTTATTATTTTGATTTCATATTATAGCTTCTGGAAGGCCTACAAAATATTTTTATCATATTTTCGTATTAATAATATAAATTTGCTATCACGATTTCTATTTAAAGACGATTTGAGTTAAAAAATTTAGTGGCAAATTTAATTTATCTTTAAATGAGGATGATTACAACAAATCGTACTATCAATCAATAATCCTTTAATTACATTTATTTTAAGATCAATATAAATACGAATAAAATAATTTGGCATAGGAATCCAATTTATTTGCGTAAAATTGTATTGGGTTAGGTTTATTATTGTTTAATTATTCTGTCATTTGTCGTTCCTGTTTTGTTGACACACCGTGGACGCCCAAAGTCGTTCATAAATACCAACGCTCGTGTGACACACTACGAGATGTAAATAAATGACGTCAGAGTGCGCGCCCGAAGCCCGGTGTGACAAACCTGAACGCCTCCCAGGAGTTGACCACAGCACGTTGACCACCAATAATAGGCTGTTCTCATAAGTTGTTGAAGAATACAGCGACGGTTCAACAGAATAAGCATGATGGTCCAACCATCCAACAGTATTGAAGTAAAACTATGCAGCAACTCAGCTTGGTAACTTGGTGTAGAACGTAGATTAGAATCTAAAGATTCTGAGCGAGTATTTGATCCATAAAATTGATGGTAGACTCTATAACCTAGCACCACTGGTAACTTGAAATAAAATTATTTGCTTGAAGAGCTGACTTAAACAATTGTAGAGGAGAGGTAAACTGTATAAAAATAACAAATAAATAACGATCATTTAACTATTAAATCTCGAGATCTTAATGTAAAGATAAAAGGATATTTAGAAAGCATGTAAAAGAAATTAAGGAAGATGGCGGAAAACTCTAGAACAAAAAGCATGTGTTGAACCTGAACTCAAACGTGCGACGCGATCAAATTTTAATTCAACAGGTATGGTTATAGAATCCGTGAGCACATATTAACTCAAAACAAAAGAAATCATTGCTTGTAAAAAAAAATTAATGTGCCACTAATGAAATTACCAGCACGGTAACGCCGTGCGGAAAAGACGACAAAAATTAGTGATGGCACTCACCAAGCAATTCAATTTCTTCAAGCAACAAAATATTCATATTAAAAAGACAATATGTAGTCACAAAACTCTAACGGCCGTCAAAAATGCGTCGTTTGAATCCAAGTTCAACAAGCACGTCCTGCTCCGTTGCTGTCTTGCCGGAAAGAAGATGGATTTATCGATATTCGATCGCGTAACCCCCACTATCAAATATCACTTACACCAAATTGGCCGGAAACGTCCGGAGAATTAACTATTTAAATTAAACTTCTTATCAAAAGCTGGCATCAGCCCTACTGAATCAAAAATAAAAATTTAAAACTAGCAGCAATCATTATCAAAACTCAAAACAAAGTAACAATTTTTAAAACAGTACGAGAAAATTGTTACAGTACCTTTGAATTTTAATGAAATTGGAAAATATGTTAGCTCTGTTTTCTTTGCCTTTACAAATGATCAGATACAAAATACTGCTGTTGCGATAGGCTACGATTTCAAAGCTAAATATTTGATTCAGCTGATCGTTGCAAATAAAACACACCTATTGTAAATTAGATGCTGAAGGCTGATTGAATATGTAATTATATTTAAAACCCTTACACCAACCCCCAAAAAACATACATAAATGATATTCTACTGTCAGTCGTTACGTTCATTGTGGAAATGAAATTGAAGAGTTGCCGAAGAACTATTAGATAAATTTGCTAACTACTTACACATCATTTGCATTATTACTTTAATATAACTACCACTACATCACTAGAAAACTCCTAAATCCAATTTTGTAATTGTTTTTAAAACTCCAAGTAAATACAAGAAACTAACGAATGCTCCGTTTAAAATTAGGTTTTAGTGCTAAAGGCCGATTTATAACGTTACCTTATACCTAATACCTAATACCTGCATTCCAAGGTCAATCTAATAAATTTTTCCAATTTATAACGTTACCTAAACCCAGTGTCAATCTAATGTCATCTGTCATTTTATGATTAGAAATTGATTATTTTGTAACCAAAAACTTTTAAAATTAATCAATATATTACGATTTTGTATAATAATGGACAAGCACAATAGTAATTTATCGGTGGCTTTGGGAACGTTAGCATTAATCTATGATGAAGAAGATGAAATGTCCAAAAACAAAAGTCGTCCGAGATTGAAAAGGAGTTTTTATACAAGACCTTTACATAGGGATAGATTTAGCAAAGGTTTCTATGTTGCATCGTTTTTGCCTATGAAAGAAAATGACCAGGAAATGTTTTATAAATATACTAGAATGTCCGTTTCCTTATTTGACGAACTCTTAGTATTGGTTACTCCGTTACTAGAAAAAAAAACAAATAAAAAGAAACTACATAAATCCAGAGCAACGTTTGTCTATAACTTTGCAGTAAGTAACGGTTGTATAATATTTTTAAAACTTCACAACAATCTTTTTTAGTTACCTCTCCCAAGGCTCTTCCCTCCAAACGATATCGTGGATGTATAAAATTGGACATACAACTGTACATTGCATAATAAAGGAAACTACTTCGGCAATTTTCCAAGTTCTCAATAAAGAATATTTAAGACCACCAAGAACTGAAGAAGATTGGTTATCAATTTTAAAAGAATTTGAAGAAAATTGGCAATTTCCACATTGTATAGGGGCCATTGATGGGAAGCACATTGAAATACAAGCTCCAGCTGCAAGTGGTAGTTTATATTTTAATTACAAAAAAACATTCAGCATCCTATTATTAGCAGCATGCGATGCCAATTATATTTTTCGATTGGTGGACATAGGAGCTTATGGTTATGAAAGTGATGGGGGAGTTTTTAAAGATTCCATATTTGGGCAACAAATGGAATCTGGTACCTTAAATATACCAGAAGCTACCGTGCTACCCAACACAAACATCAATCATCCATACACTTTGGTGGCCGATGAAGCTTTCCCTTTAAAAAAATATATTTTAAGACCATATCCTGGAAGAAAGTTAGACCAAAAAGAACGTATTTTCAATTATAGACTTTCTAGAGCTCGTCGAGTTATTGAGAATGCTTTTGGCATATTAGTTAATCGATGGAGAATTTTAAAGAATTCAATAAATGCAAATGTTGAAAATGTTGATAGAATTGTTGTAGCTTGTGTGTGCTTACACAATTATTTAAAAATCAGAAACAGTAACCAGTATTCTCCTCTCGGTTTTACTGATACCGACGAAGAATTGGGAACCTGGAGAGATGAGACAACTCCTCTAAAGTCAGTTGGCAGACTCTCAGCAAACCGAGCAAGGGATAAACTATACACGATGCGAAATAATTTGCGTGACTACTTTTTTTCTGAAGGTGAATTTCCTCCACAATGGAGAATTTTACACGTTTAATTTTATATTTTATGTACACTATATTAAATAAAAGTAAATACAAAAAAAATTTGTTTTTTTAACTTTATTATAAAAATAAAAAAACTAAAAATTTATAAAATATTTATTAAAAATTATTGATTCGTTGGAGGATATGTGGAATGAAGAACTTCCATTATCTTCATTATTTTGAACTTCCTCTCTTCTTCCCGCATACCTTCCAATGAAACGCCAACAAAATTACCAAATACCGATGCGGTGGTATCCTTGCTGGAAGCCTCTGATATTCTTTTCAATGCCGTTCCCACCATACTTCTCCAATCTCATCCGCTTCAGGAGGGTTCGGGGTGCTGTTCCTGGAGAAAGTTCTCGAACGCTTAGTTCCACTATATGACGTGCTTGTGGATTGAGGCGAAGGAGGCTCGGGAGTAAATATCATTTCCCGCTCCTGATCCTCTTCCAACGATTCGTTTACTACCAATTCGTTGGTAACATTATTGTAACGTCTGAAATAGAATCTAAGTTAGAAAAAATGTTTGAATAAAATTACAGATAAATACCTTCTGGTTGAAATGTGAGGAGCCAAAAAACTTGCCTGGTCATATAAATGCCAGTTTGGCTTAGCCTCACTGCCGGATGGCAACCCATGCCTTTCCCTTGAAAACCTTTTACGGAGGTGACCAAATGTGGTTCTGCAAATTTCATCTAAAAGAAAGAAATGAATTTAAATTTGCTGTATAGTATAATTTTAAATTTTACTAACCACTGGATTCCACCCTTGTAGCAACCTCCTTCCATGCTAATTCAACTTTACCTCTGTTTTTATAATCTTTACAAGATTTGTCATATAAATAAGGGTAAAGTTGTACCGCTTCGAGTAATTTGGCCTCAAATTCCATACTTATAAAATTATTATTAATGCAATAAAAGTAATAAAACGTTAAACACAATCGTAAACTGCAAACAAGCGAGAAACAAACAAACGTGCTCAGCTGACAACTGACACCCAATAAGGAGATTAGTTTTGATAATTTTATGATAATTCGTTGATGGAAATGAACTACCAGCCAACTTCATACACATTTACTGCGCATGTGCACGAATACCTAATACCCAGAAATAAAATGAATTTATTTATTAGGTCGGGAGTTTTAGGTTTGAGTTATAAATGGAAGTACTGAAAACGTATAGTTGATATATTAGGTATTTTAGGTATTAGGTTTAGGTAACGTTATAAATCGGCCTTAACTATCATGAAAATACAATACAAGAGTAACATTAAAGAAATTATGCAATTGCCAAAGAACCTATTCACATGTACCTACCGAACACAAACATACAAAATACTTCAAAAACTAACAAATAATGATCAAAATAGTGAAAGGATAAATAAGGTAATAAAAAACAACATTTAATTAAATTAATGAATACGGGGTGCACTTGTAACTTAATGCAGAAAAATGGGTTATGTTGTTTGTTTTGGTTTGTTTGCAATATTTTAATCACGCTACGTAAATTTTCGTATATTTTCGGTTTGATTAGTATTTTTCCGCTGTTGCCAACAAGCTGCAAGCGTCTTGGCGTGTTTCCCTCATCACACTCATCCTCACGGTGGCTGAATACGCGTCCGATTTTACCGCTGTGATCTTCTCATTACGTTATTAAGGAATCACGTTATCATCACGGTCTGCTCACGGCGGGGCTGAATATGCGCTATTGGCTTTAAAAATTACAAATAAGTCTTCTTTCTCTTGTTGATTGGCCCTTTCTTTTCTCCATTCTTTTGATATGGTACGTTCGTCACATAAATAAAAAAAAAATATTAGTACATTATTGACCGTAAAATAAAATGCTTTTGGTTAATTGCTGCCTAACATTTTTGGAATGTAAATCTAAACTTTTTATTTTGGCAATAAAATGACACCGGATTTTAATATATTTTTCAATGATTAACTTAACTAAAAAATAAACATGATTATTGGGGGCTAAATTTTCACAAACGTGATCATTAAGATCATTAAATAAAAGGGTTACATTTAAATTTTTAATGATTTTTTCAAAATATTGATTTATGTTTAATTTAAAAATTTCATTATTTCGAAGCAAATTTCTAATATTTTTTTCAGATTCAGTACAAATTTTGATGACATCTGAAGAGGGTAACACCAGGCCCCCATTATTGTTTCTATTAATAAATAATGAAAAAGTATTATTGTTCAATGAATTTCAAAATAAACTTACGATACATTCTTCACATTTGATAGACTTCTTAATTGACTTTACTACAAAACCTGCTATATATAAAATGATATTTTTTGAAAATTCTGAAATTTGTGAAGAAGCAAAAAGACAATAATCATGATCAAAAATTTTTTTCTGATTTTAAACAATCTGAAAATGTTGATAATAATAATAATAATGCAGGGCGGTCTGAACATCTTGACCTTCGGTGAGTAGCGACTCCGCATTTCCCGAAGCAAATGTGCACATGCACTTAAGGTTCGAATCGTATCAGCTTCCAAAATATTGGCGAGCCGCAAAAAGCTGAGCGGCTTTTCTAAAGGCTAACTACCCTAGCGAAGCAAAAATAAGTTCAAGACACGGAACAAATAGATGCTGCCCACAATATGTTTTCAGCCTCGGGGGAAACACCTGGAAGAGTTGGGAGCAGCACAAATACTACTAATAGTGCTAATAACATCAGATTTCAATGGAGAATTAACCTCAAAAGAGACCTAATGTCTTGCTATAAGAAAAGTTCACCAACTAGAAGAGGGTACATGAATAGGTTAAAGGAAGAATGGATCAAAGTACGCCCTGAATTAAATAATTTCACCAAACACAATCTTAGAGATCAAGCGTCCTTTCTAATCAGTAAAGGCGAGGAATACGTAACAGATTCAACAAACGATGAACAGGCGACGGAAGAATATTTGGAGATGGAAAAGGTTTTTAAAGTACACCTTAACTTAGAATTAAAAGACAGAAAAATATACGTAAATTGCAAGACAGAAAACAACATTTAACTATAATAAACCAAATAGTGGAATCAAACATACCTGAAGAATGTGATTTGCTAATGTTAAATAAAATCGCTTACGCTGCAGCTTGTACAGTTACAACTCCCCCGAAAGAAAGTGACTTTATTAAGAAAATGAGAATCCGAATTAAAAAACTGGAAGTTAAAATAAAAGCCAAACGGAAAATAACCTCACAAACAACGGAGCTTTTAAATTATTTAGTTCAAAGAAAACCATTTACGAGGAAAATTAAGAAAATAATGGAAACAATTAGAAGAGAACACAAAAACAGAAGTATTAACAAATCAACACTTACCTTAATAAGAGAAGCGACAATCGATCGAATGCGTTCACTGGCTGCTGCAAAGAAAAAACTTTTACACCGAAATGACAAATATGAACAAAACAAAATGTTCCAAAATAAACCATCGAAAGTCTTCGAAAAAAGAACCTCTATATGAACACCCGAAAGCTGTCAATAAAAAAACAGAAGCAATAAAGTTGTTTAAGTCAATATGTGACAAACATATTCGTGGTGAACATGTGAGTGCAGAAGTAAGCAAAGAAGACATTGCTAACATACTAAAAAATAAATAAAATCACGCTGCACCAGGGAGGGATTGTATAAACACATTCTGGTGGAAATAATTACCAAGCACACACTGCCACCTAGCTAAACGCAATGCTTACGAATCCAAATACCATCCCAGGCTGGTTTGTGGAAGGCAAAACGTGCCTCACTATTCTAATTGATCGATGCGTTTACCAAGACGCGATTCAATTCAAGCGTAATCTGTCGGTCGCTTGGATTGATTATAAAAAAGCCTTCGACTCAACGTCCCACGAAGTGCTAAGCGATTTACTAGAGTGTCTTAAAGTACATCCTAAAATTATTGAAACACTCCAGGCCTTATTTAAATTATGGAAGGCTAAATTTATAATAAGAATTATACCACAGATTATGTTTGTTACAGAAAGGGTGTATACCAAGGAGACTCTTTAAGCCCATTATTGTTCTGGATTTCTATCTTGCCAATATCGGCTATCCTTAGAACATCAATGGGTTACATGACCGGGCGACCAAATTATAGAACAAATAATATCACCCATCTGTTCTATATAGATGACCTGAAATTATTTTCTAATAACAAAGAAAAGTTAGCTAAACAACTAAAACATGTCCACCAATATTCCGAAGACACAGGCATGGAGTTTGGTCTAAATAAAAGTGCTACATTTAACTTACTTAGAGGCAGAAACTCAAATCTTCAGGAGGACATTGAGATATCTGACAATAGAGTAATACACTACCTGCTACCAGATGAGGAATATACTTACCTGGGCATTCAGGAAAAAGGTGTTCAGGACGTCAGAACGCTAAAAAAAGACCTAACAAAAAGATATGAAAAAAAAACTACAAAATATCTGGAACTCATGTCTTACGGCAAATAACAAAATCTCAGCCAGCAACATGTTAGCAATACCAATAATAAGTCATACATTTGGATCATTAAGGTGGAATGTAAATGAAATTAAGAATTTGGATAGATTGACAAGGAAGATCATGACAAGGGTATACCTACCTAGTGATAAAGGTGGTAGGGGATTAATCAACATTGAATCAACTTACCAGGCAGCCGTTATCAATTTCGCTGTACACATCGCCAAATCAAAAGACTCTCTCTTAAATATAGTACAGGATCACGAAAAAGCTGGAAATGGATCCTTTCTGTATAAAGCAGCAATAAGAGCGGCAACCGAACTTGATTTACCTCAAAAAATTCAAGACTTAACCACCAAAGGAAGGAAAAACGAAAGCGTAATAAATCTAAACGCAAAAGAATTAAAATTAAAAATAGAATATAATAGCACCAATAAATTATTAGCGCAACACAATAATAAAAGTCTTCATGGAGCGTTCTACAAAAATATCCAAAATAAACTACTGTCAAAGCCACTTACCTTTTCTTTCCTCAAATCTTCGAGCTTGATGTCAGAAACCGAAGGGTTCATTATTGCGTGTCAAGATGGTGTCTTGAGTATATTAGCGTATAGAAAACATGTCATGACACAAAACATAAATGATTCATGCAGAGCGTGCCATGTTTACCCGGAGACGTTAATGCATCTTCTAGCGGCATGTCCAAAAATACGCCCCTACGCTGTATCTAAAACGACACAACAATGCTCTTAAAGTACTATATTTCCACTTAAGATACATTTATAAAATAGACAACGAGTTAAAGTTATCATTCTGTACTGAAACCGAAAAAAGTAGTTACAAATGAGCACGCAAAAATATACAGGGACTTTAACTTCACAACCACGCGTGAGTTAAGAGCCAACAAACCCGATATGGTACTGATGGACATAAAAGAAAAACAAATGTACGTAATCGAATCTTCCTCACCCAGTGAGAACAACATCATATTAAAAGAACAGGAATAAAATTGATAAATACCAGGATCTCCTTTTTGAATTAAAACTGTCATACCCTGAGTACAATATCACATTTATACCAATAATTATTGGTGTCTTGGGAGGTATTCTACCGTCCACGATACAGCATCTGAAAAAAATAAAATCAATAAAATAGGAAGCAAGAACACTTACCAGCAATATGCAGAAATACATTATCCTTGGGTCACTAAACATCATAAGAGGCCACGAAATGTCCACTAACGCACTTCTGTAGTCAATCTTCCCTCATCAATGGCTTATCTTCCAATTGGAAGACGCTGTTAATCCACTAAAAGGGTATGCGAAATCGCGAGCTGCGCACAAGCCTTACAAAAAAATAATATCTTTATTACCCAACAGACATTCCATTAACAGGGCAACATAAATGATAAATAACATATATATAAGAATACAATACATAAAAACATAAGATATACAAGAAAATATAATAAATGAATTCAATAAATAAAAAATGTCAACATTATATTGAACAGAATAACAGAAATAAGTATTCGACATTCGTGAAATGGGTGAATTTGAATGATGGTGAGTTTTAGGTACATCATTGTAGAATGTTTGATAATTCCGGGCGGATAATCGTGGTACATGAAAATTTAGTTCGGATAATGATTTTTGGTCGTCCAGGTTATTGTGTATAATTTTATATAAGTAAGTCACATCTATAATCTTATGCTTATCACTAATCGATATACAATGAAATTCACTCAATAATGTTTCGTAGGTGACAGCATTTTTAGGGTAGACGTTATGCTTACGAAAATATAAGTATTTTAAAAATCTTTTGTGGACTCTTTCAAGGGAAGAGGCATATTTTTTGTACAATGCAGACCAAATAACTGCGCAATAGCTTAGCTTACTACATATGTAGGCATTGAAAAGAGATATTATAGTATCAGGTGATTTAAAATTTTTACAGTTCCGTATTATAAATCCTAATAATCGGTACGATTCATTTACAATGTTGTTAATATGAAAATTGAAATTTAGTCTGCTATCAAACGTCACCCCCAGATCTTTATATTGAGTAACGCGATTTAATGATTCATTATTAATAGTATAATCAAAAACTGTGGTATTTGTTTTTCTAGAATAGGTTAGTACACAACACTTTTTTATATTAAGAGCTAGACCATTTTCGTCACACCACTTATTAAATTTATACAGGTCCTCTTGTAGAATCATATGATCATCCATACCATGAATTCTTCGAAACAATTTCAAATCATCTGCGTACAAAAGGAGAAAATTTTACAAGCATCGTTGATGAACAGCAAAAATAGAATAGCTCCGAGATTTGAACCTTGTGGTACACCGGAATCAGCTGGAAATTCAAGAGATTGCATACAATTATATTCAACGATTTGGCTCCTTTGACTTAAATACGACTCCAGAACCTTAATTACATTATCAGGAATGTCGAATGCTAATAATTTGTTTAGAAGTTTGCTATGTTTATCAAAGGCCTTTGTTAAATCTGTGTCTATCACATCAAGTTGCTGTTGTTCATCTAGAGCCTTTGATATTTCCTGGGTTATATTCAATAAGTTGCTACTGGTTGATCGATATTTCACAAAACCATGCTGATTAATCACAATATCCTTTTGCACATTGAAATATATCTTTTCAGTTAGAATTGTCTCAAAAACTTTGGAGAAGTTGCTCAGTATTTCAATTGGTCTATAGTTGCTAAGAAGGTCTTTTTCACCTTAATTATACACTGGACAAATCCTTACTTTTTTCCAAGATTTCGGAAACTCACAAGAAGATAGAATTAGATTGTAAATGTATGTTAGTGGATGAGCAAATATAAGCAGAAAGGATGGTATTAAGTCAACTCCAGCTGTGAGCTTACTACTGAGTTTTTTTAAGTGAGTTTCTACCAAGTGCACATCGACAGTGAAGTCACCGGTGTGAGATAAATTATGTAAATTCGGTTTTGATATATACATATTATACTTATCATAAACTCTGGAGAAGTAATTGGCGAAGCTGTTAACAATATCTTGAGTATCAGTGTGAACTGTTTCCTCATATTTCATTACACCTGGGATTCTTGTGGTATTTTTCATGGAATTTATGTAGTCTCACATCTTATTTGGCTCCGTCTTTACCAACTGTTCGAAATTTTTAATATAATTTTCACGTAATATTTTAATTTGATCTTTTACAAATTTGCGCTTTTCATTGTATTTTTGCTTATTTACAGATGTTTTAGAGGAAATGTATTTTTTACGTAGCCTATGGCGGACCTTAATTTGCTTCACTATTCCTAAATTGAACCACAGGGGATATTTCGTGATATTAATGTTCATTTTCGATTTAGGAACATATCTGTCTATAAGGTTGAAGATGATATGGTATAGTTCCGATGAATTTATTAAACTGGTTTCTTTTTGAACTTTCCCTGACCATGACAAAAACTCTTTATCGTCTTGAGGGACACAATATCCCGAACGTTTAAACTTAATTTCATTTGTGACTAATAAATGTTTAAAGGCCGTTTTAAATTGCAAAGCTGGTGGATTATTGTTCCACCCAAATCTTCCCCGAACTAAACTAAAATATGTTTCTACATGATCTTGACTAAATTTATACGTCATAATATAATCTAAAGGCCCATTTAAAACTAAAGATTCAAACATTTTTTCAAAAGCGATACAAAGAGCTATAAACCCTACAATCCCGGCATTTTTGTTAGTTTTCCAAAGAAAATTTCCCTTTAAATCTTTGAGCCCCATAAGATATTCCCTCGAATTTTGTAAAAATGATTTCCACACATGACAATTTTTTTTCTGTAAAGGAGACATAATTTTTTGCACAAATATTTTTTGAATTAAAAGTGTCAAATAAGCGATCAATAATATGAATTAAATTTACGGTTGGTTCTACCCCCTGAAATTCTTTTAATACTGTGTAGTTTTGCATTATTGCAGGTGTTCCCTTAAAATCCCGTTATAACTAGGTTTAACCCGAGTTTACTCGCCCGTTTCAGTTTATTTTAGACCTTTTTTTTTAATTTCACTTTTCAGTTTCTTTTTAATTTTTCAGTTTTATAATTTGAAACTCCCTTTTTCAATTTTTAAATAATTAAATTCCATTTTTTTTTATTTCTTTGGTTTTAAATAGAAAATGTCCGAAGCTGACGAAAACATTGAACAAGAAATTTTAAATTTCATCGTTATTAATTCTTAAATTGTATAACACAAATGACTTTTTTTAATACTCCGTAGTTTTGCATTATTGCAGGTGTTACCTTAACTAGTTTTAACCCGAGTTTGCTCGCCCCTTTCAGTTTCTTTTAGACTTTTTTTTATTTTCAGTTTTTTTTAATTTTTCAGTTTAATTTTTGATTTTAAAGAGAAAATGTTTGACCCTGAGGAAAACATCGAAGAAGAGATGGAGAAAGTGCTTCTCGAAAATGGAGAGGAAGGAGGAGCCCTAGCTACGGTCCGGCTCCAGGTCCACCTCCGGCTCCAGGTCCACCTCCGGCTCCCGGCTCCAGCTGCAGTTCCAGGCGGGTCCGGCTCCTCCATCAGAGGATTATAATAGTAATTATAGTGATCGATACGATGACCAGTACTACCGCCAGCTCTCGAAAAATGTAAGTCGCTTGTTTTAATTAAATGTTGACCTGATTTTACTTTAAAATTTTTTTTCTAGAAATAACACTGGAACAGATTTAAAAATAAACAGAGGGGCCTGGAAAGGGTGATGAATAAATTTCTGACCGTTTACAACTATACATATGTAACTATGCAAAATTCCAAGTAGCTAAATTAATTAAATCTTTAGACCAAAAGAAATTTTATAATAATACACTCACCGGCACAAAATTCGATCCATGCAGTTTATTTGGTTTTACTCATTTATTACTTTTTGTTTGTATTCATAATATTTTATTTTCAATTATATAATTATTTAAGAGGGTACGTAGAACAATAATAATCCATTATAACCAAAGGTAACATTTATTTTTAAAAATAATGAAAATAATTGCAAATTTCTTAAAACTTTCAAAACAAAAAACGAAAATGTCTCAGAAAATGATACAGCAACAACAAAATTAGTATCGTGTATTGCTTCCTGGGGCTCTAATTACGGCTTCATTTCTTCTTGGCATGCCCTCAATAAGCGTTTGAATAGTATCAAGAGGAATTTCTTCCCATTCTTGCAAAACTGCTGCAGTTAGTTCTCGTATGGTGTCAGGAGCGGGAATTCGAGCACGAATTCGTCTTCCAATCATGTCCCAAACATGTTCGATCGGATTAAGATCGGGACTTCTGGCAGGCCAAATCATACGATTGATTTGGACTTCATTCAAGTACTCGTTGACGACACGAGCAACTTGAGGACGAACATTATCATGAAATTATTGCCAACAAACGGAGCAAAAAGTACAACATGTGGATCCAGAATATCAGTAATATATCTGTCTGCAGTCACTGCTCCTCCATTTACAAATACCTGGTCTGTACAAGTGTTCATGTTAATACCGCCCCACACCATGATCGAGCCACCACCAAAATTCAATCTTGGTACAATATTGCACTGGGCAAACCTTTCACCAGTCCTTCGCCATACTCGTTGACGTCCATCCGGAGATCTGAGACAAAACCTTGACTCATCCGTGAAAAGGATATTGCTCCATTCCGGATCAACCCAGTTTTGGTATTCAGGACCAAAGCGTAGACGTTCTACCCGATGTTCCCTGGTCAATTGTGGGCCATTTGCGGGTCTTCTAGCATCTAATCCATGTTCCTGTAACCTTCTTTTGACGGTTCTTTCACTTACTGCTACTCCCCGTACATGTTCCAACTCATTCCGTTCTGTAATTGCGGTAGTGTCTCTATTTCGCAAGACTCTTAATCTAAGAAAATGATCATCTTGGGCAGTTGTACACCGTAGTTTGCCTGATCCAACTCATCTAGAATAATTTCCAGTTTCATTAAAACGTTCTACAGCTCTTTGGACACTACATCTTGAAACGCCAAGAACCCGAGCTGCGTAGTACTCTGATCGCCCATCTTGGATAAGAGCAATAGCTCTGGCACTATCAGTTGGGCTTAAAACCATTTTTTAGTTTAAGGAAGACTTTAACTTTAATTTTAACTTTACTCGACCCTATTAGAAACCTTACTGTTGAAAATTTTAAAAGAACTACACTTTAAAAATTCTTAAAAATTCATAACAATTGTGCTAACATTCAATTGTTGGATTTAAAAGAAATCTTTTATATCAAAATATTGTATAAAAATGTGCATAATTTCATATTTATATGATAATTAAACATTACATTACATAAGGTCAAAATTAAATGAGTAAAATCAAATAAATCGCATGGATCGAATTTTGTGCCGGTGAGTGTATTACCGAATCCAATATAATTAAAAACATAAAAGACAAAATTAATAAAAACAATTTAATTTGTACAAAATCAGATAAAGGTAATACTTTTGTAATTATTCATCAAAATAAATATAAACCATAAGTTCAAAATTTTATAGATAGTGAAAATATTACAATTTTAAATAAAGATCCCACCACAAAATTTCAAAATCAAATTAAAAATGCTATTAAAGATAGCTCAAGTTTATTTTCTGATTATGTTAAAAAAGATTTAATAGTTAAAAATCCAAAACCCCCAAAATTATATGGTACAATTAAATTACATAAAGATAATTTTCCAATTAGACCTGTAGTATCATATATTGATACTCCAAATAAATTATTATCATCAAATTTAAACAAAATTATACGTGATTACAATTATAACTCAAAATATTCGATTAAAAATTCTGTTGATCTAGTTCAAAAAATAGAAAATATACCGTGTATGAAAAATTATATTTTAGCATCATTTGATGTAAAAAGTATGTTTTCTAAAATACAACCAAAAGAAACTTTATTGTTGGTTAGAGAGTTTTTAGATCAAAATAATGTAAATGTTCAAATTAAAGATGAGATCTTAAATCTATTAGAAATTTGTATGAATCAAAATTATTTTCAATTTAATGTGCAAGTCTCCACAGAAGAAGTTTTTTCGGCTATTAAATCATTTAATATGGGTTCTGCAGGTGGTTTAGATTTTCTAAGACCATCACATATAATTGATATGCTTGGTTACAGTTCAGGTTCTGCAGGTAAAAATCTGTTATCATCGATTACTAATCTTTGCAATTTAATGCTTTCTGGCAAAGTAATTGACTATATTTGCCCTATTTTATATGGTGCTTCCTTATGTGCTTTGCAAAAAAAGATGGAGGATTAAGACCTATTGCAGTCGGGACTTTTTTTCGTCGATTAGTTGCAAAACTATGTTGTTACAAAATTAAAGATGAGCTTGGGATACTTTTTAGGCCAATACAATTTGGTTTTGGTAGTAAATGCGGTTGCGAAGCTGTGATTCATTCAGCCCGAAGATATCTTTTGCAACATCCAAACCCTTTAAATAAAGTATTCCTTAAATTGGACTTTAAAAATGCTTTTAACATGTTAAATAGAAACACATTTTTGAATATTATTTTTAACACACTTCCACAAATTGGACCCTTTGTTCTACAATGTTATAAAGATTACAGTTTTCTTATGTTTGGTGAAAATTGGATTTTATCTGAAAAAGGTGTGCAACAAGGAGATCCTCTTGGCCCTGCTATTTTTTGTTTGGGAATAGATAAATTAACGAAATCAATCTCAACTGAATATAATACTTGGTATCTTGATGATGGTTCGATTGGAGACGAGTCTAATGTCGTTATTGAAAATTTAAAGAAAATCATTTCTGCTTCCAATGAAATTGGTTTAGAATTAAATTTTACAAAATGTGAATTATTTTTTTTGGATAAAATAGAGCAAAAAATCATTTGTGATTTTAATTCTCTTGCACCAGGTATTAGGATCTTAGAAAAACCAGATTGGTTTCTACTTGGTACTCCTCTAACAGACAGTGCTCTTACAAATTCCTTGAAAGAAAAATCAAACAGTTTGGAACTTATGTCATCTCGCCTGTTAAAACTACCATCACATGTTGCCTTTTTTCTTCTTAAAAATTGCTTAGCAATGCCGAAGTTAATTTATTTGTTAAGATGTAGCCCTACTTGGCATGATCCTTCTGGAATTGATTGTTTCGACAGAATATTAAAATGTTCATTAGAAAAAATTACCAATAATAATTTTACTGAAGATGTTTGGCTCCAAGCTACGCTTCCTGTTAAAAAATGTGGATTGGGAATTCGCTTGGCTTCTTCATTATCCTTGCCAACTTTTCTTTCATCTTTCTACGGATCTATCAAGAAAATTGAAGAGATTTTGCCTCCAATTTTTTCTTCAACTATAGATAATGATGTCAATGCTGGTGAATCTCTTTGGACTTCAAAAACCAATATAATTTTAAAACCATCAGAGAAAAGTATGCAGAGAGCATGGGATCTTCCTCTTTTAGATTTGAAATTTAATGACTTTATTTCTTCGTCAGATAATAATTTATTAAAGAAATCTCGCATTAATGGTTTATTGTCTAAAGAATCAGGTGCTTGGCTTAATGCATTGCCAGTGTCATCTTTGGGTACTTTATTGGATGATAACTGTTTTAGAATATCAATTGGTCTTCGTCTTGGTACTTCTATTTGTGTTCCACATACATGTTCTTGTGGTACTTTGGTTAATGAAGATGGTTTACATGGTTTAAGTTGCAAATTCAGCGCAGGGAGATTTTCTAGACATCATGAAGTTAATGACTTAATTAAAAGAGCTCTCATTTCTTCGGGTATTCCTTCTATTTTGGAACCATTGGGAACTAGCAGGGATGACGGGAAAAGACCTGATGGAATGACCATGATTCCGTGGAGTATAGGTAAACCTTTGGTATGGGACTTTACTTGTGTTGACACAATGGCTCCGTCATATATAAAATCTTCATCAAATTCCACTGGTGCAGTTGCTTTAGTTGGAGAAAAAAATAAAATATCTAAATATAGTAATCTTTCAAGGAATTTTATTTTTTATCCAATTAGCATTGAGACTTTTGGCGTTTGGGGATCCCTTGGATTACAATTTATAAAAGATTTGGGAAAAAAATTAAAAACGTAACCAAAGATGCAAGATCAACATCATTTCTCATTCAAAGAATTAGCATTGCAATACAAAGAGGAAATGCTGCATCTGTTTTTGGAACTCTTCCCAAAGGAAATTCTCTGGAAGACATTTACTTTCCTCCAACTCACTTTTCATCAAGAGTTTCTTCAGATTCCAAGAATTTAACATCTTTGTCAAGACAAATTAAAATTAGTTAACAATTTACAAGTGCAATTACATATAATATATTTAATAATAAATTTTATATTCAAAATGAAGGTCTTCCTACGGGAAGTCCGCTTTCTCCTATTTTAGCCAATATTTTTATGGATAATGTTGAAAAAATATTTTTCAAAATAAAATAACAAGCAAATTAATTTTTTGGTATCGTTATATAGATGATATCTTAATATGTTTTGATGGTACTCATAACGAGCTAGATGTTTTATTTAATTTTATTAACAAAGTTCATAAAAATATTGACTTTACTTTAGAAAAAGAAGAAAATGACCAAATTAATTTTCTTGATTTAACAATTTCCAATATACTAAGATACTAATTCAAATTTAAGTATACCAAATAATTCATGTAACCCTATTTCTCACAAATTTTCGACATATTATAGTTTGATTCATAGAGCAATTTACATTCCTATGACTGAAATTAATTTTAAAAAAGAAATTGAAACTATCGAAGAAATTGCAGTTTTAAACGGTTATAATTCTAACTTAATTGATCAAATTTTAAAAAAGAAACAATACAAAATTATTCTAAATAATATTTTTCCTAAAGAAAGTAAAAAAGAATGTATTTATAAATCATTTACTTATTTTGGTAAAGTCTCTGAAAATATATCAAAAATCATTAAAGCCAATAATAAAGATATTAAAATTTCTTTTAGACCTTATAAATCAATTAAATCAATATTTTTTAATATGAAACCAAAAACAAATATTTATGATAACTCGGGCATTTATAAATTAAACTGCAATTCTTGTAATGCAGTTTATATAGGTCAAACAATTCGTAATTTCAAAATTAGATATGGTAAACATTTAAATGCTTTAAAAAAAGCTTACTTAAACAAATCAAATTTTGCCAAACATATTTTTGAACAAAAACATAAAATTAATGATGATATTTCTCAAAATCTTAATGTTTTAGATATTTCTAATAATAGATTTAAACTCAATTTTCTGGAACAATTAGAAATTCTTAAATGTCAAAAAGAAAATGTACCTTTAATGAACGAACAAATTGATATTTACCAATCGTGCTTTTTAGATATTCTTTTTGAACCAGACTGCTAGGTCCAAGTTTTTCTACAGGTTTCCTTGGTTCCTTGAGCGAATGCTTAGCGGTATTTAAGTCGGCCTGTAGACGCAAAATATTATATTTATATTTTCGGATGTATTTATTATATTTCTTTTTCCAAACTAAGTTTTCTAAAATTGTTTCCTAAGCAACCATATTTGTATTTTTCTGTCATTTAATGCCATTGATAATGTCAACATTGGTTGACGAAAACGTTCTGGCTTATTAAATATCTTTAAAAAGAGTGAATTTTTTATTTTAATATTAAATACTAATTATACATATGTATGTTTTATTTTTTTTATTTTTACATATAATATACAGGGTGTCCCATTTTAATTAATCCAGCTGAATATCTTGAAAACGAAGCGATTTCCTCAAAAATGTTTCAGACAAAAATTGTAGCGGCTCGAGGGGGACATTTAATAGTGCCATGGGTTTTTAATTGTTATGGGGTTTTATGGAAAAACATTTTTTTTCAAATGGGAACCCCCATTTTTTATTGTAGATTCGTAATCTATGGAAAATAATAAGAAAGTTTTGGATGAAACTTTTTTTTCTAAAATTTCAATTTTTCGCTATATTCACCAAAATGAACACAAATTTTGGGATTTTCGATACAGTTTTACTAGAAAACTAAAGCTTTATAAGAAAAATCGTAAGAGACAAAAAGTGCTTAAATTAAGGCAAGGATTAATAAAAAATATTTTATTTTATAAAAAAAAAAAAAAAAAAAAAGTTTATTTTATTTTTATTATTTTTTAAGAAAAATATTAATTTTTTTTGTAAAATTGGTTTGTATCCATGAAGAGAGTGGCTTGTTATCTCTGAAGGTTCAGTAAAAATACTTTTTCTCTTCTAGTTAAAATTTTTATTTTCACAGACCGGTTTCGACTTAAAAAGTCATCATCAGTGTGCACTACAAGAACATTATTTACATTAATATACATATATACAATATTAGAAAAAAGTGAAATCAAATTTCAAAAATATGTTATAAAATTGTATGTTATAATGTTAAACGTTGAAAAAGGTGTATTTATGTCGTAAATGAACAAAATTTTGTGTATTACTCACCGTCTTATAAGAAACTAGTTTTCATCGATGTAATTTTTAATGCTGTGTTATGCATGTTAATTATTACTTTAAATGTATCGTGTTTAATGAATAAATCCTCAGTATAAAAGAAAAAGAATTATTTTGTGTGTTTAAAATTGATATTTGTGAAGTAAACTGTGATATATTTATTATTTATGATATTTATTTAACTTTTCTAATTTTCGCACGTTTTCTTACGTTTTCTTAAAACTCATCTAGGTTAGATTTAATATCGTTTCCGTTTATGGAACATAGATGTCGGTGTGTTACGGAGCTTAAATGAGTTGTGTGAGAAAATGATATACAGGGTGTTTTACAGGGTGTTATGTGTGTTTTAGGTACTTGAAGAGGGGTTTAAAGTTTAAATCTATTTGATCATTTAAACATATAAACTTAACGTTCTTCTGTATTTTCTCTATTTCTAGAGTTGCTAGAAAATTTAACTTAAAACCCTTCTTTTCTTGGTGTAAAAGTGTTAGATTTTTTTCTTTATTACATGTATGGTTGTGTTCGTGCATGTGTCTACCGACATTAGATGTGGTTTTGTTTCTAATATGTTCTTTGATCCTAGTACCTAGTGCTCTGCCCGTTTGCCCTACGTATATGCTATTGCAGTTGTCACATTTTATGGAATTCACGCCACTTTTGTTCGTAATGGGTTCTTTTTCTTTTGTGATAATAGATTTTTCTATATTATGTGGTGTTTGGTATGCTGTGTAACGCTTTCTCGCCAGTGAGCGTACAAAGAGGCGCGATACCAGTCAGTTTTCTCGGGCGCCAGGAGTTTAACGTGCGTCCACACGTTGAGGTGAGCTGTTCGACCTCAGATTGCTACAGGTAGTACTCAGTGGAGATAGAATTTCAGGATTCGTTGAAGGTTTGCGGATTAAAACGAGCAAAATAAAGTGTAGTTAAATTTATTACCACAAAACTACGGCGAGATTATAAAATAGTTACGGTATCACAGATTAATGGCAGGTACAAGTAGTAGGCCGGTTACACAAAATTATCTTAGTCTAATTACAATAATGCGAACTGGTCTCTAGGGCGCAGCGAAACGTCGGTACGGGATGGTTCGAATACGGGTATCGTGCGGAGGCGATTACGGGTTTACTAGTGTGTTATAGTACGGTAGTGCGGTAAAGGTAACACAAGACAGACAAATAAATTGGCGGGCTGGGTAGACGCGTGGTCTTCCGCTACAGAGACAGTGTCGGACAAGGGCCTCGACTCCTGTTCTGGTTTGGACTTAGTGACCAACTACTTCAAGAATGCGACAGTTGGACAAGGGCCTCGTCGTCACAGACTATCAGTAGGTGCGCTACTAGACAGGATACGGTAACACAACTTCACAAGACGTTCACAGACGGGGACGGTATATTATGGTAGGCGTGTGGTCAGTGACCAACCACTTCACGTTTGCGACAGTTGGACAAGGGCCTCGTCGTCACACACGATCAGTAGTTACGCTATTAACGGGACCAGGTACAGGCACGATCAAGTGACGGGCGTAGTTCACTTCAACTCTGTGATAGTTGGACAAGGGCCTCGTCACCACAGATTATCAGTCAACCACTAAGTGCCAGGTCAAATAAAAGTACAAGTACGGGCGAGTTAGGCTCGACACAGGAGAACAAATAATAAATTTCAAATCGGTAACACACAAGCAAGACGGAAATAAAATTTGTAAATATAGGCTAACTTTATAAGTGCGGTATAAACTCACCGGTAAAGGTATAATTTCCAAAGGGAATAACGGTTGAACCAAATAGAACTTTGAAGAACTGTTGCTAACTGTTGCTATCTGCTGATTGATTGATTGATAGCTGTCGATTAATAACTGATATCTGATAACTGATAACTGATGACTGATTGATTGATTGATTGATTGATTGCTTGCTCCAGTCCTAGGGCGAGCCCGGCTATTTATACCCACGGAGTCTATCTATCTCTGTCTACATCGCTCGGTCTCCCTCTAATCGCGGTGGGAATGACCGAAAACGGTTGCGCGTACGGTACTCTGCTTTAAGGCGATGCTGCGGCTTAAATTTGACTTCAGGGTCACGCGTCAAATTTTTACAAAATTAAATAATATTTTCGGTAATTAAAAATACCAATTAACAATGCATACGTCTTAAATCTAGCTAATGATATGTTACAATACGCTACAAAGGCGCTCGTAAAAATTGCCCGGTGTTCGGATGATTTTTCCAATTTTCGCAAAACACGTGCGACCAAAATTATCTATTTAAAAAAATTATTTTTTAGGCTGGTGTAGAAAGTCACAAGGGTGGTTAATTCTTATTGTTTAATTTCCGGCGATGCCTAATAGTGACGCTGATGGCGTCCACACGTGAAAATCGCTCGTGGCGAATTCACTTAGCCCCGTGGGGGTGAATGACGCGGCGGATCGAACTACAAATAGATTTTCCAAAGAGCCTAGGTCCTGCGCTAACGAATGATACTAATATCGTAGCGGAACTACCTAATTTAGTCAATCTTAATTAGAACAGGTGTTAAAAATGTGCTCGCGGATTTCAACGGCGTGCTGCGGACGAACGGTAGCACGTAGCGACTTCTGGTTAATTTTCCTATAGAGCACACTTCAGGCGCTACCGATTGGTACTAATATCTTCGCGAGGCTAATTAATTAATTAAAAACGGTCGAAAATGTGCGGCGAACAAAAGGCGTTGGAATGCAACGATATAAAAGCAATTGTTATACAATTCTTGACAAAAGACTTATTTGCATAGGCCTGTTGCGAATATTTATTTACGTTTCGGCCCAAAATTAATAGACGAAATATTTTTAACTAATTTAATTTAATTAATTCAATTACAAAAAAAACGCTTCGTTACAGCTGGTGTTATATGGTATTCTTGTAATGTCTTTTTAATGTTTTGGTCTATTATGTTACCTTGGTATGTGAATGACTTATTAATTTTTTTACTTATAAAATTTAAAATAAAGTCAAAGTTTGGAAACAAAACGATTTTTCAATTTTATTTGCAATTTAATATGTTAAATAATTTTTTCAATTATGGAAGAAGGCTTCTAAAAATAAAGGAATTTCATTTTCAGCCTACTTTGTGTTTCGCACATAATTGTTATATTGAGACAGATTAGTTTATGTAGAAGCTCATTGTTATTGAAGCCACTGTGATTATTTAAAATAAGTTTCTCATAAAATGGCTGATTATTCACCCAGAGAAATCGTGAATATTATAAAAGTTTTGGGCAAATGCCATGATAACTATCGGCACGCAGCACGTCTCTATGCTGAGAGGTTTCCACAATTGCGTCATCCAAATCATACAAGGCTCGTGAAAAGAGCGGAAAACGGTTCTCTTAGAAGAAAATGTAGTAAAACTGGTCCTAAGATGCTCCCCTCATTGATAGCAAATGAAGATCCACATAATCTACAAGAAAAATTCAGCGTCTTCATGGACTTCCTAAATCTTCATGCCAACAGAATTTTAAAACACCATAAATCACACCCATATCATGTTCATTTAACCCAACAAACTAAAGAAGATGACTACATCCGCCGACTTAATTTTTGCATATGGGCTACGAATCAAGTTAGAAGAGATCCCCTTTTTTTAATCGCGTACTTTTTACTGATGAAGCAAAATTTGACTACATGGATGGAGTAAATCTTCTAATGCTCATTATTATTCTGAAAATAATCCACATTGGCAAAGAGATCATAGATTACAGTGGCGTTGGTCTATAAACGTTTGGGCTGGAATAGTGGATGAGTATCTTGTGGGACCATTTTTTTATGAAGAAAATCTTAACCAACATGTTTATTTGAATATAATTCAAAACGAAATACCTACTCTTTTAGAAGACGTACCTCTAGATTTAAGACAGCGAATGTGGTTTCAACAGGACGGAGCTAGACCCCACACTGCCAGAATTGTTAAAACAATTTTACATAACCAATTCCCTAATATGTGGATTGGAATTGGTAGTGAAGTACACGAATGGCCAGCAAGATCTCCGGAACTTACAAAAATGGATTATTTTTTATGGGGTTACATAAAAGATAAGGTTTATGAACGACCAACTACAACTAGAGAGGATATTATGATACGAATTACGGACGCTTTTCGAAGTATCACTCCTGAAATGTTGAGAAATGTATCATTGGCTTTTCGCACACGAGTAAACATGTGTATTGAACAAAATGGAGGAATATTCGAACACCTTATTTAGACCAGCTCTCGTAATTTAAGAACAGATCTAAATATCTTTAAGTGTATTAATTAATTACCTTTGACTTTCTTTTAAATTTTATAAGTAAAAAAATTATTTTTCTTAAAAAATAATAAAAATAAAATAAACTTTTTTAAAATTCATTTTTTTTTAATAAAGTAAAATAATATTTTTTTTGCACTTCCAAACAATAATGAGCCATTTTACTCTCTTAATGGCAGAAGTAAAAGTAACACATTTACTACCAAGTATTCATTTAATCTCTAGGGATTAAAAGTCCCATAACGGTTCATTTAATCCCTTGGTATTAAAAAAATTTCGTAGTTAGATATTACAAACAAAGATGGCGCGCAAGTTTTTAAAAATAAATGTTTCTGAATTCTGAATTATATTTGATAATTTAATAGGTAAGTATATTTCTAATATTACTACAATAATTTTTAGGGTTTTTTTATTTGGGAAAGGAATCTATTATAGTTTTTTGTCTTAAATTCAAAAAATTTTATTGACAAGAAATTCTAACCTCTAAATTGTCTTGTATTATTTATTAAGATATCTAATGGTTTTATCTAGTAGTATGCTAAATGCTTATATTTATACAATTCAAAAGATTTTTGTAAATTGTTTAAGTTTCTAGAAGATAAACGATAAAATGTTTCATCATCACTCGGAAGTTCATGCAGAATGATCCGTACCGAATCATGGTATAGGTACTTAAATTTTTAATAATATTTAATTTATCATAAATTAACCGACCAATTGATTTTAGGTTTCCGATGTGCATCAAAATTATACATTATTGGAGAAAACAACACAAATTTATTAATAGTTATGTACATTTACAAATTAGTAAATATAAATATGTACGTTTAACATTACAATCAATACAATTTGTTATACCAAATAAGGGAGGTACAACTTGTTCAATTATTTTTTTAAATAAGATGACGGTTATGTCTGGCTCAGTAGAGATATTTGCATTCGAAATAACGATTGTCCCAAAATTGAAAACGTTTGTTCAAATAACTAATCGGAAGTGCAAAAAATTTAATATGCACCGCTGGAGCAAAGTGCATTTAATCCTTCGTGTGGTTGTTGCCCTCGACTACGTCTCGGGCAACAATTTCCACACTCAGGAATAAATTACTCACTTTGCTCCCTTGGTGCATAAATAACTATTATTAATCCTTGCCTTAATTTCAGCACTTTTTGACTCCTGCAAGTTTTCTTATAGACCTTTAGTTTTTTAGTAAAACTGTATCGAAAATCCCAAAATTTGTGTTCATTTTGGTGAATATAGCGAAAAATTGAAATTTTTGGAAAAAAAAGTTTCAACCAAAACTTTCTTATTATTTTCCATAGATGAAAAAAAAATGTTTTCCCATAAAACCCCATAACAATTCGCTACAATTTTTGTCTGAAACATTTTAAAGGAAATCGCTTCGTTTTCAAGATATTCAGCTGGATTAATTAAAATGGGACACCCTGTATATGATCTAATTTAAATTTCTTATTTCAGAATTTACCCAGAGGTAGAAAGCATCCCAAAAAAATACCATAAATATTACCAGCCGTATTACAATTGCCGAAACAATGAAAGAGCCCGTGGCCGCGGAGGTGGAGGAAGTGGAATGGCCACTTAATTTTTAAAAAAATTTAGTTTGTTTCTTGTTTTTAACTTTGTGGAATGGCCACTTAATTTTTAAAAAAATTTAGTTTGTTTCTTGTTTTTAACTTTGTGGAATGGCCACTTAATTTGTAAAAATATTTAGTTTATTTCTTGTTTTTACCTTTTTGCATAGAATAATTTTTTTTTTAAATATCTCAGTTTTTTAATTGTTTTCTTCTTAATTAATTCCATAAATAGTATAAAACAAATATTCCGTTTCAAAGTTCACTACTCGCTTGTTTTGTTTAATTATTAACTATTTATTAATTAAAATAAATATTTTAAATATTAAGTATTAATTATTATCATTAAATATTATAATTTTAATTTATTTATAATAATAATATTAATATGTAGTTAATATTAGCTATTAGCATGTTTTCTTTTTTATAATCAAATTAGTGTAGGCAACTTTTGCTACTTGCCTCCTCATTTCGTTTATTGTAGGCAACTTCTTTTGTCTGCATTCATCACATGGAACTTTGGAACTTCCTAAGGTTTCAGCGGCACTTGCCGTCAAATTAATTTAGGCAACTTCTTCCAGCTGTCTGTTCATTTCGTTTCATAGACAGATTTTTGTGGGCAACCTCTTCTATCTACCTGCTCCTTTCGGAAATGACGCAAGTTCCCGCGAATGTTGATGTCACGTCAGTGATTCTCAGTACAGGTTCGTTTTTTTTCAAAAAAAATCCACTAAGTCGGTAAAATTTTGGGGGAACTTAAGCGCCGCCGCAAAATTACAACGTCTGAAGGTGGGAAGAATCTTGGAGGGTAATTAGTTTTTCCGAAAAATTGCCGTAAGTGGGTTAAATTTTTGGGGAAATGTATTTTTGCTGTTTTAAACAAGTGCGAATAGAGGGGGTAAAAGTTGGAATTTTTAAGTTTTTAAAAAAACGTCATATAGATTATTGCCTTCGGGTTCTGAGTATATATTTTTTTTGTCAAAAATTTACCGCAACTTGGTCAAATTTTTGGGGAAATGTATTTTTGCTGTTTTAAACAAGTGCGAATAGAGGGGGTAAAAGTAGGACTTTTTAAGTTTTTTAAAAAATGTCATATAGATTATCTCCTTCGGATTCTGGATATGTAATTTTTTTGTCAAAAATTTCCCGCAAGTGGGTCAAATTTTTGGGGAACTGAAGCGCCGCTGAAACTAACCTCACAAATGTGTCGATCGGTATTGTATAAGAAAGCGAAGTTGCCTACATTAATCTGTAGTGAAACTAAAAATCCGGATTTTTTTTATTTTTTAAGGCGATTCCCATGTGCTCAGCTCATTACAATTCTAAGAGTATAATTTTTTATTCAAAAAAATTCCACAAAGTCGGTAAAATTTTGGGGGAACTTAAGCGCCGCCGCAAAAGTACAACGTCTGAAAGTGGAACTAAAAATTGAAATTTTTTAATTTTTTAAAGAACGTCAAATAGATTATCTCCTTCGGATTCTGGATATGTAATTTTTTTTGTCAAAAATTTCCCGCAAGTTGGTCAAATTTTTGGCGAACTGAAGCGGCGGGAAGCGCCGCTGAGAAAGTTCAACGACGAAAAAAGGGATTAAAAAAAAGTTTATTTTCTTTACTATAATAGTATTTTAATTTACAAATAATACGCGTTTTTTGAAATAATTTTTTCTTGGCAAAAAATATTTTTGACTGATTAAATAATAATAATAATAATAATAATAAGCAGGGAGGTCCATTCCATCTGTGGCCTTTGGTGAGTAGCGACACCACTTCCCCGAGCAAATGTGCGCGAGCACCATGTGCGTATTGGACTAACGCCGCATAGGCGCACAGACCTGTATTCCGCGATCTACGGATACAGGAAAGTTAGCCATAAGTACGCAGGTTAACCCCCTTCGTACTTAAATTAACAGGTTCCAAACAATGAGCCGAGTAAAGCTGCCCATAACGCGTCTGAATCGGATAGGACGTTGGGACAAGTTGGGAGCAGTAGTAGTAATAATGACACAACGAATATTACCGTGCGCTTTGAATGGTCTGATACCCTATGTTTTGACCTTTTTGTATGTTATGAATTGAGTGACCCGAACACCAGGGGATATATGAAACGCCTGCACAAACTCTGGAATGACATGCATCCAGAATTAAACAGGTTCACAGCACAAAATCTGCGTGATCAGGTTGCCGCGCTCAAAGCGCGAGGATACACACTTCCATCAAAAAATACTCCATCAAGCAATACAGAAAACGGAGAAAGTAGGGAAGACGAAGAAGCAGTAGAAACAAACAGCACACAAACAATTGACATAGACAAAGAAGTTGAAGAAAGTTTTCTTAGACAATTAAAGACTTGCAACATACAAGATAGAAGAAGAAACATACATATAAAACATAAACTTACCTTAGATAAAATAAAAATAGTTAACAGTTTACTTACCAAATACTTACATAACAATTGCACCATCACAGAGTTAAATAACGCAGTTTACGCGGGAGCCTCAGCAGTGATAAACAAGAAGCCAAGGAACGAAAGACTGGATAAACTGAAAAAAAGAAAGTACCAAATTAATGCTAAAATCACAATACATCGGAAAAAAGCGTCGCAAATTGAAAGTTTAATAAGATATATAAAGGAAAACAAAAAGTTTACACCCAAAATAATAAAAATAAATAATGAGCTCAAGAAACAACATCACACTACAAAACTAAATACCTATGTAACAATTAGAGAGAAATCGATTGACAAGATAAGAGCGCTGACAGCAATCAGGAAAAAAATCGACAAAAGCATTAGATATCTTGAGCAAAATATGGCTTTTAACGACTCACCGAGTAAATTTCTCTGTCCAAATGCGCATCAAGAAGGACCGCTACCAGATGTAAGCGAAGTGGAAGTATTTTGGCGAAATATTTACCAAGAAGAGGTAAATATACAGTATGACAATGACATCATCAGAAAGTTTAAAAGAAAATGCCGATCAATGGACCTTGTAGCTACACCCGATAGCCCAATAACTGCAGACCAAATTAGAAAAGAATTAAAGGGAAAAGCAAACTATAAAGCCCCAGGTCCTGATGCAATTAATATATTTTGGTGGAAGAAGCTGCACGCCACTCATGACCATCTAGCAAGATTATTTAATGCATTTGTTAATAAAGAATTAGAAATGCCAGAATGGTTCACTGAAGGTCGGACTGTGCTCATATATAAAAAAGGTGACCCAAAGCTCCCTGAAAATTATAGGCCTATAACGTGTCTTAACACAATATACAAACTATTCACCAGTATACTTTATACCAACATCCTAACAACAATAACGCCAATATGGGAAAGCATATATGAGCAGAGAGGATCAAAGAGGGGTGTGGCAGGAATCCGAGAAAACCTGCTTATAGATGGCACAATATGCCAAGATGCGAAGAGGTATAAAATAAATATTTCAATGGCGTGGATTGACTACAAAAAAGCGTTCGATAGCACTCCACATTTACTAGTCACCAACTTACTAGAGGAAATGCATGTCAACCCAAAAGTCGTTAACATATTAAAAGTTGTTATGGCCTCCTGGAAAACTAAATTTTTTATCGGCGGAGGAAAAAAGCAAGTGGAAACATCCGTCATCAGGATTTCAAGAGGAATTTTTCAAGGGGACACACTAAGCCCGCTGCTTTTCTGTTTAACTTTGCTTCCACTCTCAGTAGCGTTAAGGGAAGAGCCAGGTTACTTAGCCGGACCACCAGGCGAAAGAAACAATAAAGTTACGCATCTATTTTATATAGATGATCTAAAAATATATGCACAAAATGAGAAGAACTTGGAAAAAGCCCTAAATGTAGTACAGGAATATTCTAACTGCATTGGAATGTCCTTCGTATTAAGTAAGTGTGCTGTATTCAACCTAAAAAGAGGCAGAACGACGGATATTGAAAATAATGTGGTATTACTGGATGGAACTGAAATTCAACATCTTCCAAACAACGAGCACTATACTTACCTTGGTGTGAAAGAAAGGGAGTTGCTTAATATCCAAGACATTAAATCATCCCTGTCAAAAAAATATTTTAAAATCGTGTCAGAGATTTGGAAATCAGAACTTACCGGTATTAACAAAGTCAAAGCAACCAATATCCTTGCTGTTCCAACCATAACACACACATTCGGTGCAGTGAAATGGAATCATGATGAACTCCTAGATTTAGACAGGAAAACTAGAAATATTTTAAGAGAGAATAGAAGTCTACACCCAACATCCTCAGTTCAAAGAATATACTTACCTCGGTGCCTAGGTGGAAGAGGACTCCTCTCACTAGAGGATCTCCACGACAGGATAGTAATTGCTGAAGCGTGTAAGATAATAAAGACAGACGATCCCCTACTAAGCGCTGTTAGAGTTCATGAACTTGAACAAAATAACTCTTTCCTGTTTCGATCCGCCTCCAGGGCCGCCCAAAAGTTCGGGTTGCAACTAGACGTACAACTCACTGGTAGATCAAGACAGAGCATCACCAATCTTGAAGTGAAGGATCTGAAAAATAAAGTTAAAACTGCAGGAGAAAAATCTTCGTGAGCATATAGACAAAAACATTCATGGTCAATTCTATAAAAATATTGAGCAGCTGAGTCTATCAAAAAATTTTACATTTTCATTCCTAAGATCATCTTCGTTGAAGTCCGAAACGGAGGGATACATAGTGGCGTGCCAGGATGGTGTATTTAATAGCTTGGCATACAGGAGTAGAGTTTTAGGAGACAACAGCCATGGAATTAGATGCAGAGCATGTAAAACATCTACTGAAACCACAATGCATCTATTATCAGCATGCCCCAAATATGCACCGACCTTTTATATATCTAGGCACGACAGCGCATTAAAGGTTGTCTATCAAAACCTTAGAGTGAAGTACGATATCGATAAAAAAGTCAACCCACCATATGTAGACGAATGTCCTGAAAGTGTCACTATCGGAGCAAAATGTAAGATATTTTGGAACTTTCCATTTTCCACTACTAACCAAATTTCAGCCAATAAACCAGATATGGTCCTTATGGATATGGAAACGAAGGAACTGTTTATTATTGAAATTTCATGTCCTGGGGAAAGAAATATAGTATCTAAGGAAGAAGAAAAGGTCACCAAGTACAGAGACCTAATGTTTGAATTAAGACATACTTACCCAGATTATACTGCAATCTTTATCCCAATTATAATTGGAGTACTAGGCGGGATCCATCCAAACACCGCGAATCACCTGAAAAAAATAAAAAGAATTAAAAGTAATGTCACAGATATAATTACGGAAATGCAAAAATATGTCATCCTAGGAACTCTTCGGACTCTTCGAGCGCACGAAGCTACTTACCCTACATCCTAAGTAGTAAGTGTCTGTCCCTGCTTTAGTTGCTCAACCTAACGGTCGCAGCTAGGGTGTATTAGTTCAATTGCATAGTTGGGTAACACCAATACGCGAGATGTGCAATATGAACGCCTGAAAAACAAAAAAAAAAAAAAAAATAATAATAATAAGGGAGGTCAATACATACTTAAACCATCCTACATACCTTTGGCGAGTAGCGACGCCACGAACCCCAGCTAAAGGATGAGGCTCCGCTAACATCAGAGGCGCTTCGGGAATAGTTTCCCGAAAGGGATGACTTGGCCCCTTAAGCTAAGTCAGGAATTCATGGGCTGACAACCCTGAATTTCTCAGAACATTTGTCCCTATGACTACAAGACAGATGAAAGCCGCCAACCATGGCAACCCAGCCTCGGAGGGAAGCCGTAAGGACGTTGGTAGCGGCTCAAACTTAAATCGCGAATTAGAATGGACGACCCAACTAAGAGAATCACTCACCACCATCTATGAACAAAGCAGCCCTGATAGACGGGGTTTTAAGAATCGGCTAGAGAAAACTTGGAGAGATTCGCACCCAGAGTACCCACTAGCGGGCCAACTCCTAAGAGAAAAGGCTCTACTATTTATAGACCAACAAACACCTGAAACTACCTCAAAACTGAAATGGACTAAAGACCTAAAGGCTGACTTAATTAAGGCATACGAAGAAAGTAAACCTAATCAAAGAGGATACATGAAACGTCTCGGTCACAACCTAATATAGACGAAGTGACACCGGAAAAAGATAACGAACCAGAAATAGCCGAATCTAACATCACACTGGAAGAGATTGACCAATACACTAGGCTCTTCGAAGAAGTAAAGACAATAGATCTGTACGACAGAAAACCACATATCAGAAATACACCACTAACAAAAGAACAAGGAATTAAAGCAAACAATCTAATAGAACTGCAGCTCGAAAAGAATAATGACCTATGGTCAATCAACTGCGCCGTGTACGCCATAACAATTTTTTTTGCGCCAAAGAAAACTAAAGATCCAACCCAGAAGCTAAGACACCGTATAGAAAAACTAAATGAAAAGATCAGAATACTAAGACAAGAAACATCACAAATTGATAACGTAATATTCTTTGCCAAAAATAATATGTACCCAACAAAAAAAATCCAAGACACCAGAAAAAAATTTAGAGCGAAATACCACACATTAAAAATAGCAAACCTTGAGTCAATAAAAGAAAGAAAAATCGATAAAATAAGGTCTCTAGTAGCAAGCAAAAAAAAAATAAGAAAGCAAGAGCAATACATTACGGAAAATAGCACATTCAAACTACATCCTGGCAGGCTATTCAGCGCTGAAACTAAAACTAACTTTACTCCACCAAATGCGGAAGACGTAGAAAGATACTGGAAAAGTCTATACACAATCTCCAATAAGATTAGTAAAGAAAACGAAAGTATCACTACATTCGGAAAAATTTGCGCCAAAATGAAGTCCACGACCAATCCAGAGCAAATAAGCCATCAAGACATTAAAGATGCGGTGATGAAAATGAAAAACTTCAGTGCGCCAGGTCCAGACCAAATTCAAGGATACTACTGGAAGCTACTAACATCTACTCAACCCTACCTCACTCACCTATATACAAGTCTAATTAATACAGACGACAAAATCCCTGGATGGTTTTGCATGGGCAGAACGACATTGATACCAAAGAAAGGCGATCTGAACCTACCAAGCAATTATAGGCCCATTACGTGCTTAAACACGTGCTACAAACTGTTCACGTCTATAATTAATAACAAACTGACGGATCTAATAAAGCCAATTTGGAATGAAATCAGCGAACAACGGGGATCTAAGCGTGGTATAAACGGATGTCAAGAAAACCTCCGAATAGATAGATGTATTTGCCTTGATGCAGCCCAATACAAGCGTAACATATCGATGGCGTGGATCGACTACCGAAAGGCATTCGACACCACGTCACATGATCTTATTTTGCATCTTCTGGAATTACTGAAAGTCCCAAAGAGACTAATACTGTGTATTAAGAGACTGATGGAGAATTGGACAACGAGATTTACGATCACTCACGGAAAGAAAACCATAAGAACCGAGCCCGTTACTTACGGAAGAGGGGTATTTCAGGGAGACTCTCTCAGCCCCCTCCTCTTCTGCATCAGCCTACTCCCACTGTCAGTAGGTCTAAGAAATACATCAGGATACATGTGTGGACCGCCATCAAGAAGAGAGCAAAAGGTAACACACCTATTCTATATAGATGACTTAAAAATTTATGCCAAAAATGAATCAGAACTCTCAAAGGCCATCAAAATAGCAACCCAATACTCGACTGATATTGGGATGTCATTTGGTCTGGACAAATGCGCAATAGTCCACGTAAAAAAAGGAAAAGGTATAGAAAATGGGGAAGACATGGACATAGTAGACGGGACCATCATAAACTACTTACCTAACCAAGAAACCTACACTTACCTTGGAGTCCCACAACGAAATGTCCAAGATGCAAAAGCGGCAAAGGAAATATTCATAGTCAAATACATGAAACTACTAAAAAAAATTTGGCAGTCACAACTTACATCGGCAAATAAAATCTCGGCCACAAATATGCTAGCAACGCCAATACTTACCTATACCTTTGGAGTGATAAAATGGACCTTGGCAGAGATTAGAGATCTAGACACCAAGACCAGGAAAGTCCTAACGGAAAACCGCAGCCACCATCCAAACTCATCCATCCAACGGCTGTACATCCCTAGAAGTAAAGGAGGAAGAGGTTTAGTCAATATAGAAAATACTTACCAATCAGTAATCATTCTTGCAGCTCAAAACATCCTGACGTCCAACGATCCACTGGTGAAGATAGTAAAATGCCACGAAGAATACGGCGTGGGCGCCTTCATCCTGAAAAGAGCAGAAAAATTTCTCAATGAAAATAACGCAATTAATTACAGAAGCTTAACACAAATACCTACCAACGAAATTAAGAAGAGGTTGAAGAATGAAAATATAAAGAATCTCATATCAACACATACTAATAAGCCACTTCACGGATGCTTTTATAGAGAAATGGAAAAATCAAATCTCTCAGCTAACCTCACGTTCAAGTTTCTGAAATCAAAATCTTTAACTTCAGAAACCGAAGGCTTCATAATTGCTGCACAGGATGGAGTAATTAACACCAAACACTACCAGAAAGTCGTGCTTAAGCTTGACATCCAAAATACCTCTTGCAGAGCATGTCACAAGAACGAGGAAACGCTAATGCACATCATCTCCGCATGTCCGGCGTACGCACCAAATAAGTACATTACACGACACGACCGCGCACTACGAATACTCTACTTCCACCTTAGATACCAATATGGAATTGATAAGGAACCAGTCATACCATATGTCCCAAATGCCATAGATTCCGTAGTTCAAAACAAGGACGCAAAAATATTTTGGAACTTTCCGTTCAGTACCACGAGACAAATCAGGGCCAATAAGCCAGACATTGTCCTCATAGATAACATCAAAGCTACAATGACAATAATTGAATTCTCGTGCCCAGCTGATACAAACATCGACACCAAAAAGAAGGAAAAAATCGAAAAGTATACTGACCTAATATTTGAGTTGGCAAAAACCTATCCGGAGCTCAAAGTCAGTATTGCAGTCCTGATTGTGGAAGCACTGGGAGGCCTCCATCAAAGCTTCCAAGGCGAACTTCAAAAGATTCCCCGATGTTCTAAAAAGGATCATGAATTAACGGCAAAGATCCAAAAAGAAGTGATCCTCGGGACGTTAAACATTCTAAGAGCGCACAACACGTAAGAGCGTGATTGCTTACCTGTAATAGGAGTGATCAAATCCACTGCAGCTCAAGACTGCTAACTGGAACCCTATGCAATGACGACGTAATAGTCTGAAGAATAGGATCTAATTACATGTCTATCTAGAAAAAAAAAAAAAAAAAAAAAAATAATAATAATAACATCCAATCCAACAAAAAGACCAGCACTTGAAAGACTTACCTACAAACCCAACTACCATAGAAGTATCAAAACAATGAATGATATCTTGAAAGAAAATATACCCCAAACAGATAAGATAGAAGAAATTAACCTCCATGTATACGCAGCAGCTAGAGCGCTTATTGAGAAAATAAACGTTCCAAAGAAAGACTCCAACACCACCGGACCTAACATACCACCATGGGAAAAACGAATTCTTAAAAGACTAGATGGCCTTAGAAGAGATATTGGTCGAACCCAACAATATGTTAATGGCAACAGGTCCGCTAAATTAATGAAAAATCTTACCCAGAGAATGAAAGAAATAAATAAGCTAACAAAGAACCAACCTCTTGCTATCGAATACCTGGACAGCTTGAAGCAGAAACAAGCAGCATACAGTAAAAGACTGCGACGATACAAAGAAAGAAATAAGCGTATCTCCCAAAACAAAACTTTCACACAAAACGAAAGAAAATTCTATCGCGATCTAGAGGTAGAAAACATAACAACTACAAATGCAACAGTGCCAGGAAAAATCGAAATTGAAACGTTCTGGGAAGCAATATGGTCACAACAGATAAAACATAAGAATGAATCCACATGGGTACAGAAAGAAGAAGAAACAAACACAAACCTTCCGGCAATGGCCGCCATTCTAATAACAGAGAACGATGTCAAGTCTGCGATACAGGGAACGCCAAACTGGAGAGCACCAGGACAAGACAAAATACACAACTTCTGGTGGAAACAATTCCCAGTCATTCATGAAAATCTGGCAAACAGCTTTACACGTTTATTGGAGCATCCAGAAACTACTCCCAAATTCCTCACAAAAGGTATCACAATACTGCTTCCAAAGTCAGAAGAAGTAGAAGATCCAGGGCAGTATCGTCCTATTACATGCTTACCAACTATGTACAAAATATTTTCATCAATCCTATGCCAGAAAATCCACCGACACCTAGATGATAACAACATCCTCACCATTGAACAAAAGGGCAGCAAAGAAAACGTAATTGGCTGTAAAGAACTAATTACCATAGATGCAATTGTTTTACACCAGGCTAGAACATCAAGCAGAAACTTAAATATAGCGTATATCGACTATAAAAAGGCGTTCGATTCAATTCCACATTCTTGGCTAATAAAAGTTCTAGAAATTTATAAACTCGACCCCAAAATCATTAACCTCCTTCGAGTAACAATGCATAACTGGTCAACGGAGCTTCTCCTAAAGAACAAAGACATGAATATTAAAACAAAAGAAATTAATATAAAGAGAGGCATATTCCAGGGCGATTCCTTAAGCGCTCTCTGGTTTTGTATGGCTCTAAATCCACTTTCTAAAGCACTAAAAAACACAAAATATGGGTTTAACATCAAGACAGGCCCTAACCAGAGCCTAAAGCTATCGCACCTACTCTACATGGATGACCTGAAAATATATACTGCAACACGGAACCAACTTGAAATTGTCTTAAAGCTCGTACACCAGATATGCCAAGACATCGGTATGGAGTTCGGTATAAATAAATGTCGCACAGTTACTCTGGAAAAGGGCATTCTAAGGGATACCCCGAATATTAATATTGATGAGGAAATCGCTATTCCGCCAGTAGGAAACATCCCCTACAAATATCTTGGAATGGCACAAACTTCAAACCTGAAAAACACACAAATTAAAATATCCCTAACAAAAGAGTTTGAGAACAGGGTAAAAAAATTACTCAAGACTAAACTTAATAGCATAAACATGACCAAAGCATTGAACACCTATGCAATTTCTCCTCTGATATACTCATTTGGAGTGGTTTCATGGACACAGACAGACCTGGAAGCACTAAATAGAACAGTTAGAACTACTCTTACCAAATACTGCATGCACCATCCCCGTGGATCGATAGAAAGAGTTACGTTGCCCCGATCGTCAGGAGGCCGGGGAATAATGGACATGGCCAATCTGTGCCAAAATGAAATTAGAAATATGCGCGAATACTTCTATCGGAATGAGGAAACACTTCTATATTCGACCATCATAAATGCAGACTCACATGTAACGCCTCTTAATCTAAAAAGCAGAGAATACTTACCATTACCTTCCACCAACACCAATAACGATAAGATAAACAATTGGGCCTCAAAAGAACTGCATGGAAGATACTGGAACTCTCTGCAGAGCCAAGATGTAGACACTGATGCTTCACTCGGATGGATCAGGAAAGGGGCTTTATTTCCTGAAACTGAAGGGTTTGTTTGTGCTATTCAAGATCAGGTAATCAAAACCAGAAACTACGCCAAGTATATTTTAAAAGAGGATATTGAGAGTGATAGATGCCGTAAATGCTCTGGAAATATCGAGAACATAGAGCATATTATTTCAGGATGCCCATGTTTAGCCCCCACCAAATATCTTACGCGGCACAATCAAGTAGCAGGTATCGTACACCAGGAGATACTAAGGACATGCGGAATACTAGACCCCACTGAAACGCCATATTATAATTACAAACCGAATCCTGTCGAGGAAAACGAGAGCTACAAAATATACTGGGATAGAACAATCATCACAGATGTGACAATACAGCATAACAGACCGGACATTACGTTAATTAACAAAAAAGACAAACATACGTTTCTAATTGATATTTCAATACCCAACACAATTAACCTTTCAGACAAATTTCAAGAAAAAATTAACAAATATGAGCCACTGAAACACGAAGTTAAAGACATGTGGTGAATGAATAAGGTAACTGTTGTTCCGATAATAATCTCTGCTACAGGAATCATACCTAAATCACTGAAAAGTGCACTTCAACAGATTCGAATAGATTATAATACCTACCACAAAATGCAAAAGGCTGTCGTGCTACAAACTACTCACATAGTACGATCCTTCCTAAGTGGAGATATTACATCAACTAAGGTATGCTCTTGATACTTCGTATCCGAGTATATTGAACCCTCCAGGAATACCTGAAAAAAAAAAAAATAATAATAATAATAATAATGTGCAGGGCGGTCAGCATATTTACCCATCTCCACCTGACCGATGGCGAGTAGCGACGCCACATTACCCGAGCTATGAGATGAGGCCCCGACAACACCAGAGGTGCTTACGCAGGGATTAGTACACGCTAACTGGGATTGGCAACCCCACGGTTTCCCAAGCCAACTGCCCAATGGGTTAGCTCCCCTATGGCATGAAATTTATAGCTGTGAAGACACGAAGTCAAACTAACCGGGGCGGTACAGAGCAACAGGCCAGCTCTGTTCGGAACCGCCATAGTAGGCCTGACGCGGATGAGAGTGGAGCGAGTGGCACTCTCCCGCGGAACGGCACCACAAGAAACGCACTCGACATGGAGACCGATATTACAATCGCCTCACCTACAAGGAATGCTTCGATAGCCATCGCGTCGACCACCCTTGCAGGCCATAGAAAGCAACGATTAAAATGGACCACTGAAATGAATACCCACCTCTATCGCTGCTACCTTCAGATCACCAAAATGGAAACGGACAAACAACCATATAGCGTAAGATTACACGCACTTATGCTCGAAAGATTTCAAGAGCTTCAAGGAAAAACTGTACAAAATATCTTGGACCAAAGAAGGCAGCTATTTACCAAACAGATGCTCCCCTCTAAAACCATCGAACAGATCAGGAATGCAGTACACAGAGAAATCTTCGGAACAGATGAAACAAACGTCACGCCCCTCTTTAAGGAGGATGAAAAACATGACCTCCCTGAACCAGACGATACAAATGACTGCTTTGAGAAGAACCTGCTGCTATTCTCTGGAATGGACCCTACGACAAGACCAAATCTGCAAAAACTAAGACTCTGTAAGCAAACATCCAGTACGATCCATAAAATAGATAATATTATTTCCTCAAAGATCGAAACTACCACAAATCTCCAGCAAATACATGATCTCATATATATAGGAGCAATCACAGCCCTAAACATGAACAACCAAAACATCCCAAAGACTAACAAATTAAAACGAACCACGCCAAAAATGCCTCCATGGGAAAAGAGGCTCTTAATAATAGTTAAAGATCTACGAGCCGAACTGGGAATACTACACCAAGCAAAGAGAGAAGACGCCAGTGCAAAGACACGAAGAAACGCAAATAAAATATTGAGCAAATATGAAGAAGGAAAACTATCCATCACAACCGCCATAGATACAATTACCCAAAAGCTTGCTGTTTACAGTAATAGACTGAGAAGATATAGAGAAAGCGCCGCAAGAAAAAAGGATAACACTCTATTTAATACAAACCAGAAAACCTTTTACCGTGACCTCGGCAAAAACTCAGGAAACCTAACAGAAGCTCAACAAACACCGACTGAAGAGAGCATAATTGATTTCTGGCGACCGAAATGGTCACAACCCGACCAACATAGAAAAAGCGCAAGCTGGATACATGAGGAAAGGAAAAGAACTAAAAAAGTTGTGATGATGAGAGACAGCCACATATCTATAGAAGATATTAAGAACTCACTGAAAAAAGTACAAAACTGGAAATCACCGGGCCCCGATAAGATACATAACTTCTGGCTAAAATCATTCACAAGCACACACTCTAAATTGGCAGATATACTTAATGATGTTATCGAAAACCCGAGCGAAATTCCGGCTTTCTTCACAACTGGAAAAACCTACCTCCTTCCTAAAACACAACCATCCAGTAACAATCCAGCCAAGTATAGGCCGATCACCTGCTTACCGACGATGTACAAACTATTTACGTCAATAATTTGCAACAAAATCTACGAACACCTAGATAAACACAACTTAATTGCAACTGAGCAAAACGGATGTAGAAAGAGAAGCCAGGGATGCAAGGAACTACTGGTCATAGACGAGGTTATTACCGCTGAAGCCAAAAAGACAAAACAAGATTTATTTACGGCATATATAGACTATCAGAAGGCTTTTGACAGTGTCCCCCACTCATGGCTTCTCGAGGTACTGAAAATCTACAAAATAGACCCACGTATATGTAACGCATTGGAAAACATAATGGGCAAATGGAAAACAGACCTAATGATAAACCAGAGAGAACACCAACCTTCCAAAATCGCGACTATATGCATACAACGCGGTATCTTCCAGGGAGATTCTCTCAGTGCCCTATGGTTTTGCCTTGCCTTAAATCCCATTTCCACAATGTTAAACAGAGTAAAAAAAGGATATACTTTAGCTAATACATCGCAAAAAATTAATCACCTTATCTACATGGATGACATTTAACTAATAGCCAACACCAAACAAGACCTAAACAAGCTCCTGACCCAAATTACAACATTCAGTGCTGACATAAAAATGCAGTTTGGAATTGATAAATGCCGCACCAATGCAATGCACAAAGGCAAATGGGAAATAGACGAGGGATTTACAGTGTCTAACGAAAACGAAATTACGGGCATGACAGAAGACGAGACGTACAGATACCTTGGATTCCATCAAACAAGAGGAGTAGACCAGAAACAAACTAAGACTGCTCTTACTGACAAATTCGCCTCTAGAGTCAAAAACATCGCCAAAACTCATTTATCTGCAATTAATAAGTTCAAGGCTATTAACTCATATGCGATCCCTGTTGTAAGTTACAGCTTTGGGATCATAAAGTGGTCACTGACTGATCTAACTGCACTCAACAGACTTGTCAGAGTCATCTTCACGCAGAATCGAATCCATCACCCTAGGAGTTCAATAGAAAGGTTCCACCTCCCGAGATCCAGAGGAGGGCGAGGTGTCTTGGACATGCAAATCCTTCACGACAAGCAGGTAAATATGCTAAGAGAGTACTTCAGGGAGAGCAGAAAAGGCAGTACTATTCATGAAGCTGTAGTAAAAGCAGATAAAGACTATACACCACTGAAACTTTCAAATAGTAATTTTGATCCACTCAGCAACTCAACAACCAATGATAAAAAAATTGAGATTTGGAAAAGTAAAGAGCTACATGGAAGATATATAGGAAATCTATCACAAAGCCACATTGACACCAATGCTTCTTCACAGTGGCTACGCAATGGAAATATATATCCTGAAACAGAGGGGTTCATGATAGCCATTCAGGATCAAGTTATAGCTACTTTGAATTACCGGAAACATATAATAAAGGACCCCTTAGTCTCAAACGATAAATGTCGACTATGTAATGAACGCTCAGAAAATATAGAGCACATCATTAGTGGATGTAAGACACTAGCTGCAAATGAATACACACAAAGACATAACAACGTCGCGAAACAAGTACACCAACGATTTGCAGTCCGCATTGGGGCTAAAAATACGTTTTTACCATACTATCAGTATCATCCAGACGACATACTCGAAACACAAGAAGGTAAACTCTACTGGGATCGACCGATTCTAACTGACCACACAGTTCAACATAATAGACCAGATGTTATCTATATTGATAAGATAAATAAAACCACATATCTCATAGATATATCAATCCCATCAGCTTTAAACCTAAAACAGAAACATAGTGAAAAAATCCAGAAATACTTACCACTAGCATACGAAATTAAGGAGATATGGAAGCAGGAGAAAGTCATCGTCGTTCCAATAATCCTAGGAGCAACTGGAGAGATCCCAAGCAAACTACACGAAAGCCTAAAAATACTAAATCTTCCACCAAGAATGTACATAGACATGCAAAAATCTGTAATACTAGACACATGTCGTATAGTCCGAAAACTATTGTCCGTTAATCCATCATTTGAATTCGCTTAATACCTACCAACAACATAAAAACGCTTAGGCACTTGTGTTCGCACCGTGCTAGACAGCTGCTGCCACCAGGAGAACCTGTGAAAAGAAGATAATAAATAATAATAATAATAATAATAATAATAATAATAATAATAATAATAATAATAATAATTAGCAGGGAGGCCCATATCACCTCTGGCCTTTGGTGAGTTGCGACACCACTTCCCCTAGCAAAGATGCACACGCATAAAACGCTGGCAGTAGCGAGAAAATGCAAACCCACTCAGTTATGATGATGGAGAATACAAAAAGCCTCGGAAAATTGCCGCTTCCTGGGGAGCGCCAGGGCATGTCTGGAGCCGATGCTGGACATAGCAGCATGCAAGTCATCGGTGGCAGGTCGCTGAGGAGACGGGCACCTGCCATGCAAAAAGCAACTAGTCCCAATCCAAAGGGCACCCAAGAACCACTAGTCCAAGCCGATGTCAGCATTGCTGGTGTAAACAACACTAGGCCTGCTGGTATTGAAGCTGAAATAAATGTAACTAATAAACGTAAGAAATGGACTCTGGAAGAGAACAAAAACTTAATGCGTTTATATTACAAAATCACCAAAAATGAAACTGATATGACACTATATAGACATAAACTGCAGGAAGAATATACAAAGGTGTATCCGCACACAAACTTTACGGAACAGCGATTGTCAGATCAGGTTAGAGCAATAAAACGAAACAACTTGATATCTGATAATATTTTAAAAACCCTTAAAACTACCCAACAAGAACCTGTAGAAGAATTTATTACAGCTATTACGGATGAAACATTACCTGAAACTATAAATGGTAACCGGAACCTAGCTAACGATGTAGGTGAACAGACTGAGAACACAATAAGCATTGGCCAGCATATAAAGGATCAAAATATACATGATCAGTATATACGAATCTATGAGAAGTACAGAGACCTTAGGCCATCTGCACGACCAAATATACCACGAATTAATTGCTCGAAAAAACTACTAGCAAGTATGAGTGATATAAATACCATAATAAAACCATTTGCAGAAGAGGCTGCCAGTCTGACTGAAATCCAAAATATTATATATTGTGCTGCTTACACTACAGTGGAACACATTGGTATAAAAATTAGAACAGGGGACAATAACAACAATACAAAATTAAGACATAAACCCCCATGGGAAGTAAGACTTGAAAAGAAAATACTAGCAATTAGAAAAGATCTAGGGATACTGACAAGTTACATCAAAGGCACTTTATCCAATAAGAAAAATAAGAGCATTCAAGAAATAAAACTTAAATATCAGAATCATTCAAACAGAGATGAGCCAAATAAAACCTCCCAAGACTTAAAAAATACAGCGCTTCAAAAATTACGCATGTATACAGGAAGGTTACAAAGATATAAAAAGAGTGAAAAAAGGCGAAAAGACAATAAAAGCTTTATAGATGACCAAAGAAAGTTTTATAAAAATTTAGATCAACAGGATATACCAAAGGAAGTACCAAAAAAAGAACACATAGAACAATATTGGAAATCTGTCTGGAATCAAGTAGGAGATTATAATAGAGACGCTAACTGGATATCAGAAATAGCTGGCATAAATGAAAACACAGAAACAGAAGAAAATTGCTTAGTCTCTGCAGAAGACGTTATAGAAAGCATCAGGGAAGCTCAAAATTGGAAATCGCCTGGACCTGATAAAATACACAATTTCTGGATTAAAAAATTACCATCTGTACATGCGCCCTTAGCAAGAATATTTAATTATCTATTAGAAAACCCAACCTTATTTCCTGCTGACCTATGCCATGGAATAACCTTTTTGATAGCAAAAGATAAAACTAATACAAGTGACCCATCGAAGTACCGGCCAATAACTTGCTTGAGTACCCTATATAAGCTCTTTACCAGTTGTGTTGCAAAAAAGATATACAAACACTGTGAAATGAATAACATCATTCACGAAAATCAAAAAGGATGCATTAAAAATTCAAAAGGTTGCAAGGAACAATTAATCATAGACTCAGTAATAATGAAGCAGGCGAAAAATAGAAAGAGGAACCTATATATGACATACGTCGATTTCCAGAAAGCGTTTGATTCTGTGCCACATTCATGGCTAATTGATGTTCTAAAGATATATAAGGTACATACAAAAATAATAGATCTGCTTACGTTTATAATTCCAAAGTGGAAGTTAGACCTTAAACTCAATCATCAAGAGGGCAGTATACATATTAATAACATAAAGATAGATAGAGGTATATTCCAAGGGGATTCACTAAGCCCGTTATGGTTTATATTAGCACTAAACCCTCTCAGCACAATACTAAATAAAACAAAATATGGATTTGAAATAAAATCCGTTCAGAAAACACACAGAATCTCACACCTAATGTATGTTGATGACATTAAATTGTACGCTTCAAACTCAAACCATCTAAAGCAACTTACAGAATTAACAAAAGAGTTTAGCGATGATATAAATATGGCCTTTAATTTAGAGAAGTGTAAAAGTACGTCTATTGTCAGAGGCAAACTTAACAGCGAAACTGATAATGTATTAGAAGGAATATGCCCATTAACTGACGGAGACTACTACACATATCTGGGAATACAACAACTGAGAGATATAAATCATGGGCAAATAAGGAACCAATTAATGGCGAAAAGTTATGAGAGAGTAGAAAGGATTTGTAGAACTGGATTAAATGGCAAAAACCTAATAAATGCCATAAACTCTTATGCCATACCAGTTTTAACGTATTCCTTTGGAATAATAAATTGGCCAAAAACTGAAATAGACTCGGCACAGAGACAGCTAAGAACGTTATTAACAAAATACGGATATCACCACCCAAAATCCTCAGTTGAGCGTCTGATGCTACCCCGAAAATCAGGGGGGCGCGGAATTACGAACCTAGGCCAACAGCATGATACGCAAATAAAAAAACTAAGAACTTATTTTTATACTAACGCACAGTCCGAATTGATCCAAAGTGTAATAGCGGCGGATATTTATACTCCACTTAAATTAATGGATACCATGCTAAATGTCAACATGAACAAAAGCCCAGAGCAGTTGGAAATACAATGGTCACAAAAAGAACTTCATGGCAGACATCACCATTTCATTAACCAAGATCATGTCGATCTTGAAGCGTCGAACTATTGGTTAAAGAGAGGGGACCTGTTTGCAGAATCAGAAGGGTTCATGTGTGCCATTCAAGATCAAGTAATTCCTACAAGAAATTATAAGAAATACATCCTTAAGAATACTGACATTGTAGATGTATGCAGAAAGTGTGGAAAACCAAACGAGACAATTGACCATATAATCAGCTCATGCACCTACCTCGCTAACACGGACTACCTAAGGAGACATAATCAGGTAGCAAAAATATTGCATAAAGAAATTGCTAAAAAGTATAAGTTAGATGAAAATTGTGAGCCGGATTACAAATACTTACCAAAAAGCGCCCTAGAAAATGAAAACTGTGAAGTACTCTGGGATAGATCGGTGATAACTGACAACAATATACCTGCAAACAGACCTGATATTATAATTACGAACAAAAACACAAAAACCACTTACCTAATAGATGTAGCCGTAGTGAGCTCTCATAATCTTGAGAAAGCATATGCTGAAAAAGTTAATAAATACATACCTTTGTGTGCTGAAATACGTAGAACTTGGAAGCAGGAAAAAGTTAAAATAATACCTGTAATACTATCCAATACGGGTGTTATCCCGCATAGTTTAAAGGAGTCAATGAAGGCGTTGGAACTCTCGGAATTTTTAATAGCTAAATTTCAAAAAGCTGTCCTTATAGAGACCTGTCATATCACAAGAAATTTTTTAAGTATTGATTAGATATAAGTATAAACTTGATAATAATCCGTTTATATTTTAAATGCCAGACACGAGATCTGAGAAAAAAAGAGAAAGAGAAAATAATAATAATAATAATAATAATAATAATAACATACGTAACAAACTTAGAGCAAAATACCATACGATCAATCTGAGAAATATGGAAACGATCAAAGAGAAGAACTTAGACAGAATTAGATCGCTAACAGCGGCCAAACGCAAAATCCAAAAGAGAGAAGACTTTATTCAACAAAACTCGACCTTCAACAACAACCCCGGAAGACTATTCGAAACTCAGCAAGACTTGAACTACACACCACCAGACAGTGACCAAGTCGAAACATATTGGAAAGAAATTTACAGCAGAGAAGAAAAAATCAACATCCATAATCCGACACTAACATATTTTAAAGAAAAATGTAAGAAACTTGATGACGTAGAAACTCCACCTATAACAAAAGAGATGCTGGATGAAATAATTAAAAGGTCGAAGAACTTTGCGGCCCCAGGCCCCGACAAGATTCAGAACTACTTCTGGAAACAACTGAAAGCAGTTAGACCATATTTGGTACAAATATTTCAAAACATCTTATATCAGAAACTCATTATCCCACAATGGTTATGTGAAGGACGCACAATATTAATCCCGAAAAAGGGAGACTTAACACAACCACAGAATTACCGTCCCATTACATGTCTAAACACAATCTATAAGACATTCACCTCAATCATAAATGAACAACTTACCGTCTTAATCGACCCGATTTGGCAGGAAACAGCTGAACAAAGGGGAGCCAAACGAGGACTGAATGGATGCAAGGAGAACCTGCTAATTGACAGATGTGTATGCGAGGACGCCAAGTACTTTAAAAGGAATCTTTCGATGGCGTGGGTGGATTACCGAAAAGCGTACGACTCAACATCACACGAGCTACTTCTCCTACTGCTACAGTATCTGAAAATACCAGAAAGTCTAAGCACATGTATAAAGGAACTCATGACCAAGTGGAGGACAAAATTCTACATCAAAAATAAAAACTGCACGAATATCACTAACTTCATATCATATAAAAGGGGCGTCTATCAGGGTGATTCACTTAGCCCTATTCTATTTTGCATAAGTCTTTTACCGCTGTCAATAGACCTAAAAAGAAGACCGGGTTACGTATGTGGTCCCCCTTCCAATCGAAAAAATAAAATAACCCATCTATTCTACATGGATGACCTTAAGGTCTATACAAAAAACAATACAGAACTTAAAAATACTCTAGAAATCATTCTGAAATATAGCACAGATATCGGAATGGCATTTGGCATCGACAAATGTGCAATAGTCCATGTAAAACGAGGAAGAACATCACCTGAAGAAAATGATGACATAAAACTAGTCGACGGAAGTGTAATAAAATACTTGTCACCTAACGAGACGTATACTTACCTGGGCATAGAGCAAAGACACCTTCAAGACATAAATATTACAAAACAGACGGCAACAAAGAAATACCTTAAAATTCTGGAGAAAATCTGGAGTTCAGAATTAACTGCCAAAAATAAAGCTAACGCTACAAATACACTTGCACTTCCAATCCTAGTGTACACATTTGGTGTCATTTGGTGGACTGAAAAGGAAATTCAAGAATTAGATACTAAATCGAGAAGCATACTTACCAAATACCGCAGTCACCATCCACATGCATCTGTCCAGAGATTATACATTCCGAGAGCTCAGGGAGGAAGAGGTATAATTAACATAGAATATACTTACCAGAAGACCATCATTGAAACAGCAAGAAAGATCTTGAAAACTGATGACCCCCTCCTTAAAATTGTAAAAACACATGAGGAATACGGGGCCGGTGCGTTTATCCTGAAAAAAAATGAAAAATACACAAAAAAAATTAACCAAATAGACACACCAACTTACCCAGTCCACTCAGGGAGAAGTCAAAAAATGCCTCAAAAAGTTCCATACTAGTGAGCTAATAACCACCCATCAACAAAAACCATTACATGGAGTATTCTTTAGGGAAATAAACAAATCAGGTCTATCGAAAGCTCTAACATTCAACTTTTTAAAATCCCCATCATTAAAAGCTGAAACAGAGGGGTATATAATAGCATGCCAGGACGGTGTAGTAACAACCAGACACTACCAGCACCATGTCTTAAAGCTGAACCTCGATGACACTAAGTGTAGAGCATGCCACAAAAACGAGGAGACTATTATGCACATATTAACAGCATGCCCAACGTACGCACCAACCCTGTACATCAAACGGCATGACAGAGCTCTACGAGTTCTGTACTTTTATCTCCGTAATAAATTCGGAATCGACGAAAACCCTATAATCCCATACGTTCCCAATTCAATTGACTCTGTTGTAAGTAATCTGAAATGTAAGATATACTGGAATTTTCCATTTACTACAACGAGAAAAATAAAAGCAAACAAACCGGATCTGGTAATAATAGATTACAACTTATTGACCATGACTGTAATAGAATTTTCCTCACCAGCGGATACAAACATCGAACACAAAACTAAGGAGAAAGTTGAAAAATACACCGATCTAATATTTGAATTGCAGTCTAGCTATCCGGAACTGAAAATTGTTTTATCTGTCCTTATAATCGGAGCAATGGGTAGCATCCATCCAAAATTTCTGACGGAACTTAAAAAAGTTCCACATTGCTCTGGAATGGAAAATCATCTAGCTGCGAACATGCAAAAAGAAATAATCTTGGGATCTTTGTACACATTGAGAGCGCATACCACCGTAAGAGCGTGATTGCTTACCTGTAATAGGAGTGATCAAATCCACTGCAGCTCTAGACTACTAACTAAAATCCTAGGTGATGACGACGTAATAGTCTGAAGATTAGGATCTAGTTATAAGTCTATCGAAAAAAAAAAAAAAAAAAAAAAAAAAAAAAAATAATAATAATAATAAAAAACAAAGCTAAATTCCACCAACATAATTAAAGCAATCAACACATATGCTTTGGCAGCGCTATCTTACTCGTTTGGGATTATAGCATGGTCAAAGACAGACCTTGAAGGCATTAACCGAAGTGTTAGAGTCGCAATGACCAAACATCGTATGCACCACCCAAGAGCATCCACAGAACGAATTACCCTGACTAGATCATTAGGGGGTAGAGGTATTCAAGATGCTGAAATCTTATGCCAAAACCAAATTACTGAAATGCGGAAATATTTCTATGAGAAAAGAGATGACACAGTAATATCGACAATAATTGAAGCAGACAATAAAATCACGCAATTAAATCTAAAAGCTAGTGAATACTTACCTCAAAATCCCGTTGAAATAATTCAACAAAAAACAGAGTCCTGGGCATCCAAAGAACTGCACGGCAGATTTTGGAACTACCTAAATGCAGGTAATATTGACATCAATGCTTCAACGGGCTGGCTCAAACAAGGCAAAATTTTTCCTGAAACAGAAGGTTTTATAATAAGCATCCAAGACCAAGTGGTTGCAACGCGTAACTACAAACGATTCATACTAAAAGAAAATACTACTACCGATAAATGTAGAAAATGCAATACTTATACCGAAAATATAGAACACATCATATCTGGTTGCCCATTTTTAGCTATAAATAAATATCTAGAAAGACATAATCAGGTTGCGAAAATTCTACACCAACAAATACTCCATAACTGTGGTATAATTGAATATGCATTAACACCTTACTACAAGTATGTACCCAAACCAGTGGAAGAAACTGAAAGATATAAAATATACTGGGACAGGGGAATAATAACTGACATTACGGTCGTCAACAACAGACCAGATATAACCCTGATTGATAAACAAAACCAAGAAACTTATTTAATTGATATATCTATTCCAAACAACTCCAATGTTGAAAGCAAATATAAGGAAAAAAAGAACAAATATAGAGAGTTAAGTATCGAAATCAAGGACATGTGGAAAATGAAGAAAGTGGCAGTTGTTCCAATTATAATATCCGCTATGGGTTTAATACCAAAGAGCTTGAAAGATGAGCTAAGGAAACTGAAAGTGTCGACAGATATTTACTTACCAATGCAGAAAGCTGTCGTTCTTCAGACAGCAAGTATAGTGAGGTCTTTTCTTGATGAAGACTCCTAAGGTCGATCCTCTTGGCAGCATCATGCTCGAGATTGACTTGCACCCAGGTTTTACACCTGAAAGAAAAAAAAAAAAAAAAAAAAAAAAAAAAAAAAAAAAATAATAATAATAATAATAATAATTTATTAACGGCATGAAGCCAATGTAAAATATATACATACATTTAACACAATTTAAACCTAATCACAAATCATAATAAATAAACAAAAGAACTAAACAGACATTATTGGTAACCTTGCATTTACAAGAAAAAGAATTTATGAACAGTTATTTACAATCTGCTTTATCTTTGCTTTAAACACAGTAAAACTTGTATTAAATATATCCATGTTACTACAATAAATATTAAATTCCCTAGTGAGTCTAGGAATAGGTGCATAGTAAGCATAATTTGTTTTATGATTCATTATTTTAAAAACATCCTTACTGCGTGTTTGACTCAATGGTGTTAGAAAATGTATCTCACTCAGGAGAGAAGGACAATCAATGATGTTATTGACAATTTTGAAAATGGCACATAAATCAAAATACAACCGCCTGGACTTAAGACTACTTAAACCTAGTGATACTAACAAAGAATCATAGTTTATATCTTCAATAGGACGAACAATTGCACAGTACACCGATAATAAACAATCAATATTGAAATCACCTAGTGATCTGACAACAAATCCTAATAATTTTAAGGCTCTATTTTTAATAATATTGATGTGTATGTCAAACTTCAGAGATGAATCAAAAGTGACTCCCAAATCTTTTATGTTGCTAACTTGTTCTAAATCTTTTCGATTAATACTATACATAAAGTCAATTTTATTTTTCCGAAGACAGAAACTGATTGTTTTACACTTCGCAATGTTTAATTCCATAAAGTTTTCTAGACACCATTCATATAGCGTGTTCAGATCATTTTGTATTAAAAAACAGTCTAGTTCATTTATAACAATACGAAACAATTTTAAATCATCGGCATAGAAAAGTACTTGACAATAATTTATTCTACTAATTAAGTCATTTATAAAACAATTAAATAGCAAAGGAGCCAGATGCGCCCCTTGCGGAACACCTGATGGTACAGTAATGATTACCGAATGATAATTCTTTATTTTCACAAACTGTTTCCTTCCAATAAGATAACTTTTAAACCAGTCCAATAATGAACCAAATATTCCCATATTATTCAATTTAAATAGTAGTAATTGGTGATTTACCCTATCAAATGCTTTGGAGAAATCTGTGTAAACTGAGTCCACTTGAAGCCTTTTCTCCAGAGCATCTATCAGGTAGGTTTCATAATAAAGAAGATTTGATTCTGTAGATCTTCCAGAAAAAAATCCATGTTGGTCAATATTAATCTTTTGCTTAAAAAAAGGCGTTAATTTATCCGCAACGATAGATTCAAAGATTTTTGACAATAATGAGATCTTAAAGATCCCTCTATAATTCTCTACTTTAGATTTAACTCCATTTTTATGTACCGGAGTGATATGACTATATTTCCACGAATCAGGATAAACCCCATTTTTCAAGGAGTAATTGTATATTACAGATAAACTATTTACTAATGTGAATCTACAGTTTTTTATAAATTTAATAGATATATTATCTGGACCTGGACCTAGACTATTTTTTAACTGATTAATTTTCTCGAGAATTTCAGTCTCAGAGATCTGTAAAGTGCTGATCGATAAACAATCATTATAATCATACTTATCCTTAGAGACAGAGAAACTATTTATATTTATATCATCATTAGAGAAAACACTTGCAAAAAAATCGGAGAAATAGTTTACAATATCTAAAGGAACATCAGAGGACTGCGAGCAGTATGACATAGTACCAGGGAGGTTATTTAAACCCTTAACATTGTTGACATATTTCCAAAATTCCTTTTTGTTGCTTTGAATCAACGATTGAGTACTCAAAATATATTCGTCATGGCAGGATTTTGAAAGATTTTTACATCTAGTACGTAATTGTTTAAACATTTGATAATCATCATTACTCTTGGAAATTTTATATTTTTTATGCGCTATTTTCTTTTCTAAAATTAGTGATTTTAAGTTATTGTTACACCATTTAGGAAATTTAGGATCTTTAAACTTACGTTTGGGTACATGCAAATCTAGAGCCGTGTTAATTTGATTATAGAAAGTATCAGTCATCAAATTCACATCAGAATATATAGAAAAATCATTCAAGTTAACAGATGATAGTAACAAATTAATCTCCATAAAATTAGCTTGACTATAATCATAAAATTCATAATCAAAGTTTAGCAGCTTTAACTCATCCTCAAGTATGATATCAAAAATCAGTGCGGGATGATACTTATCAATATTAATAAGCGAGTCAATGGCTTTATCTACTAATATTGACGGATTTGATGAAAATATTATGTCTAGGCAAGAATTACTATCACTAGTTATATGATTTATTTGATGTAAATTTAAGTCCGCAAAGAAGTCTTCGATACATTCAGCCTGTGTTGTCTTGATTCCAATAGATTTTACGCCAGACTCATCATTCAACCATTGCATATTAGGAACATTAAAGTCACCACATAAAATAATATCACTACACGAATGATTGGATAGGACCGTTTCCACCGATGCACAGTAATTCTCGTACATAAGTAGTGAAGATTGAGGCGGCAGATAAACATTTCCCAATAGAATTCGTGTTTTTTTTACAGACACTATGGTAAAAGTATGTTCAATGGTATTCATACTTGGCACAACTTCTTGGATGGACAAGGACTTCTTTACAGCAATGATGACTCCACCACCCCTCTTATAAGAACTGGTACTTGCTGAACGATCACATCTCATACTTAGTGTAATTGTGTAGTCCTAATTCAGCAGAGTTTTTATCATCAGAGAGCCATGTTTCTGTAAATAATAAAACATCATAATCGGCCGCGACAACAGTGACCATTAAAGCTTTTAGTTTTGTTCTTAAACCACGCACATTTTGATAATAAATTTTTAGATCATTGTTCATTTTACTGTAGAATTTCCGAGGAGCCACAGCACAAACACTGAAATTTAATTGCTATGCCTCAGTGCTATAATCAATTTTCCTCCGCAAGGAATCAATTATTTGTAAGTAGACAGGGCAGGCTATATCCATGGATGAGTGATTACAGTCATACTGTGTATGGTTTCTATCATTATGCAGCATACAATTTATGCACTTCTTCACTTTTCTACCACATTCTTTTTTAGGGTGGGATTCTGCACAGATAGGGCATGCTGTATTTTGACTTCCACACTTATTAGAAAAATGCCCAAAACCTGAGCAATTGTAGCATCTAATAACATCAAACGATTCTCCAACCAAACAAGACTGCCAACCAACAAATAGTGATTCAGTCTTCATAATTTCATTAAAAATTGTAGGTGAAACTTCCATTATTAAGTTGAAAGAATTTTTAAATTTGATTTTCTTTATAATTTTAATATCACCATCCTTACTTCTGGACAGTTTATTCAGAGAGACTAGATTCTGAATAATTATATCATCCGTATTATCCAATTCTTCACTACTAATGCTGTATACAACTACTTTTGGCTTCCGTTTGCATGGAATTAGAAAATCAAAGTTACTATTATTATGTTCTTGTAATTTGGACTGTATTTGCTGCCTATGAGCATCATCAAGACAGTTTAAAACAATATTTCCATTGCTGGTAATTTTTGTATTTAGGATTCCTGGTCCTAAATCTGCAGGTTGAAAATTATTTCTAAAATCTTTTAAATCAATTTTCTTGTTCGATTTATCTTTAACAACAATAGGTGCATTGACCTTACTTCTTTTGACACCGGCTGATGAGTTAAATGCTGCCATCTCCGAGTAAATTGGTGTACCAATATTGCGATAACTTCTATTGGTAAATTTGGCATATTGATTTGATTGATTTTGAACTTCAGCAGGAATGTAGTTCGAGACTTCTTCACTAGATGACTCCGCCTGTCTCTTCTCCAAAAGTAATATAAAATCCTTCAATAATTTGTTTTTGTCTTTGTCTATTAATTCATTAATTAAGGCATTCTTATTTTCAATTATATCTTTAAGGTACTTTACCTCCAAATTTAGGTCAAAATTTGACGATATATTAGTACCAGGTGTTAGGACTTCATCAATATCATCACTGGCGCATGTTGTGATCAGGTTAAGATCATTATCACAGCAGATTACCGTTTTGCACAACTCTTATGGAACACATTAGCACATTTAGTACAATTTACTCTTTTATCATCTTTAACTATTTTCGATTTACATACAACACACGATTCAACCTGGTCGGCCATCTTTTTCTTATAAATTCATATAGTTGATTAATAATTAAATATTCTACCAATATAGTGATTTAAATTAGGTATTTTGTTTATATATTTAATTATAAAAAATAGTATTTAAATTGTACAAATAATACACGTTTTTGGAAATAATTTTTTCTTAGCAAAAAATATTTATTTTTGACTGATTAAATAAATTCATACAGTTTATTAATAATTAAATATTCCAGGAACATAATGTATTTTTTGTTATTTCTCAGTATATACCTACCAAAAATATTTCCATTTTTTGTGATTTCGATTATTTTTAGTTTGGTTTTTTGAATAATATATATATTTTATGTATATGAAAAAAAATATATTTCTTGTTATCTCTGTATAGTATAGATTTTGTACCAAAAATGATTTCGATTTTGCGTGATTTTGTTTATTAAGTTAACATCTGCAAACTTCTTATGTATATATATTAAGTCTACATTGTATATATGAGAATATATATATAATATATACAGGGTTATTTTTTTAACCTGGAAAATAGAATTATCTCGAAAAATACGCATCGCACAGAAAAATTTGCCAGATCGAAACTTCATCTCTCCGAGGGAGGCATATGTTAGTACTAAATTACTCCCATCCCGACACCCACTGGGGCAGGGCCGGCGGCAACTTTGAATCTTAAATACGAACACCCATTTTTTATCGCAGATTCGGATTCAACGTCAAAAGGTACGTACGATTTGTCCGAAAAATTTTTTTCCATTCGCGACAGATGGCGTTGTAATCACAAAAAATTAACAGAAATCAAAAGAATCAAAAATCAGATAAACATGCATTTATTATTTTTCGACGGGCTATTCAATGATAATACGGTTGCTGGTATGTTAAAAAACTACATTTAGCATAACCCAAGAACAACGACGGGGACGTAGTAGTTTGAGTCCCCTTGCCTCTCACTATTCAAGTAAATGCTCGAAATGGTGACCTTGAACTTCAATACATTTGTCGATCCGCCCTTCAAATGACTGTACACAACTGAGAAGTACGTCTCCAGGAATATGGTCACAAGCATTCCTGATTCGTTCAATCATATTAGCACGAGTTGTTGGTACTTGTTCATACACTTTATCTTTCAGGTACCCCCACAAAAAAAAATCCGGTGAAGTAAGATCTGGTGATCTGGCAGGCCAATTTATCGGACCAGCTCTACCAATCCAGCGACCGTGGAAAACACGATCAAGTACTTCGCGTGATAATACCGAATAATGCGCCGGACAACCATCATGTTGAAACCACATGTTCCGTCGCACTCTTAAACTTACGTCTTCTAGTAACTGTGGTTCATTTTCCTTGGAATGTATCGAATTCTTGAAGTCTCGATACATTTCACCGTTTAAATTGCCTTCAAAGATGTGGGGACCTATGAGTTTGCTACCAATTATCTCGCACCAGACATTGACAGACCAAGGACGCTGATGCTCAACCTGACGCAGCCAGTGTGGGTTTTCAATACTCCAGTAATGCATGTTATGTCGATTAACAGCTCCATGGCTTGTAAATGTTGATTCGTCAGAAAATAATACCCAATGAAAGAAATTACGATTCATTAATATTTTTTCCCGTGCCCACTGAAAAAATGTCAAGCGATTTTCGAAATCAACGCCATGAAGATCTTGGTGAAGAGATACGTGGTAAGGCTGATGTTTATTGTGCTTTAAAATTGTCCAAACACTGGTTTGGGACATTCCGCTATCGCGAGCTATTTCTCGTGTGCTGACGTGGGGATTATGAGCCACTGCGGCTAATACATCAATTGTATCTTCTGCTCCAGTTACTGTTTTTTTACGGATCCTTTTCTTCTTTTGAACACTTCCTTCGCGAGTAAACTGTTGGACAACACGGAAAAACGAAGTGCATGATCGCGGCCTGTCTGGAAAACGCTGAGCATAAAGGTTGACAGCATTCTCTAAATTTCTGCCCGCTTCTCCATAAACAAGAATCATTTCAATTTGTCTACAACTAAGGTAATGTAGGTAACGTTCGTACGCTGAGACGGGTTAATAACTACAAATGCAAGCGACTGAACACAAGAAAAGTTTAATTATGAAAGAGAATTATTTAGGTCTCGAGAAGGGACATGTGGCGAGAGTTACATTTGTGTACAATCATTTGCAAGGCGAATCGACAAATGCATTGTAGTTCAAGGTCACCATTTCGAGCATTTATTTGAATAGTGAGAAGCAAGGGGACTCACGTTAATGAAGCACCGCAAAAGATGAGAGACAAGGGGACTCACGTTAATCAAGAATCCCAAAGGGAACAGAAAACTACTACGTCCCCGTCGTTGTTCCTGGGTTATGCTAAATGTAGTTTATTAACAAACCAGTAACCGTATTATCATTGAATAGCCCGTCGGAAAATAATAAATGCATGTTTATCTGATTTTTGATTCTTTTGATTTCTGTTCATTTTTTGTGATTACAGCGCCATCTGTCGCGAATGGAAAAAAAAATTTCGGACAAATCGTACGTACCTTTTGGCGTTGAATCCGAATCTGCGATAAAAAATGGGTGTTCGTATTTAAGATTCAAAGTTGCCGCCGGCCCTGCCCCCAGTGGGTGTCGGGATGGGAGTAATTTAGTACTAACATATGCCTCCCTCGGAGAGATAAAGTTTCGATCTGGCAAATTTTTCTGTGCGATGCGTATTTTTCGAGATAATTTTCCAGGTTAAAAAAATCACCCTGTAAATACCCACAAAATCAATTTTGATGTTTGAATTTTGAATACATTTTTTTTATTGGAAATGAGTTTTTTTTATTCTATTCCTAAATAAACTGTCCTACTAGAGTTTAAAAATTATAAATAATTAAAAAATTCTATGAACCGTTCATATATATAATTTACGCATGTTTACATAATATTTCCTGAATGATGTTTGAAAATATTTTAACAATATAATTACACAATATTTGAAAAAAAATATTAGGTATTCTTAATATTTTCTAAATATTGTTCGCAAATATTTTAAGAAAATATTTTAAAAATGTTTATGCCATCTTAACATAATTACATTCTAAGTATATTTGAATATCTTTACATGAGTTTGTGCTATAGGGGTTAATAATAAAGAAGAGGACAGCAGTACATAGACAGGGACTATCTTTCTAGTCTTAAAGATCCTGAAGAAAATGGGCGTTATTATTTAAAATGCAAGTGCAAGTCCAGTTTTCGGCTTAAAGTTAAGTACAATGTGGAGATTGCCTTACATAAAGTTACGGGTCAAGTGCAAGCTGCGAACTGTGAATGTAAGCAATTATCTTTGAGGAAGTGCAATCACGTATGTGCGCTCCTATTATTTTTAGATGCTTATGTTTTGAAGAATGGATACGATGTAACTACGTCAACAAGCAACCCCAGAAAGTGGGGCCTTGGTTCCAATGAAAGAACTCCAGGTGAAGTGGCAAAGGAGTATCCCAGAAAAAGGTACTATCAGCATGAAAGGGCGAATTTCGACCCAAGACCTGATAAGTATTCCAGAACCGTTAATACAAATTCATTTGTTGCTGACATGCAGTTGAATGATTATACAACAATTTTTCAACAAATGTTTGATTTAAAATATGAAGATTTTAAATATTCCAAAACGGAAATTAATATATTTGGAATACAATGTAAACAATTTATTCAAAATCAGAAGCAATTCTTAAATTCACATATGTGTCCTGTCCATTTGTGCAATAACCAAGGCATCAATGAGTGGCACTACCTAAGAACTTATTATATAACTGCTTCAGTGGTTAAAACATTTTTAGCAGTAAGAAGTGACAGAGCCAAAATAAACATATTTAAACAACATATGTATAATATGGACAAAGTTAAAACAAATGCTATGATGTAATGAATTTAAATCAAAAAATAACATTTTTTTGTACAAAAATGACAGGGGAGAAATAAAATTAAAAATGGAGCACAATTACATGTATCAAATTTGTACCCAAATGATGGTGTATAATGTTTCAGTTGGGCATTTAAGGTGTGGTCACCCATTAATTTTTTAATAATAGAGATAAACTTGGAAGAAGAGGTGGTACGGGAAATTAGGACGGTATCAAACTTTTACCATAATGTGTACGTTCCTGAAATGTTTTGCATGAGAGTTCCTAGAAACTTAGTTCCTCTCGAATTTAATTTATTTAGCTTTTTTACTAAATAACTGTGATATGCAGTGGATTATACCTCCTGGGGATACGACTTAAAAAATATGCATCTTGTACTTTACCTCATAGGTGGTGTGGAAAAGAGCAATTTATACATGTGTGAAACTAGGAGAATAGATAATATTTCTGAAAATAAAAATGATTTAAAAAAATGTTCCTTCATAATTTTCTATACAGGGTGTCCAGAAATTAAGTGGCCAAATTTTAGGAGGCGATTCTACAACTAATTTTATGAAAAAAACTTCCTATAAACATGTGTCCGATTTCGCGTCTTAAGAGCCCTTTAAATATTGTGACTAAAACTAGGTTTTTTGTCATTTATTTGAAAACGGTTTGTAAAAAAAATTTGAAATTTGGTGTAAAGACTAATACGTTCAAGAATATAATATCTAATTTTTGTCAGATTTTTTGATAGCTTTCAAAAAATTTCAGAGCTTTCAAAAAATCTGAAAAAAATTGAGAAAATTTAAATAAAATAGTAAATCAGAAGAATGAAGTAGCTCTGAAAATTTTTGAAGAGTTTCTGAGAGAGGCACATTCTTGAATAAATCTTTAATATCGAGTGAATGAGCATTACATCTTCTCCAATTTTAACATCTTTAAGTTTTTCAACCAGTTCCAATGAAGTTTGTAAACTAAATTTTGATTTATAAACAATATTATTACTTAAAAACTGTGCTATCCACTTTGAGGCCTTGTATACCACCGATCCCACAAATGACAACACTGGCCTGATTGGCACGTTATCCTTATGTAACTTTGGCAGTCCATACAGCCTAGGTATTTGTGAATTCATGCAACAAAATCTCCTGATTGAAAAATCAAAAAATGCAGTATCATTATCAAAGATATCTTTTAATTTTCTTTTCAAAAGAAAATTAAAAGATATCTTGTGCCTCTCTCAGAAACTATTCAAAAATATTCAGAGCTACTTCATTATTCTGATTTACCCAATAAAAGTTGCACATCAATCCTCGAACTTGTCAGAATCTGCCTTGATCAAAATTTTTTCAAATTTAATAATTGTTTCTATCAACAAACAGAAGGTCTAGGTATGGGGAATCCCCTCTCACCACTTTTAGCAGAAGTTTTTTTGAACTATTTTGAGAATGACCTTTTGTTTGTCAATAATCCATTTAAAAATAATATTGTATTTTATCAAAGATATGTAGATGACATTCTGATCGGTTGGAAGGGTGAAAATTTTCAAGATTTCGTTAATTCATTACATCGGAGGATTGGTTGAGTTTACTCTGGAAATTGAACAGAACAAAACATTAAATTTCCTAGATCTATCGTTAACGAGAGAAGGTGAAAATTTTAAGTATAGCATTTACCGGAAGCCTACGACTACTGATCAGTAGAGGAGATTAGCCGATTCTAAAACACCCGCCAACCCGCCGGAGGAGGCTCCGCCCCCCATGTAAATTCCCCATATGACGTCATAAAATTTACCCCACCTAAATCTTTTCCCCAATTGCTCTGAAGTTTGCGGCAAAGCGTCAAAGCTTAAAAAAAACACTCGCCACCGTGAATCGAAGCCACAGTGTTTGTTTTGCGTTTTTTAAATTCGAACGACTTAGCGGTTGTGACCACCAAGCAGTTATCATTTCTTTAGTTATATATGCAACATATTTTGTAAATGATAACTTTTTGATTGCAAAGATTTAGCTGTTGTGACAATTAGACAATTAATGTAGCAAAAATACTTAACTTATTTAAAAAGTGCTTACGATTAACTTTTCACATTTAAATAAAATAAAAAATTTAAATTTTTTAAAATTTATTAATAAATATGCAATCTCGAGAAATTTAAAAAATAATTACTAATAAAATATAAAAACAAAAATAAATATAAAAAACATATTATTAAAAAAAAAATTTACAGTAAAACTAAAACAATTCTGGTTGATCTTTTGGTATATTTTTATGCCCCCAAGACAGCGTTTTAACTCCATCTGAACAGATATATCTTTTGTCATCTTTATTAGATAATGTTAATTTATTTTGAGAAATTGAAAAAATTGTGTGGTATATTGATTTATATAAATTTTTTATAAATTACTGTATTTTCAAATAAAGAGAGTTTAAAATAATTTCCACACAACTCATTCTTTACAACACAATTTTTAACACCTTTTACTTTTTTAATCCACGAATCTTTATTATACTCATTTTGTATGCTGTGAGCATAAGTTTTAGATCGTAGTCCAACAAATTCAAGCATAATTTTGCCAGCATTTTCATCTTTCATTAATCCAAGAACAGCCTTATTTTGAGGGGTTATTCCATATATATTATTTGTATTGCTACTAAACTTTCCACTCCACGTCTTTTCCAATATCATTCCAGTGAGTCACCAACTTAATATCTTTATATTTCATTCGAATCATCCTATGTCCCAAAAGTTGGCTTTTCTCAATTCTTCTTTTTATAGATGTTTTTCAATTCCATTAACATATCAAAATTTTAGTAAAGAAATTGAAAATATTCTTCACATTGCATTTAAAAATCATTTTTCAAAATTAACCATTTTTGAACATTTTCTTAAAATTAGAAGTAATTGTTTACATAAATATCTTAATAATGGATTATATTCCAAAATTGAAGATAAGATATATTTTTCGATACCATTTATTCCGAAAGTTTCTTACAAAATTAAAAATATTTTGAAAAACATTGACGACAAAATTATAGTAACTTTTAAAAAACCAACAAATTTCCAAAATATTTTCGTTAAAAACAAAGATCCCATTAGTTGTATGCAAAGAAGTGGTGTATATAAACTTGTTTGTAATTGTGGTAAAGAGTATTGTGGACAAACTGGTAGAAAAATTGCAACAAGAATTAAAGAACACTTGAGCAGTATACAACCAAATAAAACAGATTCAAATTTCGCATTGCACATTACTGATAATAATCATACGTTTGACTCTAAAAATTTTTGTTCTATTTTACATTTTTATAATAAAGGCAAAAAACTTGATTTGGCAGAAAACTTAGAAATTTGTTTTTCAAAAAGAAAAGACCTTAGCGTTAATGATATTATTAATTACAAATGCACAAAATTTTTTGATAAAATAAATTTATTATAAACTTATTATATTTTATTTTATATTTTACATCAAGATTTTATTTGTTTTACTTTACTTGTTATTTTAGTTTATAAAAAGTTTATTTTTTATAGTAATCTTTGTGAAACAAAATTTAATTTTATTTATTTATTTACAATTTTTTACATAAGTCATTTTTATATGAATTTTTTAAAATATTTTTCAAGGTAATTTCTATTAATACTTTGTTATAGTATTATTTTTATTTTTATTTAATGTTTTATAGCCTGATGATGATCTAAGGATCGAAAATGCATTAGCTATTTTTAATAAAAAAATTGTATTTAAAATAAAGGCTATAATTGAAAAGAAATTGATTTGATTTTTATAAAAGAAATACATACACCATGGACAATTATATTATTGATTTAATATCTTTTCGTTTGTCCACATTTTCCATGGTTTTCCCGAAAATACTATTATTCATTAGCTTAAAAAATTGAGTTTCAAATTCATTTTTTGAAGCCATTCTCATTTTGGTGTTTAAGAGGATAGTCGGCGAATTTTAGCGCTTGATTTTGAAATTCGCTTGATATTTGGGGTTTTGCTCATAATTTTTTTTCTATTGAAGCTTTTTTAAAATTTCTTTTTTTGGTACACAGAAGAGTCTTGTGGCTACCAATTTCTTCTTTTTTTTATTTTTGTAAGTCAATCCAAATACTCATACGGAAGCAGTAAAACGGGCTCTTTACAAAAAACGTTCGCTAAGCGGCGTTTTAGATTTTTATAAAAAACTAATTGAAATAATATGTCATTTCCAACGCTAACAATAAGTTAAGGTATAAGCGAAGAGTGTATAGACTTGTTTTTTGTTTTAAAAATATTTTTAAACTTTTCACAGCGCTCCAAAAATTAAGTAAAATTTTAAGAAATATTTGGAGCGCTGTGAAAAGTTTAAAAATATTTTTAAAACAAAAAACAAGTCTATACACTCTTCGCTTATACCTTAACTTATTGTTAGCGTTGGAAATGACATATTATTTCAATTAGTTTTTTATAAAAATCTAAAACGCCGCTTAGCGAACGTTTTTTGTAAAGAGCCCGTTTTACTGCTTCCGTATGAGTATTTGGATTGACTTACAAAAATAAAAAAAAGAAGAAATTGGTAGCCACAAGACTCTTCTGTGTACCAAAAAAAGAAATTTTAAAAAAGCTTCAATAGAAAAAAAATTATGAGCAAAACCCCAAATATCAAGCGAATTTCAAAATCAAGCGCTAAAATTCGCCGACTATCCTCTTAAGTCAATATACTCTTTAAGCCAATCTTTTTGAAAAAACTTTAAAACGCGATGATTTTTTTGTATCTTTAAACCATTATTTAAAGCCTCATTTAAATTTCGATAATAAATGATGTAATTTTGTTTATTTAATAAATTTGGAATTAATTTTGTTACATTATTTTGTTTTTTAAGTAATTTATACTTTGGAGAAACAATATTTTCGGGTAGAAATGGCAAATCGTTATGCATTTCAGTTAAAACTTCTGGATATTCAATATCGACTTCCAAAACATATCCAATTGGTGACTCGTCAGCAATCTTTGGAATATCCAAGTTAATAATATCATCATCATTTAGCCATTCAAACCCGCCCATTGGTAGATATTGTGACATTGCCCAACCATATAAATTATTAGCATCGAGATATGTTAAAAAACTAGCAGGTTTGCTTTCATCAAAATCAGACATATATTTATTATTGGCTTTGGCATACCTTAAACTGCATTGACTTATACCGCCTCTTATACCCTTTTTAATCATTTGATACATGTCAATATCCGTTATTAATTCTAATTCTATTTGCGTGCACTTAAGATCCAATTTTCAGTATAAGAAGTTGCGAGAATTCCAGGGGTTTTCTTACTTCATCAATAAAACGATTAATTGACGAAATTTCCGAAAAAACATATTTTTAACTTGCTTCTTTTTATACAGTAATATTTGTAAACCATAAACATTCCTCATGTACCGTACATATAATGCGAAATTAATTTATTACATTTTTGTGGTGATAACAGCGCTCCCTATTGTTGAAATTAAGAAAAAAAACGACTGCTACTCAATTCTATTCAAATAGTTCACAAGGGTTTCGATAGATGGCGCTACGGTCTACGCCGAAAATGCTAAGTTAGAATCTGTTTAAACTTTTAAATTTGACACATCTTTAGGACTATGGTTTAGGTAAGAAATTATAATAACTTAAGTACAATACATAATTATATAAAAGGGGGAAGGTTTGGATTAAAAAATCTCAATATATCTTGACTCAACTTTATTATATTCTAGGTGCTAACTCCGGTTTGGTTTGTCAGGTCAAACCTGAGTTAGTACCAGTATTGCGATCGATTTCGAGACCTAGTCTCATCATCAGGCATAGAATCTATAAAATTATACAATCAGTAAACGAACAACAAATAATTAAAATAACAACTTACATTGGGCGAAACTGGAATCACATTACAAAGACATTAAAGTATAAGGACTCCACCACTTATGGCATCTGATCCTGACAGGTGTTAGGTCAAGGATTGTCTGTAGATGAAAGTTGAATTTTAGTTTTTGGTTTTATTTTATTTTCTCATTTTATTTATTTTATTATATTTTTTTGATTTTTGAATTAATTTTGATTTTTGAATTAATTTTGATTTTTATTTATTTAATTTTTGTTTTTGGTTTTTGAATTTTTATTTTTTTATTTTATTTTTATTTTACTTACTCTGAAATTCGATTTTACAGGAACGAAAGGTATTGTTGTACTTTGGTGTTTGACTAGATTGTTGTTGTTAAAATTGATAAAATGTTTAAAATTGTTGTAAAATTAATTAAAATCTTAAAGCTGTTAAATAATCCTCTGTTTTTTGTAATAAATAATTTGTTAAAACTTTGTGTTAAAATTTGTTAAAAACTTGTCATAAAATATTAAAATTGTCAATAAATAAATAAAATGGTCAATAAATAATTAAAATTAAAGATGAATAGAGGTGAATGGTGCTTTATTATTGCATAAAATCAAATTTATAAAAAACAGATCTACATGTTTCAGCGATTACTCGCCATCTTCAGGATCAACTGAAAGTAATTACAATAAATATTTAAGGTAAAAGAAATTAAAAGTCGCTTACTTGTCAGTTAAAATCAAATATTGAGGAAACCGTTTAACATTGTAAATAAATCTATTTGTATTCTCAACTTAACCAGGCGATTGAATATTGATACCCCAGCAACGTGTCCAGGACAATAAAAAGAATCCTCACAATAATAATTTAAGAGGTTCTTAAAACAATTATCAAAACACGAGGAATCAGTTGATCTAACCTAAAAATTAATTATTTAGATATTTCAGCTTGTATATCGTGAGGTTCAATTTACTGTAGTGAATACACTGTTGAAAACACAATCACAATTATATGGACATTCGCTTAATAACATTTGATGGAAGATAAAAGCGATTACTTAGGATTAAATTAATTATTAGGCGTACTGTAACTGTCAAACAAATTTTTACAACCAACGAAAACATAGAGCGGCGTATTATAGACTTAACATAAATTTACGATCAATGAGTTAAGTTACGAGACCCTATATACATATATATTAAGTGAGGTGGGTGGTCTATTTGAACAAATTATCAAAGGTCCGAGTCGAGTAACACAAGGGAACTAATTTTTAAGGATACAGACAAGTTTAAAAAATTCAAAAAAGACATACTTAAGAAACATTTAACAAACATGTAGAAAACTCTTATAAAACCTTCCTGAACGTACAATAAGATCAAGGTTGAAAGCCCCAACAAACGTTATTAAGAATGGGGACAAATTCCTTGTTCATGTTGGTCTGTGCATTTAACAAACCGTTATTCTTATTACGAACCTGTCTTTGTATTTCAAGGAATTCTAACAAGTCCATTTTTAACCCTCTGAAAGGGTATTTGTGCAATAGTTTTGCATTCTTGATTTCGAACTTATGGTTGTTATTTGAAAGGTGTTCGCCGAAGTGGGATACACCATTTTTGTTTTTTATATGTTCGTTTATTCTAATACAAAGTTTTCTACATGTTTGGCCTATGTAAAAACAATTACAATCGCTACATTTTAAATGGTATATACCACTTTGGTTCAAAGGATCAGTTCTTTGTTTGTTTTGTACTAAAAAGTTTTGGGTCTGATAATTACTCTTAAATGCAATTTTTATCTTTGGATCATGTTTGTTAAAAATGTTGGAAATTTTTGAAGAAATAGGGCCCAAGTAAGATATTCCGAAATAGTGTTTATCGGATAAGTCTTCTACTACTGTGTAAGCTAAGTCCCTTGTCATTCTATATGTGAATTTTTTATGAAGTTTATCTATCAGACTAATTGGGTATCCATTCAATATAGCGAGGTGTTTAATTGTGGATATTTCCCTTTCTCAAATAGGATTCCAGAACACAGTAAAAACGCAATAAGATCTAGGATTTTGAATGATGAGATCAAGAACCATTACCAAGAACTTAATAGGGTAAACATTAAACTCAAAATCGTTTACGACAAACTACTACAATTCCAAGAAGACCTTTCAATCAACGAACTCTACAATGATATGGACCCAAGGATATCTGAGGCTTCGTTAACAAAAAAGAAAAACATTAACAGAAAATTGGATTGGTTAAGAAGAAAAGAAAGAAAGAAGATCAAACAAGAAAATGATTCGAGACTACAATTGTCACAGGTATCGGGCCATGTATTTCATGAAAATGTTATGAACCTTTCGAACGTTAATTTTTCTATTTCTGAACTAAGAATCCTTAATAAAGGACTCAAACATTCTTTTCATTTAAATAAAAAATTAGACCATGAAGTACTAACACTTGATGTAGATAGAATTTTAAACTCTAAGATTATTGACAACAAATGTAAAACCTTGATAAGATCAGATATAATTTCAGCTCTTAACAAGGTTGATTTAGATGCAGATACAGATCCAGACTTAGACATATTATTAGACATTAAAGACAAAATCAAGAAAAATAACTTAATTTGTTCAAAGGCAGACAAGGGCGGTTGTGTAGTTCTACTACCGAAAGACCAATATGTAGAAAAAGTAATCAAGTTCATAACAGATAATAATTTCCAGAACATTAGGAAAGACCCAACTAACAGCTTTGTTACGAAACTAAAACAGGTTGTGAAGGAGAATATTGACAATGTTAAGATTTTTGCAGATAATTTTTGGAGAATGATCCCATCTAATCCCAATGTGCCAAAGTTGTACGGACTACCAAAAATACACAAACCAAACCACCCCATAAGACCAGTGGTGTCCTTCATTAATACACCCTCTTATAACCTAGCCAAGTTCCTGAATGACTTAATTAGGACACTAACAGACTTTAAACCTAAATTCGCAGTTAAAAATTCTCTAGTTTTTTGTGAGTACCTTAAAGATATTACTATTGATGACCAATCTATCATGACTTCTTTTGATGTTACAAATCTCTTTACAAGCATTCCCAAGAATGAAACGATCTCCTTGGTTTCTGACCTCTTACTTGAACGTAAAGTAGTCGATGAACTGCGACAAAGCATTATTAACTTACTTACCATCACTTTAGAACAAGATTATTTTGTTTTTGATGATGTTTTTTATAGACAGACTGATGGTCTGGCTATGGGTAACCCCCTTTCTCCCTTGCTTAGTGAGATTTTCATGGACAGATTTGAGACTAACCTCTTCAACTCAATTAACAATCACACCAAGAACATAATTTTCTGGAAAAGGTATGTCGATGACATTTTTGCCATTTGGAAAGGGCCGAGAGAAAATCTTTTGAATTTCTTAGGTTTCCTCAATTCATTACATCCTAACATCGATTTCACGATTGAAGTGGAAGAGAATAGGAAACTCAATTTCTTAGACATTACAATCTCAAAAAGTATAGATAATTCTTTAAATTTCGATGTTTATCGAAAACCAACCCAAACCTCGAATCTGATCCATGCCAGTTCATTTCACCATTTCACGCAAAAAACTTCAAGCTTTAACAGCTTAGTTTACAGAGCACTAAACTTACCACTTACTAAGCAAGGTAGAGAAAGGGAAATATCCACAATTAAACACCTCGCTATATTGAATGGATACCCAATTAGTCTGATAGATAAACTTCATAAAAAATTCACATATAGAATGACAAGGGACTTAGCTTACACAGTAGTAGAAGACTTATCCGATAAACACTATTTCGGAATATCTTACTTGGGCCCTATTTCTTCAAAAATTTCCAACATTTTTAACAAACATGATCCAAAGATAAAAATTGCATTTAAGAGTAATTATCAGACCCAAAACTTTTTAGTACAAAACAAACAAAGAACTGATCCTTTGAACCAAAGTGGTATATACCATTTAAAATGTAGCGATTGTAATTGTTTTTACATAGGCCAAACATGTAGAAAACTTTGTATTAGAATAAACGAACATATAAAAAACAAAAATGGTGTATCCCACTTCGGCGAACACCTTTCAAATAACAACCATAAGTTCGAAATCAAGAATGCAAAACTATTGCACAAATACCCTTTCAGAGGGTTAAAAATGGACTTGTTAGAATTCCTTGAAATACAAAGACAGGTTCGTAATAAGAATAACGGTTTGTTAAATGCACAGACCAACATAAACAAGGAATTTGTCCCCATTCTTAATAACGTTTGTTGGGGCTTTCAACCTTGATCTTATTGTACGTTCAGGAAGGTTTTATGAGTTTTCTACATGTTTGTTAAATGTTTCTTGAGTATGTGTTTTTTTGAATTTTTTTGAATTTTTTAAACTTGTCTGTATGCTTAAAATTAGTTCCCTTGTGTTATTCGACTCGGACCTTTGATAGTTTGTTTAAATAGACCACCCACCTCACTTAATATATATGTATATAGGGTCTCGTAACTTAACTCATTGATCGTAAATTTATGTTAAGTCTGTAATGCGCCGCTCTATGTTTTCGTTGGTTGTAAAAATTGTTTGACAGTTACTGTACGCCTAATAATTAATTTAATCCTAAGTAATCGCTTTTATCTTCCATCAAATTATTAAGCGAATGTCCATACAATTGTGATTGTGTTTTCAACAGTGTATTCACTACAGTAAATTGAACCTCACGATATACAAGCTGAAATATCTAAATAATTAATTTTTAGGTTAGATCAACTGATTCCTCGTTTTTTGATAATTGTTTTAAGAACCTCTTAAATTATTATTGTGAGGATTCTTTTTATTGTCCTGGACACGTTGCTGGGGTATCGATATTCAATCTCCTGGTCAAGTTGAGAATACAAATAGATTTATTTACAATGTTAAACGGTTTCCTCAATATTTGATTTTAACTGACAAGTAAGCGACTTTTAATTTCTTTTACCTTAAATATTTATTGTAATTACTTTCAGTTGATCCTGAAGATGGCGAGTAATCGCTGAAACATGTAGATCTGTTTTTTATAAATTTGATTTTATGCAATAATAAAGCACCATTCACCTCTATTCATCTTTAATTTTCATTGCATACGGAGGCACATCTCTAATTATTATATTTTATCTTAGACCGTTCAATTAATTCAAGACGAACAATGATTTTTTCGTTCCTAAAGTTAACCAGCTCTCCGTTTTGATCCAAAAGTCTAATTGTTATATTATCAATGGTTTTCGTATTTACTGATAAATATGAGATATTATTAGGTTCAATATTTATGGCAAATCCGGGATCTACCGATGGAAAAAACTCACGCAACGTATGACCCGATTTATCATCGTAATATGACCCCGAAATAATATTACATTCAATTCTCACACTTGAAACTTTAATTATTTCAACCGGTTGATCAGAAACGTGCAATTTGTTGGCTTGAAGAATTTGTTTACCCGAAAATCCCAATAGTCTTCCTATCGAATCTGCTGGTTGAAAATCCACGTTATATATACTAAATAATTCGCACTGTAAAGTATTATTATTCGGTTTTAGGCTAAACTTGTCCGGATCTGGAGCGTTTTTGGGCATCAGCGGGCAAATTTAAATGTCGTCGCAAATATTTTTCTATATCAGTTATTTCGTAGGAACCGGTTGGGATTGTAATTGATGACGATCCAAAATAAAACTTATTACAACCTTCTTCTATGTTAGGTATCGTATTGAACGTATGAAATGCAATAAGCCCCAAACAATATTCGGCAGAATTCAGCTCAATTGGTGGGTAATAGTTTCTACTTAAAAGAGACGTGTTACCTGTTAAGGTGAAGCGTTCTGGGAGTTATTTGCTGAAGCTAGAAAAGGTCTACCTTGACATAACCTGTTTTTGTAAAATTTATTTCCGTGCAGTTATAAATCAGTTTCCTTGGGTATATTATTACTATATTAAAATAATAATATTTATTACAGGCTGTAATGTATTACTTACCCCAAAACATTGTACTTAAGGGGTTAGGCCACTCAAGGATTTTAAAAATATTGAAATTTTAAAACAGTCACGGATCAACTTAAAATCGGTTAGAAAAGAAGTACAGGAGCAGGATATTAATGTGGAAGGCCAATTGTATGGTACAGGCATCGCAGATTGAAGGTAGGTACATAAAAAAAACTTTGAAAGCGTTTTTTCCGAAACAACATTTCTCAAATCGGTCGGATTCCTAACTCATACAATTCTTTACCTATTGACTTCAAAATTTAACTGTATATTCAAAATTACATTCTCTATAGAAATACGTAGGATTTTTTTATTATATTGAATAGATCTTTTGTTGTAGGTAAATTTATAGCGATTTTTCATGGCATTTTTTTCTTTTTTACTTCAGAAGGGCGCCGTTTTTGCAAAAATCAATATATTAAAAAAATCCTACGTACTTCTATAGAGAATGTAATTTTGAATAAACAGTTAAATTTTAAAGTCAATAGGTCAAGAATAGTATGAGTTAGGAGTCCGGCCAATTTGAGAAATATGGTTTCGAAAAAAATACTTTCAAAGTTTTTTTATGTACCTACCTTCAATTTCCGATGCCTCTACCATACAATTGGCCTTCCACATTAATATCCTGCTCCTGGGCTTCTTTTCTAACCGATTTTAAGTTGATCCGTGCCTGTTTTAAAATTTCTTTTTTTTAATCCTAGAGTGGCCTAACCCTTTAAGCAATTATGCAAGTACAAAATAACACACACTGGTCAATAAAAGATAAACACAATTTTTAAACACAAAAAACTTGATCCAAACAGAGCCGCGGTTACTAAAACCGATAAAAATTAAATCGGCGTAAAAATCTGTTATTACTTTTTCCTCCATATTTTTTTCAAATTTACGTCAAAATAGCGCCATCTATCCGTAGTCGAAATTCCCAATACGTATTAAATTTCTGATATCTATCGTGATTGTACATTATTTCGCTACCCCCAAAATAATTTTGAATTTCTTTAGGTGGTGCTAAGTTACCAAAACTGTCAAAATATTTAACAGTACTGCCTTGCTTTTTGTATGCTACCCAATGGGTTCCGGGTCCCGAGTAATTATCCATATTCACAATTCCACTTTCTCCAAAAAATGGTTTATTCTGTAATTTATCTCGCATAAAAACACCTCTAAAGAATTTAATCTTATTTTGTTTATTAAATTTTAAACTGTCCACATCACTAAGTCCTCTGCGGGGTAGCTGACTTAAAAGTTTTTTGAATTACGAAAACAAATTCCAAATCCCTTTCGATATGGCTTTAAGTAGAGTCCTGTTCCTTTTTTCCCCAAGCCCAAGCTTCCATTGTTTTATTATGTCGTTCCGCTTCTTCAAGTATTTTTTGAGGCTGTTTTCGTATCCGAAACTGCTCTAGCAATTGCAGCTGTACCTCCAGCCAAACTTCCCAATGCACTAAGTCCAGCGAAAATGAGGATAAGCGGCAAAACTCCTCCAGTTTTGGGTATCGGAATAATACGTGGAGTTTTTATCTTTTTTCTTCCTCCCACATCGCGTACAGCAGCCCTAGCCGCGGCTAATGCAATATTGGTCCCCTCCTTTAATAAGACTTGTGTTTGCTTACTTTTATTGTTTTTATGTTTGAGTCCTTTAATTGCATATTTTGCTTTTGTTACAACACCACCAATAAAAGAATGATTTTTGGCATTTTTGTTACAGGATCTTATACCCATACCCAATTTTCGTTTTACTTTCATAGCCGATGCTACAGCCAAGGCACTCGCTTTTTCACCAAATTTTGCGTCTTTTGATTTAAATCTCTGCCATGCAGCCTTTTCTAGAACTTTATCTGCCTTATGACGCTCACCCAAATCCATGTTTGGAGAATAGGAAATATCATCTTCTTTACAAGCCGCGTCCAAAGGATTTACGCCGAGGTCTTGTCGATTTAATCTTTCCTTCAATTTTGTACCAGGTCCGCAATACTGATACCCGGGAATATGCAACTCAATCGGTAATTTATTTATTAGCGAGTTGGTGATTCCTTTTCCAACGTGTGAAGCCATTTGAGAGTATGATAGGTGCGGATAAATCCGGTATTAAAAGAAACTCCATTTTAGCTTTACCAACCATAAGTTCGATCAAAACTTGTTGTGTTATTTTCCTTTGCCTAGCTTTAAAAGCTCCAGATACCCTTACCCCGGACACTTTAAATATTGCGATATTTTTTAGCACGTCTCCAAGGATTTGCCAGGTAACCTCTGACCCCGTATCTACTAAAGCATTAAAACTTTTCCCAGCAATACTTATTGAAATTACTGTAATGCGCGCATCTGACATTTTATGGTTAAAATCACAGTCAAATAAAAATTCTTCGGATCCGTTACTATTTATAATGGCTCCTTTGGATAAAAATCCTGCCAACGGAGCAGTAAGGCAGGACTTGCCTAGTTTTCCGGCAATGAATCTGAGGGCTTCTCCTCACCTCCTTGTAGTGCGTTCTCCTCAGGCAATTCATTTCCCGACTCTATTTCTCCCAAAAAAGTAATCCTTCTTTCCCTATGCTCAGAGTTTCGATTATTTTGCGAACCTGTATATCTGTCCCTAAACCGATTTTCATTAAAATTTTCTTTTCTATAAATTGATGCCCTAAATCGTGAGCTTTCTGTGCCTTTTAATTCAGTTCGTTGGTAATAATCCGCTTGTCGTAGTCTGTTTATGGCATCTTCCACGGTAGTTACCCCTATGAGTACCGACAATATTATTGGTGGATAATGACGCGCAATTATTGATATGAGAACCCCTTCCGGATAAGGTGGTTCATAATATCTCCCTAAAGCTATATATTTCATGAAATGTTCCACGTAGTTCCCCAGATTTCGCGAGTATCTAGCGTTCTCTAGTTTTTGCTTGTATTGGATCTGTCTAGTTTGATTCCAAAAATGATTCAAAAACTCTGCCTTGAATGTATTAAAATTTTGAAAAGAGTTTAAAAAGATGTTTGACCATAACCGTGCCTTGCCTTTGAACAATTTTAAATACATTTTAAATTGGTTAAAATCAAAATTATATTGCAGCAATATTATTTCAACAGTGTTAATGAACTCAACTGGGTGAGTATTTTAATCTTCGTCGCTAAAAACTGGGAAATACTCTTTTGGATCCCATAAAAAAGGCGTAACATTATTTTGATATCCAGTATTACTGTTCATGTTGCTATTACAATTATTTACATTACGTGAATTTCTTAAATAGTCACTGGGTTCATTTCCAACATTATAAAAATTTACAGTATCTAAATTTAATAAATTTTTTCTGATTTCACTATCTTGAAATAAGGGATTTCTGTTCCCATCTAAATTATTATGCTTATTCAATGAAATTGATGATTTACTTTTATCCCCCATAGCTGGGGGTGTGTTTAAATCTACCAAGTTACATTGCAATTTTCCCAAATTCCTATCAGTAATTTTTGTTTTTTTATTTTTTTCAGTAACACCTAATCTTAACTCGGGTTTGTTGCCCTTATTTGAAATTATATTTAATCTACCTAACTCTGTCTCTTTACATTTTTCAATAGCAAACTTAACCGCATTGCTTATTAACTCATCTAGCTCTTCCTTAGATTTAGGTAACTTCACGTTTTCCTCGCAGATTTTATCATGCTGTGCGGTGAGTAAATAATTTGAACATGCGTTACCTTCATTTTCTGAATCATAATATGGAGTTGGTGGTGCCGGAGGAATTCCAAACGCTGCGAGTGTTAGAGCTGGTCCCTGCTCGCCCGTGGTCCCCGTTGTTCGATTTTCGACCTGCGGCTGGTCCTCGTTCCCGTCCGTGCTCCCTGCCTCCAACATATTTTTCGCTTTACCCTCTTCTCTGGTTCTACTTCTGGTAACTCTCTTCTTGCACCCATCTTGTGCAAAATTTGGGCTGCGATCTATTGGCATTTTATTTGCTGTTGTTGTGGGCCTATCTTGAGCGCCAAGTTGTAAAGGATTCGATTTTAGGTTCAGCCACAACAAATCAAAACAAAACTGCTTTGCCAGACGTTATTCTTTATTTTCACAATTTGGTAAATGTACAATTAATCAAAGAAAAAAACCTCTAAGTAACAATATAACTTCTAAGTAGGTCTTACTTGGTGCACATTTACGATCAAAAACTAACGCGAAATGAACGACCAACAAAGTCATTTCTAGAAATTATTAACATTTGGTCAACACATTCAAAACTGTAGTTCATGGTTTATCAAAAACAACGTCTGCAACACACCCTACATCACACAACGCGCCTATCAAGTTGCCCGTTACAGTACTTCATAAAAATAATTACGAGCCTTTCCTTTCAATTTTAATTTCATTAAATTAAAGGCTTGAATTTCATTCCAACCAAGACATTTTATTATTGTTTTAATTTCTGCTATAAAAATATTTATATCACTATTACTGAAAAATTTTCTATCATATTAATATCAAACTTTAAATTATAAAAATTACTGAATTATTATCAAAAGATTTAACATTTGAATTTTCTACACTTTGAAAATCTTCACTATTAATATCCATGTTTATTGTAATTGATATAAAATATTAAAACAAAAATTCCAGAAACTATAACTTCGATTGTACAACTATAATTTAGAAAAAGAAATCCAAGTCTCTGTCAATTCTATAATTACAAGTATCAAATGATTTTAATTTATCTAATTCAAATCTAATAATAAAAAAATTACACTGCAAATCAACAAATCTACAATATCTAATTAATTAAATAAACAGATATTTAATTTAATTTATTAACTATTACTACTATATCATTTCTTTTCGAAAGATAAGGGAATTCACACATGTTCTAATCCATAAATTAAAAAAAAATACTACTAATTACAGTTATCCAAAACAATACCACAACAAACAATATGATGTGAAAAAAAATCGTCAAAAATACCAAAAATGAAATATAATTCAAAAAAAAAATTAAAGATTTTACACACCAACAAAGAAGAAAAATTTTTACATCCTGTGCCAATGTAGGCAACGGTGGAATGTAAAAATCCTACCGACTGCGCCAATGTAAATCTTACGTCGACCCTCAGCTTAAAACCCTTGTTGGTCTTTATTATTTTATTTGTGTTATTTAAAATAATATTTATTAAAAAGAAAGATGACCGAAAGTACGTTAATTAAATGAATAATTAATGGGTTCTTTTTTTTAGCAAGCAAAAAGCGGATTTCGACAAAAGTTATTTGGTAAACTGGACCACTAAGCTATTTCGTGTAAAAAAATGAATATAACCAATCCAATAACGTATTTATTAGAGAATATGCAGGGCCAACCCATAAAAGGAGCATTTTACTCGGAGGAATTACAAAAAGTTAAACATGAAGATTCATATCTCGTTGAAAAAAATATTAGAAAAAAGAATGATAAAGTGTTTGTCAAGTGGCTCGGCCTTGATAAAACTCATAATAGCTGGATTAGCAAAAATAATGTTTTGTAAAGGAGTGTTGAACTTAATACTTTTAATTTTATTAAATTTAAATAATTTATTATGATAAATAATATTAAAAACAAAAAATGTTTACTTACCGTGCTTTATTTTAGTTAGTAAGTTATGGTGAATAAATTTAAAAAATAAAAAAAATAAATAAATTTAAATATGCATTTATTTATAAAAGACAAAAATAGTACCTAGATTAATTTTAAATATAAAAATTAAACCTTAAAATAAAAGAAACATATTTAATACAAACGATTTGTGTGCAAACTTAAATTTAAGAGATCCTGAATTTTTTTCTTTAAAAATGAATTAAACTTAATATACACCTCGCACAAAAATGGCCGAACATCCTCATTCTGATCCTCATTGATTTGTGCCAAAATATCGGAATTCTGGACCTCAAACCGATTATCATTCACGACCCTGCTGTATACTTGGTGGAGGAAGTCCTCGAAGGGCTGCCAATTTCGGAGACCCACACTGTTGAACCTCTCCAGATAAAATAGAACTATGTCTTGCAGATTTTGGAGTGACTGCACCCCCAGATAGAAACATATTTTCTCGTCCCCATCAATCCTCTTCAACTGGGCCCAGTTGCTTTGGATGTTCACCACGTACTCGGTGAGGTTGATAACATCTTCCCCCTTACTGTTGATAGTATTTATCACGTTCGGCACGAAGAATACTAATTCGTTAAAGGTGCTATGATTGAACCGAACAACATTTTCGTACCCAGTTTTCGACATTAGAACAACTGGCTGGAAGCTGTTGAAGAGATCCACTCCAAATCTAATAACCTTCGATCCGGAGATGTTAAGTGGGTAGACTTCCTCAAATAACAGCCTCCTAGTTTCATATTTGATCCCATAATCACCGGATTTGGGTTTTTTTGAGCTGTGGTGATGGGAACGCTTTTTCTGCATCGGCATCAATTTTTTGCAGCTGGGATGGTGTTAACTGCCAATCGTCCTGGAGGAATGAGGATGGTTCCCAAATCTTCAGCTTCCCTTCTTTTGCATTGGAAGTTAAGGGCCTTGGCTTGTAGAATGGGTTGAAGTTGAATTTGGGCATCTTTTTTGACACTTTTGAATTCTTCTTGAACATTCTGCTGACTGTTGCTTGTTGGTTGCCGTTGCACAATACAAATTGGAACTATTTTATGCATTGTAAATGTTCAATATTTATATTTATTTTTTGCAAGATTGCAATTTAATCACCATTTCATTTCACCCATACACATAATAATAAAAAAATGAGTAAATAATAAAAATTTCACATATGCGTAAGATGAATAATTCACAATTATTGGAATGAAGATTTTTAGTATATCCCAATTAATTATAATATGTATTTAATATTACAAATTATTAAAAAATATTGATTTTTTTTACATCATTTTGAAATGTATGCATTTTACACATGGCTGCAAAGTTCAATGAAATATTTTTTTTTGCTGATTAAGATGTTAAATTACCACAGCATTTCAACACGTTGGAAGTTACCTTTTATGCTCTACGTTTACATTATTTTAAGATGGATGCATTTTATTGTCAGCTAATACCTAATACATAGTCAATGCTGATTAGGAATTGAATTGTCTCTTATTTATTTAGTGAACTTATCACTCTTATATATTCATTTAATTAATAAAAATATGTTTTTATTTTATTTTAAGTTTCCGTAATATCTTGTTGAGAAAATATGGTTAAGCAGATTTCTAAAGTGTTTTAAAAACTCAGCAAGTCTTACTGTTAACATTTACAAATATATTGCATATCTAACTAAAGAAATGATAACTGCTTGGTGGTCACAACCGCTAAGTCGTTGGAATTAAAAAAACGCAAAACAAAGAATGTGGCTTCGATTCATGGTGGCGAGTGTTTTTTTTAGGCATTGACGCTATGCCGCAAACTTCAGATGGCGCCACTTCAATTAGTAACTAAAGCTACCGATTCGCAGAGGGCAGCACTTGTCAATACTTACTTAAGTAGGTAACCAATCAACCAATTAAAGTATATCAAACAAAATGTAGATGGGATTGATGGACTCATATATCGAATACTTACGCTATTAGATCGTAGAGGGCAGCACTTGATTAATTCATATTTACTTAATTAGCGGAGGGTTAACCAATAAGAGACACTGGGTGGGAGCATTAATTAGGAAAATGGCCGAAATTATCGAGGGGGGATCTGGGTGGGGAGGCTTGGCCAATCAGAGCAATTGAAGGTGTGGAAATTTAAGGGTGGGGGCCAATCAAAACAATAGGAGGAGGAGTTAAGGTGGGACAGGAGGCCAATCAGAGCAATTGTGGGAGGGATTTAGGTGGGGTAAATTTTGTGACGTCATATGGGGAATTTACATGGGGGGTGGAGCCTACTCCGGCGGGTTGGCGGGTGTTTTAGAACGGCTAATCTCCTCTACTGGTATTTTATTTCATAAATAGCTAACGTTTCGCCGAGCATGCGCCGGCTTCTTCAAAACTACAACAATATTACAATAATTATGATTTACATTTAAAATGAATAAATTAAATAAGTTAAAATAAAACAATGATTTAACAGGTTAAATTTTTCAATACTACGACCACAAACTCACCTTTGATGAGTCAAGTAACAACAAGTCAATATAATAATATTAACATCCATGGACAACTTACTACAATACAAAATTAAGGAGTGCGACCGTCTCACGTGTCTTACTTTAATTAAGTGCTCAGCGATATGCCTTAACAAAGAGTAAACATTAGAAAAGTAGAGTTCCAACTCCAGAAATTTTCACAGTAGACCATAAATGTCAAAAACTTGTTTACATATACAGTGTGTCACATATTTAAAAAATTTATAAACTAGTATGTCATTAACAATTATTTAAGAGATTAAAATACATGTTACTAAGTTTCTCGGTATCGCACCTAAAATTAACACATCTATGTTGTTGTATGTGCAACATCTCGCTGATCAACCGCTTATGATAGTTGTTCTCGACATCTAGAACTTACACTTTCTCAAAATTGAAATTGTGCTTAGCTACTAATACATGGCGCGATAGTGCTGTAATTCCATCTTCAGACAAGTTATGTTGTTTACAACTGTTTTTGTGTTGTTGTATTCTTTTACTTAAATATTGTTTTGTCTGACCGATGTAACACAGTTCATAATCCAGACACGGTATCTTGTAAATAACATTAGAAACCATCTTTTGTGGTATCTTATCTTTTAATTTGGAATATATTTACTCAATCGTAAGATCATTATATGGAGCTAGCTTTATGTTAAAATCTGTGACTAATATTAGGAACGTTAACAAATCTACTGTAGATTAAATTTTCCTTTGTATTTTTAGACAACTCAATAGACCTTGTACCATAAAAAATTGTGTTAATTAGCCTTAATCGGGTAATGATTATCTATTAAAATAGCTTTAGCTAATTCGAAATTTTCTTTGTGATATTTTGGCTGACTTAAAGTTAATATCTTGTATTTAAATTGTTTCACAATTCCTATCCTCTGTGATAAGGGGTGGCATGAATGAAAACTTAAACAACGATTGGAGTTTATGGATTTCCTAAACCAATTGTATTCAATTTTGTTATTATTAGTTCTAGTCAATAATACATCTAGAAAAAAAAGTTGGTTATCTTTTTCTACTTCACATGTAAAGACAATTTTGTTATGAATGCTATTGAAAGTGTCTAGTGTTAGTTGGACTTGATCTTTAGGAATTATCAAAAATATATCGTCAACATATATCTTCATTAATGGGATATGGAAGGGTGTAAGTTCGTCTGCTCTCTGTAAGATGTAGTTCATAACGATTTCAGCTAGGATGGGGGAGGCAGGGTTCCCCATTGCTGACCGTCTTACACCGGTTTATTACCCGGCTGCAAACCCGGTAGAGCGAAAAAACACAGACATGAAAACTCAGTTAGCAATTTTGGCCACGAATCAGCACGACAGCTGGCCTGACAAACTACCGAGCATCAGGTTTGCCATTAATACTTCCGTCTGTGAGTCGGTGGGAGAAACTCCGGCCTATATTACATTCTCCCGAAAACTACGAACTCCAGATGACGTCACAAGAGATCTCCGATCAATTGTCTTATCTGAAGATTTACCCGAAGAACTACGCCAATACCTGATGTGCCATGTCGACACCTTAAGCCCAACATGCAATGCGCTGCGTTGCAACGTCGCAGAACCTCGGCCAAGACCCGCCAGTTAGTTCTCCCAGAGCGCTTCCACCGTACAGTCGATCCCGTTCGATACCGTGATACCTGTAGAGTGACACAATATAATTATTCTTTGTTAAAAAACCACAATTGGTGTTTATTTTCTTGCCCTCTATTCTAACTAGCCGAGCTACAATAGCATTTTGGGTCCTAGTCTGGAGCCATATGTGTTTGTATATTTAGATGACATTATCGTTGCCACACCTGATTATGATTTACACTTGAGGATTCTAGAGAAAGTTTACCGAAGACTAAGAGAAGCTGGACTTGTTATTAATCCTGAGAAGTGTGAATTTTGTCTGCCTTCATTATCATTTTTGGGATTCATAGTTGATCGGGAAGGTTTGAGAACTAATCCTGATAAAGTTTCTGCTATTAATTTTCCAATACCCAAGACTGCGACTCAAGTAAAACGCCTGATTGGTTTAGTTTCTTGGTAGCGGCGGTTTTTCAAGTATAGCTTCACCTATAATCGATTTGATTAAAGGCAAGAAGGAAACCAAACCGATTCAATGGCAACTAATTTTTACTACCTTAACTCACGAACCAACTGAATCAATCTGAACAGCCCAAAGGGATCTAAATACTTTTAGTAACAACAAGAAGTTTGGGTACTACTTTGAAAAAGCTGTAAATGAATTAAAAAACTCGGGCGCAAGTGTAACATAAAAGGAAAAGTTGAATTGTATATTAAATACTTTCCTGGAATCTTACATTTATAGGGGATTTAATTGATTCATTAAAAGACACGGATCAAACAGCAGAATACGTGAAAAATAAAATTCAAATGGCAGAATTGAAAAACAAAAGGGATGAACGGTGGAAGGAACTCAAGTGCATTTATGGAAAACAAGAAAAGGAATTGTTTTAGTTGTGGTAAAATGGGTCACATACAAAGAAACTGCAAATATGGCAACCAAGAGTACACTCGCAGAGGAACAGGGCGTTCATCTAGAGGCCAAAGTGGTTCTAGAAGGAATTGCGACAGAGGACGCGGTAACCAAGGCGGCTACAATAGATCAGCTGCAACGCCTGCAACAAACGTTCAACAAAGACAGAAGAGCGATGAACGGAATTGCGCGTGGATTACAACAGTTGCAGATCTTGCGGCGCTAAACACAGAAATAAGTAATGTAGATTTAAATGAAATCAAATGGAATTTATATAGCGGCTGTACGGATCATATAATTAATGAAGATAAATATTTTGAAAATTATAAATTACTTAAAGAACCAGTATATGTTTATTTAGGTGATAATAGAATTGTAAAAGCTACTAAGATAGAAAATGTTTTAAGTTTTTTTAATGCGTTTCGTAAACAAAATCTAGTTGAAATGAAAAATGTATTTTATGTTAAAGATATGAAGTTAAACTTAATTAGTTACAGTAATATACATGAGAATAATAAAATCGTTTCAAAAGGTAACATGACAAAAATTATTGATAATTATGATAAAACAACTGCGCTAGCCATTACCAACAGAACTTGAAACTGAATTTATGAAATCTAAAAATTGTGTAGAAAGTAAGATGCATAATATTCCGTTTACAAACAATAGATAAAGAGCTAAAGAGATTTTAGAAATTGTACATACTGATTTTTGTGGACAACAGGCTTTAAAGGTGAAAAGAATTTTGTTTCTTTCATTGATGATTACAGTGAAATTATAGTTTTTGATATCGATAACGCCACAGTCGGGGCACCATTAACGACGCAGCAGTTTCTTCCTCAAAGGAAACAAATTAATTGATTAACTATTTTAATTCAAAATTAAATAAAATTTTGAAATTAAATTGGGAAATATCAGATAAGGAAAAATTTAATATAATTCTCGAAAACAGCAAATTTAAGCGAAGTAGCTAGTTCTTCTACAGAAGCCGATTTTCTTGATTTTGCTCCTCAGGTAGAACTTTGCAACTCCTAACGAACCGAGAACGGTGGAGTGTTTTCTGCATTACTGCAGTTACGATTTTTGTCTCGTTTAGATATTATGAACGGTTTTGAGTGAAAAGAGAGACATAAAATATCTAACGAGTCAACTACGCCATTTCGTAAGTCAATAACGTTTGCTTTATTTAAAACCCTGTATTTACTTTTAATTACAGATCTGAACACGTGGAAATAGTACCATCACCTAATGATTTTGGCTATGGTGGAAATCATTTTTCAAATTGAAAGTTAATGAATAAAAGGTAATTAAATATTTTATAATCTATATCACATTGCTAACGAAAATTTAATTTTGATGATGGGAAACGTATAGTGGATCTAAAAAATTTAATGATAGAACTATTACTGTTTCTACATTTTGGATTATTTTCCAGCTCTGGAGCTAATATTACAGTAGAAAAGGTTTTTCATCAAAAGTGGTACTTTCCTGTAACATGTGTAGGGCATTTAATGAAATATTCACAGAAAACATTTTTTCTGAGAAAACGAATATTAACCCTACACTGCGCAATTTTTTTTTTACTGAAAAAATATGTTTCATATGTGGTTTTTGCCTGTAAATATGGGAAAAATAATAAAAAAAAACTTTTTTTAATATTTTTGTTTTTATTGCAAAAAAATTACATGTATCAGATATGCTACATTGCGCTGTAGTAGTACCCTGACGGTACTACTCTTATAGTATCCTAAGAGGTATGGAATTTCAGAAAACAATTATTATTTTTGTTAAGACACAAGTGCACACTACATTTTGAGCATTTTATTAAAGAAAATGAATTACATCCGGGAAGTTTACATCGTTGTCTCGTTTGATCACGGATTGGCCAATGACTGCAGGAATCCTGTCGCACATCTTTTGGTGGTATATAGGCCGTCGTTGCAGAGCGTTTCTTTTTTTCTTGAATGCTTTTTTCGAGGTCACTTGGCCGCCCTCTTTTAGTGGTAGACGGATTTGCCTGATTACATAAACAATACGGAATTCTGCTAAGGGTAAATACTTTTCCAATCGATCAGTGCTGATTTTTCTGTATAATAACCAGGAATTTATTATGGTCATGTCGACAAGATGATAGAATAAACGCAAGTACCATTTCTTAGTACGCATTCATATTTTGTAACGTCCGATCAATCCATCGAGTAAGTCAACACCACCCATGTGTCTGTTGTATTCTTTCACGAGGTTGGGGCAGGGGATATCGACCTGCTTCTTGACTTTCTTGTCGAAGCGCTTTACTTGTGACAAGGGTAATTGTCCAGTGAATGATGATATGAGTGTGACTATTTTATTATCTTTCCATACTACAGATGAGATTTCTACACCTTCAATATCGGCCACGAATTCTTGGGAACTCCCACGTTTCTCTTTTGCCATTTCTTTCTCACTGGACAGTTTGCAGTTTGGAATTCTCGGTCTTCTCACAGTACCAAGGCAAAGTATTCCACACTTAGCCAAGTAAACAGCTAACGGAATTGACGAGTAAAAATTATCGAAATATAACCTGTAGTTTTGATTGTGAGGTACATTTCTGCATAAACGCATGACGATGTTGGCACTTGATCCTAAATCAGGTTCATTTGGATCTCTGTACTTTGGATTATTTTCATCGCCAGTAAATATTTCGAATTTATATGAAAACCCATCTGTTCCGCAAAGTACATACAGTTTGTATCCCCATTTATGAGGCTTTGCAGGTAAATATTGTTTTATGTAGTGTCTGCCCTTAGTAGCACACAACTGTTCATCAACACATAGATATTGTTGCAGTGGAACAGATTGAAACCTATCATTCAATTTATTTATCACAGGTCGTAATTTGTGTACTCGGTCATGATTGGGATGATCCCTTGGTTTCATCTCTGAATTTTTATTGAAATGTAGAAAACGCCTGATTTTTACAAATTTGTTATAGCTCATGGTTTCCCTAATCTTGTCGAAACCCAGCGTGGATGACCAATAACTTCTGACATTAGGCATTTTCACCAAAGACATATGAATACAAATACCAAGAAATTGGTTTATATCCTGCTCTGTTATATTGGCAGGGCTACTGGCATCTTTTTCTACAGAAAACAAATTTGATTCGTCCACTATTAGCGACATGAGCTCCTTATCAAAGAAATACTTGAAAAAAGATAAAGGAGTACACAGATTTTGAATATCGGGTGGAAGATTTATGCTTCCACGAAAAGTTACAGCGTCGCTACTGAGTATCAATTTTTTTTTCCGCCATAAAATATTCTTATACTTTTCTTTCAGCTCCTTTGCTTCTTTCTTGGGATTCCTCATAAACTGCTCCAAATCCCCATTCTCTCCAGTATCCTGGTTTTCGTGTTCTTCTTCTGACCCTTCATCGACTTCTCTACTCCCTCGAACTTCCTCCTCAGTATCATTGACATCATTTTGTAACAGAACACCGTCCGCGAATTCAATAGGCATTGTCAGTATAGAATTTCTCATTTCATTCAGATCTGCTTCTTCGTCACTCTCCTCATTGTCGAAATCATCTTCACTATCTGATAGATGAGCAATTATTTCTTCTAATTCTTGGTCTGTCAGTGGTTTCTTCCTTTTAGTATCCATATCGGTATTATTTCACCTATAATAAAAAAGGTTCACTCAAGCACATTGTATCAGATCTGATACATCTCATAAAATAACATTTTTTTCGCAAAAATACATAGGTTGTACAAATTTTAATGTTAGGATATTGTATACTAACCTTATAAATACGAATTACGTTACACACTCTTGAATGTTATGCTGAATAAACAGATTTTTATCACATTTAAAAGCACGTGTTTATCGAATAACCTTACATGTCACTTATACACAACAGAAATAACATCAAGTAGGCGCGCGCGAGGAAAATGCATGAAGCAACCATACGCAAAGCGTACATAAAGGTGTATCTGAATGTCTACAAGAGTCACTATAGGAAAATGTTGTTCTCTTTTCTAAGCTTATGCGTTTAAATGTTGTTGTATCAAATTATCTAGAATGCGCAGTGTAGGGTTAATTACTGCGGAAGTGATATTGATTTTTTTAGTTCAACTCCGGTAGTTTTGTCCGACAAGTAAGTGCCAAATTTTTCGTTACCCATTTCATTATATCCCTAATTTTATTGCCAACTGGTAGTAAAGCTCAGTCTGATATTAATTTATGAGTGATAGCAGTAGTACCAGCTCAGTAGAGGATCTTTTCAACAATTCACTTGATCAATCTTTTTATAATTTTGACAGCAGTGAAATAGATGAATTAGTTTATCAAGTAGGTAATTTAACTTTAACTAAAAAAATGCCAAACGGAAATCAAAATCAAAATCTAGAACAAGCTCAAGCTCAAATCATCGATTACCAATTACTTAGACTTAACATTGATACTATTCCAAATTTTGACGGTAACAATGATATGACAGAGATTTTTATCTCACGATGTGAGTCAGATCTTAGCGATTATAGACCATTTAAGAAAATACAGGTCAACAATTTCTTGCTTAAAGCTGTAATCAGCAAGTTGCAAGGCCGTGCGCTAATTGCAATAGGTTCACGAACGGAACTTAAGATGTGGAATGAAATTAAATCCAACTTAAGACAGAGGTTCGGCGACCTACGCAATTACGATTGTTTAGTTCAGGATTTATTGAATTTGAAACCTCAAAAAAATGAGAGAACTTTAGATTTTGCCAAGCGAATTCAACAAGCTCGAAGTAAATTAGCTTCAAAAATTTATTCTTTAGCAGAATTAGACAATCAAAGTAAATTAATTCATTTAAAACAATTTGATGACACAGCATTAAAAACATTTATCCGTGGATTAAAAGGTCAGTTACAAAGCACGATTAGATTAAGACTGCTTAGAAACTGCCCTTAATTATGTAATTGAAGAAGAACATTTTCAATACACACCTGAACCCCATTACAATTATACGCCCAAATTTAACTAGGAGTGATGAAGAATTATTAGAATACAGTGAAACTTTCATCTCTAGAACTACTTTTAGTATTGGTATCGATCACGATCAACTCGGTTCATTTGATGCAGAAACTGTGTATACCACCGAGGTCTGAAGCAGTTACGATGGCAAGGGTTTCGTGGAAGCTGCCCCAAGCACCTTACGAGATTATTGATCCTAATCCAGAACTTTCAGTGTCTGTAATTGTAGCAAAAGTAATTTGTGAAAATAAGAAACAGGTACCTGTGAGGATAGTAAATGTATCAGATGAAGTTCAAAGCTTAGCAAAAGATGTTCAATTAGGAGTAATTTGTGAAGTTGAAAATGTGCATGAAGAAAATGAATTGAGTAATATTGGTGTCATTAATAGTATTACAAAGAAGAGAATATCGCAAGATGAGCGAGAAGTTATTAATGAAATTTTGAATCAACTTTATGTATCAGGAATTAATGGTGAAAAGAAAGACATTTTGTATGATTTAGTTACAGAATTTGCAGATGTTTTTAGAGTTGATAATATACCCTTATCATGTACAAGTAAAGTGAAGCACAGAATTATCACGGAAGAAAATTCACATCCAATTGTGAAAAGACCATATAAAATCCCCCATGCAAAACGTGAAAAACTGGATAAGGAAATTAATAAAATGCTTAAGGAAGGAATCATAGTAGAAAGTAAGTCGCCTTGGAATGCACCTATTGTAATAGTGGATAAGAAAACAAGGGAAGATGATGTGCCAGAAATTAGAGTGTGTATTGACTATCGAGGGTTGAACGAAATTACGAAACCAGTATTTTTCCCTTTACCACTTTTTAAGTGATACCATTGATCAATTATCGGGTAGTAAGTTATTTTCGGTAATAGATTTAGCATCAGGTTATTTTCAAGTAGAAAAGCAACCAGAGGACAGAGAAAAAACAGCATTTTCCATGCCAGATAAACACTTTGAATTTGTGCGAATGCCGTTCGGACTTAGAAACGCTCCGAGTACGTGGCAAAGACTAATGTACGCAGTGTTCTCGGGGTTAACGGGAATAATTTGTTTAGTTTATTTAGATGTTATTATAGTATTTTCTAGTGATAATTTTATCGTATTTTCTAGTGATAATTTACGCAAACAAGTAGGCCGATTACGCGAAGTATTTTTAAGATTGCGGGAGAACAATTTAAAATTGAAACCCAGTAAGTGTAATTTTTTTAAACGGAAAGTGAAATTCTTAGGACATATTATATCCGGTGAAGGCTGACTGATCCCGAGAAAACGGAGATAATTAAAAATTATCCCAAACCCAAGACGGTTAAAGAAAAAAGGTTTAGTGGGTTTTTATAGAAAATTTATCCCTAAATTTTCAGATTTAGCGAAACCTTTAACATTATTAACAAAGAAAGAGAGTAAATTAGCATGGAATGCAGAGCATGATAATGCATTCGAAAGTCTTAAATTAACTCTGATTACCCCTCTTATTTTAAAATACCCAGATTTTAGTAAATCTTTTATTTTAGTTACCGATGCAAGTGGTGTAGCAATCAGTGCAATACTTTGTCAAAAGTATGGTAACTCTGAACATGCTATTTCGTACGCAAGTAGAATTTTAAATGGTCCCGAATCACGTTATTCTACTATCGAACGTGAAGGGTTGGCAGTAGTCTGGGCTGTTAAATATTTTCGTTGTTATTTGGAATCTGGGACATCAATCAGATTAAAACAGCTCAAGAAAATGATCCATCAATTAAAAGATATCTTGGACATATTGAACATTTCTACAAGCAGCATGGTGGTTTAGCATATCGCCTACGACAAGGACACGAACGAGAAGATCAATTGCTTATGTGTCATGATACCAACCATTTTGCAGTTGTACCAAGATGCACCAATAAGTTGCCATCCAAGTCATGAGAAAATGCTTGAGATGATAAAAAGGCAATTTTTCTGGAAAAACATATCCAAGGAAATTAAAAGGAATTGCAAGGATTGTCATTCGTGTAACACACATAAGTCTTCTTACCAGAAAGCAGCTGAACAGCAAGAAATGAATGTACCACATGGAATATGGGCAAGAGCATCAATGGACTTGGTAGGACCACTACACAAACGAGAAATGGTAACAAGTATATTTTGACAGTTATTGATTATCTTTCGAGGTATCCTGAATGTATACCACACCCAGTTATCAAAGCAAGTACTGTTGCAAAAGCATTTGTGACCAATGTAATTACTCGTCATGGAGCGCCAAGGGCACTTTTAACTGATTGTGGAACACAATTTGTCTCTAAAATGTTCAAGGAAATATGTAATTATTTAGGTATCCAGAAAATTCAGACTTCGCCATGGCATCCATGCTCTAACGGAGTTATCGAAAGGATGCACAAAACACTCAAAACAATGATATCACATTATGTAAACAAACAAAACGATAGTTGGGATGATATGATTCCATTTGTTTGTATTTCCATCAGAAATAACATAAATAAATCTACAGGCGAAACACCATTTTTTTTAATGCACTTGAGAGACATGGAATTGTCATTCCATTCTCTAATTAAACCGGTTACATTAAGGTACGATTTAGATGAAAATTATGTAGCTGAAATGATAACAAGGATGAGTATGGTTCATCAAAAAGCTAGTGAGGTAATTAATAGAAGCGCAGAGACGAGGAGGATAAGATCCAATAAGAAAGCTAAAACGAAGAATTACAATATCGGTGAAAAAGTTTATATGAGGTGTCATAACATAAGTAAAGGTATTTCGTATAAGTTTCAACCAAAATGGTCAGGTCCATATAGAATACAGGAAATTAGGGGTCCAGTGAATTATTTAATCAAAGACATTTTTGGAAAATAAGTTCATATGGCACATGTGGACCAATTAAAACCATATTTTGGGACAGAAACTATTATAGTGATAATAACACCTTTAGTACAATAAAAAAATTTCACAATAATAATAATAATAAAAATCATAATAATGCCTTTATTTCAGTAATAGATTCTCCTATAAATTATAAAAATTTTCTAGCAGTGTGAACTTATGCTTAATACATTATTTTTTGTATCTGTAAAATTTAGTTTTTTTTTCTGTATAAACATGTTTGGTATGGAAATAAGTTAAAAAAATGTATTTATATTTTCATACAAAATTTGTTATGTTATTTTTAAATATACATTTTACGACCTCAATACGTAAAATGAATTTTTAAAAATGATTTTGATTTTATTTGGAAAGGATCTGACAAACACTTTGAAACTTTGGATTTAATTTATTATAATAAAATATGAACAAGTAAGGCAAGAGCTAAATTACTTCTGAAGTAAAATGAAGCGTATAAAATATGAAGCAACTAAAATTATTATCTACAATATTTTTAGAATAGAAGCCTTATTGTTATTTCAACTAAAATAATATAATATGCAAAATTAAACAATGAGGCTTCTTTACATTTAGAGGACACTACGTATAAAATGATTAAAATAATTATATTGTGCGTAGGAGTAGGTTTTTACCTAACACCTCCCCATTAAGAATTTTTATTATAATCTAATATAAAATAATAAAAATGATAAATATGAGAATAATTAAAATTTAAAGCTTTTTAGGATTTCTCCTAGAATTTAAAGGAATATTCGGCATTTGCAAATTTACTTCCTCGTCTTGAACAATATAATTTGACGACAAAGTTGAACGATAAGATGGTCTTACTCTCGAATTTACACTGCAAATATTAATAATTCTGGCACAACATGTTTTTGACGAATCATCTCCATTATCATCCGAACCATTCAAATAACCAATTAATTTTCTTTTTAGAAAACATTTACAAATTAAAAACAATATAATAATAGCAACAGAAATAATTAAGACATACGTGAAAGTACTCCAATGTCTCTCGACAAAGGTTTCATTTATCATATAATTTAGATTCTTATTATAATCTTTTAATTTGCCCTCAGCAATATTTAATTCGTCTAAATTTAAATGATTAATTTTAATCGGTTTCAATTCAGGTATGTCTTCCTTTTCAGGGAAATGTTCACAACAATCATATTCAATATTTGGTATCACTAAATGCGACAAAATAGTATCATTTTGATCCATACTAGCATACACTCTAGTAGTACCAATAAATGCATTACATTTTGATTTTAAGGATAATAAAGAATTTTCTTTTATAATTTCAGTCACAGGATTTGCATCTGGGCAAATAGTAGTTACTGGTAATTGACTTGAAACAACCAACAGCCAATTATTATTAGCTAATTTTTGAACATTATAATCATCAATTTGCATTACAATTTTATTACAATTTTCGGTTAATTTACTTTCCATTAGAACAGATACCTCACAAGGAGATTCAAGAGAAAATGTTTTGGGTAACTTATTGTAACACATAAAAATAGCACTTTTGTCAACTTCACTGCACTCATTTTCACCAATTGTAATGTATTGTTTACTATCTCTAGATATTGCAACATATTTTGAATTCGGAATCAAAGCATGGAATAAATTAGTTCTTTTATCCTTAGTTGGTGCAGCAAAAATATGAAAGTAATCAAACTCATAATTTTCAATTAATGGAATATGTAATACAAATACTATTCGTTCATTAGTCTGAAATGCCTCAATTGTTATCAATGATAAAAGTTTTGACAAATTTTCATGATTTGGGTTAAAAGCTAAATTTCCGTGTGTTAATTTTGAAGGTACTTTTTCCAATTCACTTAATAATAAGTTTGGATCAATTACCGAAGGATGTAAGATTTTTAATCTCGCAAAAGTTATACTATTTATTAAATTATCATGGAGACTTAATAAAATCGAATTTGATTGTACAATTTGTTCAACTACTGAAATAACTTTAAACTGAAATTTATCCATTAAACGTACGTCATTAGATTCTTGCAATTTTTGTTGAATTATTTTTAGATTGTCATTAAAAGTTTTTTCATCAAAATTTAATTTTAATATAGTTGAATTAAAATTTTTAATAGTTTCCGAAACTATTTGAATTTGATCTTTCATTAAAATCTGTAATTGTTTATCATCCTTTTCTAATTTATTTATACAATTATCATAATATTCACCATCATCTGAATCTAAATTTCCTGTTATAACTTTCCAAACGGATCCTATAGCATTAATTAAACCACGCTTAGATCTATTAGGAACATTTAATGTTACCTCATTTAATTTTTCTTTAATTTCCTCATTGATTGTATTTATTAAAGACATTTGACTTAAAAATGATAATTTCAATGATGATTCGTTATTTTCATTATTGATAAGACCTTTTACAAACTGATAAGCATTTAAGTTTCGTTCAAAAGCGTCACGAATTAACGTAATATTTTTATAAGTAATTATTTTCCAATCTTCGTTAGAAATTTTAACTATGCCTTCTTTCTGATAAAATATTCCTGCAGTAGTATTAATAGGCTTTATTGTTGCTCTGGCTCCAAGGATGGCCCTGGAATAATAGATGCTAATTTTAGTCTATCAAAATTAACAATTGATGTATTAGTTGCTGATAATTCGATCTCAGCTGTAGTATTATTTTTAATAGATATAATTTTATAAGGTCCATTAAATTTATTTTTCATTTTACTAGCAATTTGAGATTCTTTAACATAAACATAATCCCCTATTTTATATTGAGTTCTATGTTCTTTTACATGTTTATCAAATCTTTCTTTAGCTTTTTCTTTGGATACTTCAATATTTCGTTTTGCACTTTCATATATAAAATTTGCTGAATTTTTAATATCGTTTATATATTTAGTTTGAAGTTCGTCTTCATCAAATAACAATTCATTCTCAAAATCTCGAATATGCCCAAAGACAATTTCTTGTGGAGAATATTTAGTCGATGAATTTTTACTATTATTATATGAAATTATTGAAAAAGGTAAGCCTTGAATTATTGGTTTGTTAGGATTATCCAAATGAAAACTTCTTAATGAATCTAATAATGTTGCATGAAAACGTTCAACTACCCCATTACTTTGAGGATGAGCAACTGCACTAAATGTTAATTTGAATTTATATAGCTTAGCTAAATCTTTTAAATAATTATTATCAAATTCATTTCCGACGTCCGTATGAATTCTCTTAGGTGTAGGAAAATGTTGAAAATATACTAATAATTTATCAATTACACTTACAGCTTGTTTATTAGGTATTAAATACGCTTGTGCAAATTTTGAAAAATTATCAACAATAGTTAAGACAATATTATTTTTCCCAATTTCCAATAGGTCCATATTAATATGTTCAAAAGGTTTAGATGGAGTTTCAGTGATTACAAGTGGATAATCTAAATTTTGCCTATTAGTTTTTGCCTTATTACATGTGTCACAAGCTTTAATAAAATTTTCGACATCAGCTCTCAAATTTGGCCAAATATAATTATTCCTTATTCGTTTATAAGTTTCATTAATGCCCTTATGAACTGAAGTTTTACTTGAATGATAATTGGATAAAATATTTTGTCTTTCATCTTCAGATGGAGTAACAACTGTACTATGACAAACTGTGAATGTAATTTCTCTCCCTTTAAAAATGTAACTTAAAATATCTAAAAAGGGTAAATGTTTAATAGAATTAACATAATAATCTTTATTTGGTAATTCATCTTTTATTTCATAAAATATTCTAAAACAATCTTTTAAACTTAATGCCTCTAATTTAAATGTTGGAATTTGAACAACAAAATATTCTCTGTTTTTATATTTTATGCTGTTTTTCTTAGTTAATAATTCAGTTAAGTTTAAACTTTGATTTTCAGGATCTACACAAGTATCATTTATTAATTCCTGAGTATAAAATTGAGTATTATCCTCTTGCCTAGGAATAGTAATAATTATATTATCATGATTACTAAATAAAACATCATCATTAGTTTGTTTAATTATTGTAAAATCAATGAGAGATTTAGTTTTCCTCTCATTTAAAAATATTTCAAATTGATTCTGAAATAAATTATCTTCCTGTGAGACACTAACTTCGGAAGCAGTGTCAGTTTCAGAGTCACTTGTTAGTGTGAGAATTTGTAAATTATTTACTGTTGGGTTTAGTACATAAATATGAATTATTATATTTGAATTCTTAAAAATAAATTTAATCATATTTTTTACTTTTATATAATCCAACTTATCTAGACCACAACTTAGTCTAGGTATCGCAAGATTCGTAATATTATTTTCGAGACAAAATCCCTTAAGATTAGTTAATGTATCGTATAAACTTTTATACGTGGGTTTTTCGTAAAAATTATTTTTTACAATTAAATAAATAATAAAACGATTGCCATCTTTTAAATGACAAACTGATTTTAACCGAGGATTTTGTAATTTTAATTCATCAACTTTTCCAAATTTTCTTCTAAATTGAACAGCAATTCCAGCACCCATTTTTAAATCTGCACTAACAGAATGAGCTAAAGAATATTCCGATGGTGCTGACATAAGATCGCCTTCAATTTCAATAACGTTATCATTAATTATTTCAACAGCCTGCGCAATATTTAAATAATCTTCATACGAGAAATGTTCACCTTCATTTTCGTTTTCAAATTTAATTCTACTCAATGCATCAGCCACTTTATTATTTTTACCTTTTTTATGTTTTATTTCATAATCGTACTCTTCCAATTTAAGACGCCATCTAGCTAATCTAGAACCAGGATCTTTTATTGAAAATAACCACAACAGTGGTTTATGATCAGTTATGATAGTAAATTTTCTGCCAAAAAGATAAGGCCTAAAATGTTTCACTGACCATACAATTGAAAGTAATTCCTTTTCAATTGTAGAGTAACGAGTTTCGGCTCCATTTAATGTTCTGGAGGCGAAAGCGATTGGAAGGTCTTGTCCGAATGAATTTTGTGATAAAACTGACCCTATAGCAAAATTACTGGCATCAGTAGTTAAAATAAATTCTTGCTCAAAATTCGGATATTGTAATATAGGGGCTGTGGTTAATAATTTTTTACATTCTTGAAAACATTCTAAACATTTTTCATTGAAATTGAATTTTATATCTTTTTTTAATAATTGTGTTAACGGTTTAGTCAGAGCTGAATAATCTTTTACAAATCTTCGATAATAACCGGTTAACCCTAAGAAAGATTTTATATCTTTTTGGTTTTTCGGAACTGGAAAATTTAATATTGAATCAATTTTATTAGGATTTGGTTTTACACCATTTTCAGTGACTAAATGACCTAAATAAGCGACTTCACGTCTTAAAAATTCACACTTACATGGTTGAATTTTGAAGTTATATTGTTCTAGACGTGCAAATACTGATTTTAACCTTTCAAGATGTTCTTCCAAAGTAGAAGAATAAACTATGATGTCATCTATGTACACCATACACATTTCATTTTGCAAACCTCGTAATATATTTTCCATAGCACGTTGAAAAGTTGCAGGGGCATTTTTTAAACCAAACGGCATTCTGAGATATTCAAAATGACCGTTTTCTGTTGAAAATGCAGTTTTTGGAATATCTTGTTCCATCAATTCAATTTGATGGAACCCCGACGCTAAGTCAAGAGTTGTGAAATATTTACATTTACCAAGCTGATCAAGAAGATCCTCAATATTTGGTAATGGATACTTATCACCTACTGTTATATCATTTAATTTTCGGTAGTCAATTACTACGCGCCATTTCTGAACGTTACTAGAATCTAATTTTTTCGGTACAACCCAAACTGGGGATGACCAAGGGCTTACAGATGGTCTAATAATATTATCATTCATCATTTGATCAATTTGTTTCTTGACCTCATTTTTATGTACTTGAGGATACCTATAAGTTTTCGTAAAAATTGGATTTGAATTCCCAGTATTTATTTCGTGTTTGACCTGATTAGTGAAAGTAAGTTTATCACCTTCTAAAAAGAATATATTTTTATATTTTAAACAAAGATTCAAAATTTTTTCGCGTTCCTCATCATTTAAATGTTCCAATCTTAATTCATTTAAAATTTTATTTTCCCTATCTGTATTTATATTAATTTCATTATTTTCACAATTATTAATTTCATTTTCATTAAATGATTCAATATTTACTGGAGCAATTTCTAAAATTTGATCAGTATTTAAACTATTTGATATAGTAGTTATTATTTTACCATTGTTAATTTTTACAAGAGAATTTGGAATTTTTACATCCTCATTAAATTTAACTTCTGGATAAATACCATAATCTAAAGATGTATTATATACAGGTAATTCAACAACTTGAATCGTTCTTGCAGGAACCGTAATTTTAACACATGAAACATTTTGAACTTCTTCAATATTATAAACATGTAACTTATAACTTTGATTATTCATTATTAATTTTTTGTTTGAAAAATCAATTATTGCTTTATATCTTTCCAGAAAATCCATTCCCAACAAACCATCAAACGAGAAATTAAAATTTATTAAATAAAATTTATGCCGTTCATTTGGAAAAACATTATAATTAACACTACTTGTTATTTCAGTTGGATTAGTAGAAGAACTATCAATACCATGAATTTTAATACTTTCTTTAAAAATTTCAAAATTATATTCTTCTGCTACATAATATTTTAGTAAGCAAATTGGCGAACCTGTATCAACTAAAAATGTTTTATTATCATAACTTTGTATATAGAAAAGTTTATTAGAGTTATTTGTTAATGTATGAATTCTAGTAAATTCATTTAATTTTGTTCCGGCTGGAAATAATTCTGTTCGGGCTGGGAATCGCGGGGAGTTGCGCCACCCGAATGTTCGAACTCCTCTTGGTAGTTTAAATGATTGACATTTCGAGAATTCGAATTGCCTGAAAAATTAGGGTTGCTCCGAATTACAGAAGGTCTTTCTTGAAAATTTTGAAAAGTATTGCCACTAGTAGAAGTACTAGGGCCTGGATTATTAGCGTTTCTTTTAAAACATTTTTCAATGGAATGGCCAGGTTTTTTACAATAACTGCAAGTTAATGGAGATTTATAATCTCTGTTTGTTCTACCACCATAATTTTCTCTAGGAAAAATATTTCTGTTAAAATTAGGTCGATTATTAGAACCTTTATCATTTGATTTAGAAATTCTAAAATTTTTCAAATACGCAATATTTTCTTCTTCAATTAAAAATTGTTCTGCCTCATTCAAATCTACAGGCCTCTGAGCTCTGATAGTTGAACCTAAAGGATCACTTAATCCTGCTAAAAATGTTTTTAATGTGATTTTTTCATGAGAAATATTTAATACATTTTTCGCTGCATCAGGCAAATCATTATCAAGCGCAACGCTACTTCGAATTTTTGTAAGTAAATCTTCAATACGTTGAACAAATGCACGTGGGGATTCGTTAGATTTTTGAAATGATGATGTTAAATCTCGTAATAACCCTTCGGTATCACGACAATCACCATAATGACCAATTAACAATTCGCGAATTGCATCCCAAGTTTGCAAATTTCTAGAGGAAATAAACCGTTTAGCTTTTCCCAATAATTTACTTTTAATAATAAAAACTAAAGCATCTTGTTGATCCTCATTTATATTTGTTGTAACAAAATTACAAGCTTCAATAAAATCATTTAATGTAGTTTGATCACCATCATATTCTGGTATCATATCTTTTAAATCTTTTAACGTAAATTCTGCCATTTTCAAAAATTAAACTAAGTAATTGAGTTTTCAATTAGGAGAAGTAATAAAATCAATAAAATATTTAATAATCAATAATCGATATTCAATATTCGATCCGATATTCAATTCAATATTGCAATATCAAAAATAAAAACAATAAAATCACTTACAGAGCAATAAGCGTAACTGCGTGAATTATCTTCATCAAAATGCTGTGATGAACGTGCTACTCAGGAAAGGTGCCGCTGAGAGAACTCGCCACCGATGCGATGAAATTCAATTAAGTTGAGATGGTCCTCGGACTGCTCAAAAATTCGAAGATCTCTTCAGGAAAGGTGCCGCTGAATGGAAACTTCTTGAAAAATATTTCTTGCCAACCAATATTCAATATTTTCTTAAATTTCTTTTCTTCAGGAAAGGGGCCGCTGATGAAAAGTTGAAATTCGTTTCGCGATTAAGTGCTGGTCCACAAATTTCTTTTTTTTGAAACTCGCGAGATCCTACCGACTGCGCCACTTTTACGACCTCAATACGTAAAATGAATTTTTAAAAATGATTTTGATTTTATTTGGAAAGGATCTGACAAACACTTTGAAACTTTGGATTTAATTTATTATAATAAAATATGAACAAGTAAGGCAAGAGCTAAATTACTTCTGAAGTAAAATGAAGCGTATAAAATATGAAGCAACTAAAATTATTATCTACAATATTTTTAGAATAGAAGCCTTATTGTTATTTCAACTAAAATAATATAATATGCAAAATTAAACAATTAACAATGAGGCTTCTTTACATTTAGAGGACACTACGTATAAAATGATTAAAATAATTATATTGTGCGTAGGAGTAGGTTTTTACCTAACATACATTTTTTATAATATTTTTGATATTGTTTATATTTTATTACTAGAGAACAAATATACAAAACTAATTAAAATAAATTATTTTTATTTAATTTTCACCATACATATTATTTATCCAAATCATCGCAAGATTTTTTTTATTTTTTTTTTAATTAAAATAAAGAAAATATTAATTATTGTATATTGTATATCCGTTTAAAATACAGTCCTTGATAAAAATATAAAATATTTTATTAAGTAATAAATGGTCATTGCTACAACTTTACAAGTTCGAAACGCTTTACGTTTGGATATTCATTTTTATTTATCGATGCTGTTTTAAATGAATAGTAAAAGTGAATGAGTTCCTTTGCAACGCCCAAAAAACATCTTATTGGTTTTCAAAACCCAATGTACTAACTGGTCAAACGTTTACATGTTTCTAAAATCTGCAAATCCAAGACTTATGGCAAACTCCTTCAATTTTAGGTTTTGGGTATGGTGTGACGTCCAATCTGTGGGTGGTATAGTTTATAAGTATATTTTAGTTTTAAGTTTTATTGTTCTAAATTTTATTTTTAATTTTCGATTTTAATTTATTTAATTTTGGTTATAATTTTAATTTATTTAATTTTAGTTAATTTTAATTTTGACTTACTGTGTGTTGCGGCTGTTAATTGGTTTTTGACTAGATTTTTAGACTAGATCTTTTACTTTTACTGACTAGATGTTATGTATTTAAAATCGATAAAATTGTAAAACTGTTAAAACTTATTTTGTAAAACTTAGTTGTTAAAATCTAATTTTGTGAGCCAATCTTTAGGTTGATTGGGCATCGCTTGTCATTTGTTAAAACTTTAGTGATACCATGTTACGTTGGATAAAATTATATTTGTTGATTAAAATATTTGTTAAAATTATATAAAACTGTCGATAAATAAATAAATAGTTAAAAATTTTAAAATTAGTGTTATATCACATTTTATCACAGATCTAATTAAATGTCAAGTAGATGTCAGCTGTTGAGGTTGACAGGAATCAGCTGATCATTGAGAATAGAGAGTGAAGAGAGACCAAGTAGTGTTGCCTAACCGCACGTTAAAAGAACACCCAACGGCTCGAAAAAGTCTCTATTAATGATTTTAAATAATTTTGATGGTCGCATTCCAATTTAACATTTAACGTGACACATTTCTCATTGAGTTCAGATATTAAAATTTCTAAATTTTCTAGGATGTTCCTCTCACTATTACTATTTGTGAAATGCAACATTTGAAAGTTATCATCTCTATCAAATTTATGTTTACTGTTCAAAATATGTTCTGAGAAATGTGACAGGTTCGGTCTGTTTAACCTAATGGCCGCCTCGTGTTCCCTTAACCGCGTGTCAAAGGATCTTCTAGTTTGTCCAACATATTCCGCGTTACAACCCCCACACTGCAATGTATATACGCCCTTTCTCTCAGATTTTTGAACTTTATCTTTATTATTTTTCAAACAGGTAAGTGGTTCTAAATGAGATTTTAATATTTGTGTTTTTGAAAATCTGATATGGTCTAGTGGCTAGGATATCTGGCTTTCACCCAGAAGGTTCGGGTTCGATTCCCGGTATCAGAACCACAACCGCCGCTGTCCACGTTCCGGTTGCTGAAATCGTCGAGGGTGCCGATCCAGCGAGTGCCAGAGAAGCCGACGTCGAACGTCTGCGATATACTACTATCTGATAGCACTGTACATATTACTGCAAATAAACTGTTTAATCTGTTATTCTAATTTCTTGGACCGCCCGCAGGCATATTACAGGGAGAAAACCCTAAAAATCTGGCGCCCGAGTTTAAGCCGACTCAGGTAACGTCACAAAATTGGCGCCCTAGCAAGGACTACTGGAGAAACAGAAAAACAAATGCCATCCGGAACTGAAGACTCTGACGGCGACGACAGGAAATCCGTACTACCGAAAGTACCAGCCAGCAAGCTTGAAGCGAAGACAAAAACAACCTGGAGCCTCTTTTCACCGGACCGCACGATGGTGGGCAATCAATCAACGTCAAACGACACTGATACCCCAACGCGGGCACAAACTTGCGAATTGGTCCGCCGGTGGAGCATTCAGCTCGATGGGAACTCGGACCCGGTTGCCTTTATAGAAAGAATCAATGAGATGGTAGCCTGTTACGGGGTCCCCGAAGATTCGCTTCTCACGGCCATCCCTATACTGTTCAAGGGGTCTGCGTTGCTATGGCTAAGGAACAACGCCCAACAGTTTACAACATGGCAAGCATTTACCGAGGGGTTCAGATCTTACTTCCTCCCAGCGGACTACCAGCTACACCTCGAAGCCGCAATCAACTACCGGAAGCATAAACCCGGCGAGAAGGGTAAGGATTTTGTTTTAGACATACAAGTTCTCCTACGCCGATTCGGAGTCCATAGCCCAAAGGAACAACTACCTCGCATCTACCGGAATCTGAATCCGGAATACCGAAACTACATTCGCCGAACGGACATAGTCACCCTGACGGATCTACTGTAAAAGATCGAAGAATTCGAGAACCTCCGGGAAGAGCTAAAAGTGCAGAGAGCTAAGGAAAAGCGGTACGAGGCGAGTACGTCGAGGCCGATGCCCAGCCAGGACGCTCGAGGAGAATCCGACGAACGTCCGCGCCCAGCCCGAGAATACGCGCACACTCCTAATAGGAAGAGTGTCCAATGTTGGAGATGCGGTAACCACGGACATTTCCAATCGCAGTGCACCGGAACAAGGAACATTTTTTGTTCCCGATGCGGGCGTGAAGGGATCCGCTCGATAGACTGCCGCTGTACACCGGGAAACGAACAACGGACTGGATAAACCGGCGTCCCCAGTCCCAGCCAGAACCCGTGCATCGCCGACCATCGAATCATGTAAATACCAGGGTTCATACTCATTAGCTATTTTAGCTTTTTTGACTATTTTTAAATGCTGTAGCTTTTTTTGCCTATTGTTTAGAAATATAGCTATTTTTTACTTTTTCAGTAAATATTAATACAACGGTAATTAGGAGTATTATTATCCAGTTTCAGCAAGTTTAGGGAAAAATTGCCTTATTTGGCAACATGGCCACTGAAATTCCACGGGTTCTATGCTAACTTTAATTCTATGGTTGTTTGACGTAATTCTAAATGACGTTTCTCTGCTATTTTCTCCCGCGTTTTTATATTATAACCTGCAATAAAATAAGTGTAATGTGTCCGACAATTCAATTAAATTGGGATTATAATATATATATATAATAATAAAATGGTAAAATTTCACGTTGATTGGCTACAGAAACGTGATGGTAATAATAACTGGATATCAGATTGGGGACGCCCCATTATTAATAGGAAAGAAAATGAAACTAACATATTTTGTTTTGTGTGTTCATCAACTATTAAAATTGAAGCTAAGGGATTCCATTCATTGCTTCAGCATGCAAAAACTTCAAAACACAAAGAACAAATAAAAATAAAGTTAGATGACAAACAATTAAAACTTTCTTTTAATAAACATATTACCTTGGCTAATAATAATGTTCAAACAACTTCTTATTTTCAACCTGCCGATGCAGCAACTAAAGCTGAATTAGTGTGGTGTTTAAAAACAATAGTGAATGACTTTTCTTTAAATTCATGTGCAAATTTAAAGGAATGCTTTGTTGCAATGTTTTCTGATGGCGTGCCTCAAACATTTTCATTATCTCCTGACAAAGCAAGATATTTGATAACTGAAGCATTAGGACCTTATTTCAAAGAAAAATTATGTGAAGACGTCAGGAAGTCATTTTATTGCCTACAATATGACGAAACTACCAATTCGGAAGGTAAGTAACTAATTGTTAATGGATTAAAACTAACATGATGTGTTCAAATCATATTTACAGGACAAAAAGAGTTACAAATTGGTATTCGTTTCTGGTCTAAAGAAGAAAACTGTGTTGTAACACGACACCTTGAAACATTTTTTCTTGGTCATGCCACGTCAGACATATTGTTAAAATATTTATTAAAAGCAATTAATAATGCAGGCTTACCTCTAAAAAACATCCTTACTCTTGCAAGTGATGGACCAAATACTAATAAAAGGGTCTTTAAACTCTTCAATGAGGAACTTAAAAATAATGATTTACGACAACTAATAGATATTGGAACATGTGGCATTCACATCATCCACAATGGGTTTACGAAGGGTATGCTAGCTTTTGGAGAAGATGCATCCGATCTAGTAATTAAGCTTTATTATTATTTTCATGGTGGGTACACTAAATTAAAATTAAATTATAATATTATATTTGTATGTAACAATTTAACTCTATTTTAGGATGGCCTGTAAGATTGGCCGATTTTGAAGCCTTGCAACATAAACTTAAGGTTCCTAAAAGAAGATTTTTAAAACACGTTAATTCTCGATGGCTAACAATTGGACCTGCAATATCAAGAATCTTGGAAATTTGGCCAGCAATAATTGAATATTTTCAAAAATTTGTCCCACAAAAACAACAATCCACTACAAAAAATGCAAGTTATAAAGCAATAATAACATTATTAAAAAAGAAAACTTTGATAGCAGAATTAAACTTTTTAGTTTATGCTTCAAAATTTTTTACAAATTTTACATTGCTCTTTCAAAAGCAGGAACCTCTAATTCATCTGTTATATGATGAATCCAAAAAGTTAATATTATCGCTGCTAATGAGCTTTTGCAAAAAAGAGACACAGATTAATTTTACTAAAATTAGCACTGAAAAAATATTTTCTTTTGAATCTTATTTACCTTTATGTGATATAGTATGTGGATCAGCTACCAAAGACGAAATATCAAGACTGTCGGATTGTGATAAACTTTATATTCAAAAGCAGATACAAGACTTTTATATTCACTCATCTCAACATTTACTTAAAAAATCTCCAATCAATATAAAAAATCTAATATTTCTAATATTTCAGAAGTTGACCCTGATGAACTTATAAATGAGTATAAGTTACTCCAGACTGACAGTAACGTACAAAATTTCAATTGCGAGCAACGAATTGATAATTACTGGTTTGAAATTTTCAAAATAAAAAACTTAGTTACAAATGGAGTTAAATATGCTTCTTTAGAAAAGTTTGTAACCACAGCCTTGACACTTGCACATGGGAGTGCAGATATTGAAAGAGGATTTTCAAAATCAGGCCGAATACTCACAGAAGATAAATGTAATATGTCAGAAAAAATGTTAAATGCAAAATTGAATATTGCAAGTGGTATAAAAAAATACTTAAAGAGAGTAGATTTAGTACCGATTAACAAAACTTTAATTTCAATGGCACGAAATGCACGACATTCTTATAAAATTTATTTAGAAGATCAGAAAAAGATTATTGAAATGCAACAAAAAGAAGACCAAGAAAAAGAACAACAAAAGGAGGCTGACAAGAAACTTGATGAGACTATAATTAATGATAAAAAGAGCATTTCAAAACTGGAAGAGGATCTCAAAAAGTCTACGGAAGAATATTTAACACAACAAAAAATTTTGAAAACGGTGTACAGTGAAGCCAATAAAATGTTGGAAATAGGAGTAAAACAAAAAAATCTAGTCAATGTTGCAGTTGCGCAGAACATGTTATCAAATGCCAAGACTTTGCAGGAAAAAGAAGAATTATTGGAAAAAGAAACAAAACTTATTGAAGCCAATATTTTAAAAAGGAAATCGAATCTAATATCACTACTTACAAAAAAAGCCAAAGTAAAATAGGACAGGAAAAAAATAATACATGTGTATATATAATTATAGATAAATTTTTATATTTTATTTTTTTAAGAATATTTTTTATATTTTGAGAATTTTTTTATTGTTTGAGAATATTTTGTAATTATTTTTATTTGAGAGTATATTTTGTTTTGTGTTGATTTGTTTAAAATAAAAGAAATGTTATTTATTTTTTTGCTTTTTTTAAAGTAAACAATTTAATTTTAAATTTTATATGATTACCATAATATAATTTATATCATGTTCTAGAAGGTAATAAAAAAATTTCATAAACTGAGCGCCGACTATAGAAAATGATAACATGTCAGAACAGTAAAGATTTTTCTTTATATATCATATCATAATTTTAATTTAGGTGAGAATTTGAGAGACTAAGTACGAGGCATTAGAATCAATTGGCTTCTTTAAAATTTTAGCTTTTTTTTACTTTTTTTTAACTTGGCGTAGCTAATTTAGCTACTTTTGACTCATGTATCTGGTATGAACCCTGAAATACACACACCAACGTCCAGAACACCTGCATGAAAGCCGACGCCGTACTGGCTTCGCAGGACCGTAGACCCAGAATTCAACTAATGGTTGAATGGCTACCTACTGTTCGCCTTGATGGATACCGGGTCCACGAAATCTTACCTCAACCAACAAGCAGCAGCATCGTTGGACCACCTGCGAACCGGAGCATCCGACCTCCACGTAAGACTAGCAGATGGAACCACGCGGCCACTGGGAGGGTCCTACCACATTCCGTGGGCATTCGGTGGGTGTCTCAGGCAGGATGTATTCCATCGCATGGACCAACTACGGGAGACGCTCCTGATCGGAATGGACATACTAGCAAAGTATGGAGGAATAGTTGACACCCACAGCCGGACGGTGAGTTTTAGGATGTTTAATTATTCTTACCGTCATTAACAAGATTTCGAACGATTAAAAGACATTGGTCTGGTTTTGTAAAGTTCACCCATGTGTTTCTCTAGGTTATAATATTCTCTTATATGTTCTCTTCTCAAAAGGTAAAGGTTGGTAAAATTTTAAATTATAGATGGTGATGCATGCGAAAATTCGTGGAAAATAATAAAAAACACTGTAGCTAAATTCAGAGAAGGAATTTTAGTCTTCTGTACTAATATGGTGAACGATGATGAGTGAATGAGGATGAATGACGCTCAAAATATGAAAATGACAGTTGAAAAGCAAAAGTAAAATGGACATCTGTTGGTGTGGTTTGGAGTTAATGTATGGAGGTGTTGTTATTAGATGGCGTAATGTGAGATTCATTTAAAAAGCTAAACAAGGGTTTGAAATTAAGACTTAATTGTTCATTTAGACATGTGAAATTATTGTCATTTTTAAGTTTTGTGATTTCTAGAATTTCAAGTAAGTCCATTTTAAAACCCTTATTTAGATTATGTAGGAGATTAACATTTTTATCACTGTAACGATGGTGGTATTCAGTTAGATGTTTACCGAAATGTGAATTTGTATTTTGCCTAGTGTGTTCTTTAATTCTTAATTTAAGGGCTCTGCCTGTTTGTCCTACATATTTTGCGTTGCAATTATCACATTTAATTGAATATACACCATTTTTGTCTAGTAGAGGAACGTTGTTGTTAGTGGTAAGTAAGTTGCCTATGGTTGTTGGTGATTTGTATGCTGGTGTAATGTTTGCTGAAGATTTTGTTAATTTTGAAATTAGTTATGCCGAGATGTTTTAAAGGTCTATAGATATTAGTGTTGATGTTTGGGGTGTGATTGGGAAAGATGATATTGTTTGTGATTCTATTTTTGTTTCTGTTGATGATATGATTGATTATTTCTATTGGAAAATTATGATCTATGGCTATTTGTTTTATAATATTGATTTCTGTATTAAAGTCTATTTCAATAAGTGGTACAGTGAAAGTTCTATGTATGTAACTATTGAAGGCAGCAGTTTTGTGATTGAAAGGGTGAAATGAATTGTAGTGGATGACGTTATCCGTCTGAGTCTAAAAATTCTGTATGTGAAATTTTGAATATTTTTGTTTATTGTGAGATCTAAAGAGTTAATGATGTTATTTTTAGCAAGTTCTATTGTGAATTTTAGTTTACTGTTATAATTGTTTATGAAATTTATTTAATTCATCTAAGGAACCTTTCTAAAGACAGAAAACGTCATCAACGTACCTTTTCCATAATACTATGTTATCCCAGTAAGTGCTCTTCTCTGTGATGTTTTTCTCGAAATGATTTAAATAAATGTCAGCTAACAGTCCAGAAATGGGTGAACCCATTGGCAGACCATCTTCCATTTTGTAAGTATTATTATTGAAAATACAGAAATTTTGTTCGGTTGTTAATTTTATTAAATCGTAGATGTTTTCAGCGTTTTCATTATTCAATTTCGAGTTATAGAGAATGTTTTTAATAATTACAAGGGTGTCATTAATAGGAATATTAGTGTAGAGATTAGTCACGTCGAAGGACACATAGTAGTATTATTGATAATGTTAGTATCAATGTTATTTAAGGCGCTGGAGAGTTCAATATTGTTGTGTATTGTGTATTTTAAATCTAAATTAATGTGGTGTTTGAAAAAGTTGACTAGGAATCTGGCGATATTTATAGTTGGGGAAGAGGTAAAGGAAATGATGGGTCTGATTGGGATGTTGGGTTTATGGAGTTTAGGAAAGCTGCAAAGGTATGGGGTAGAGGGATTCATCGGGAGTAGGTTTGATCTATTGTTATTGAATTTTTCTATGGTGTGTTTGGTGTTTTTTAAAATATTTTTGGTTTTTGAATGAAACTATGGAGTGGATTGTTGTCAAGTTCAGTAAAATTGTTGTTATTGATAAATTCAAGGGTTTTTTGAATGTAATCATTTTCGTTAATTAAAACAATACCAGCATTTTTATCTGCGTTGACAACTATTGCGTTCTTATTTTTTAATTTTACTTTCAGTTCTTTAATAGTAGCTTTTTGATCTGCAATAATACTTTGTTTTATGACTGTACGCTTACTTACAGGTTTTTTGGTGTTATTATTGGTAGTCTTTTCTTCTTTTTTCAAAAAAGCAATACAATCGTTCCTGGCTTCTTGAGTGTTGGTAATACCACAAATAGCGGCTTCTAAATCGACAGCAACCATGTTCAGATCTGGTGGTTTATCTGGTTCTATTGCAAACTTCGATCCTAGTGATAATAAATTTGTTTCATTTTCGTTTAGGATAATGTTTGTGAGATTAGTGACTTTAGTGTGGAAAGTATGGTACCTTATATTTTGTTGTGTCTTTTGTTTAGGTTTATTAACTTTGTCACTTCGTAGTTTTGAGATTTTAAGGTTTTTCTTTCTTCGGATTTTGGTTTTTTGTAGTAAAACATGATTATTTACATCATCTATGAATGTTTGAAGCTCGATGTGGTTAATATTAATCGAAAGGTTGTTATAGATGGTGAACAGAGCTTTTTCGATGTAATTAAGTTTCTTGTAATGCTTCATTTCTTCTAAATTGATGATTTTCATTGAAGTGCGAAGACTCATTTTGTCTGTGATGTGCAAGTGCTTTTGGACTTTAGCATAAGTTGGAATTAATTCTTCTTTATGACATATATAATTGAATCGGATGTGCTCGATTGTGACCATCTTCTTGGTTCGAAATTTCTTGTAGTTCAGGATCGATTGTGCCGTACTAGCATTATTAAACTGTAGAAGATTTGAGTGATCCATTATAAAGATAAATGTATAGGTGTGGAAATAAATGTACTTTTCCTTATATGGTTCAAAACCTTTATCTTACATTAACCGGTTTCGGCGTTTAGGCCATCATCAGAATGTGAACTACAAAGATATAAAAATATAAAAAAATGTAAAATACATGTAATAGTGAGTCAAATAATTGAAAATTAGTTACATACGTTACAAAACTTTAAAATTATATTTTTATAAAAATACATGCAGAAGGACACGAAAATGTAAGCGTACAGTCATAATTTATAGGATGTTTAATTATTCTTACCGTCATTAACAAGATTTCGAACGATTAAAAGACATTGGTCTGGTTTTGTAAAGTTCACCCATGTGTTTCTCTAGGTTATAATATTCTCTTATATGTTCTTTTCTCAAAAGGTAAAGGTTGGTAAAATTTTAAATTATAGATAGTGATGCATGCACTTTGTGTTCTTTAAAGCATATTTAAAATTGTGATAATTTTTGTAATTAAAAGAAGTTAATGAATTATCATAATTTGGAAGATTATCATTATGTGTTATATTTTCATTACAATTCTACAAATATTATTTCTAATTTTAATCCTTTTAATTTTAATCTTCATTCTGTCCACCCAAGGGTTAAGAATTTTACTAATGTTTCCTTTTCGGAGAATGAAAATATATTTTTAAATAAAGGTTTAAAATTTTCACCAAATTTACCCAAAAATGTTAGTGATATTAAAAATTTCTTATTTGATACTACAATTGCATTAGATAGAAGTAATTTAATCAATAACGAATATTCTATTAATGTTCTAATATCATTAATGAGTTTATTTCTATAAATAAAGTTAATACTCAGGTATATCCTGATAGAAATACTATTGATAATATTAAGATGAAATCCTTAGAAAATAATATTTGTTTTAGTAAAGCAGACAAGGGAAGTTGTCTTGTTATTATGAATAAGGATGATTATAAAACAAAAGTTTTTGATTTTATTTTATCAAGTGATTTTGAGAAAGTAAATATTTCATTTTTTAAGAAATTTAATGATTCATTAAAACATACAATTCAAAAATTTGCATATCTAAATTTATATAAATCTTATCAAATTATTTTAATGAATCCAATTATTCCAAAATTATACGGTTTACCTAAAATACACAAACCAAATATTCCAATTCGTCCAGTTGTATCTTTTATTGGTTCTCCTGTTTATAAACTTTCCTCCTTTTTAGATAAATACTTAAAGCAAAATATTAACTTTAATTTTAAATATGCTTTAAAGAACACAAAGGACCTTATTAATAGGTTAGAATTAATAAAAGATATTAATTATTCAGAGGTTGTATTAATATCTTTTGATGTTAATAATTTATTTCCTTCTATTCCACCTTCTGAATGTTTAGAAATTTTAAATAACTATATCAATGATTCAAATTTAGATAATGATATAGCTGAAGCCATTTCAGAATTAACTAAAATTTCTATTAACCAAAATTTCTTTATGTTTAATAATGATATTTATATACAAAAAACTGGATTAGCAATGGGTCATCAACTTTCTCCTCTTTTTGCTGATCTTTTTATGAACCACATTGAAAGTTTGATTTTTTCTAACACATTATTCGAGAATCAATGTTTATTTTGGGGAAGATATGTTGATGATGTTTTTTGTATAATTAAGAAGGATGCAAATATCTGTAATATTATTAATTTCCTTAATTCTATACATCCAAAAATTAAATTTACTTACGAATTAGAAAATAATTTGTCTATTCCTTTTTTAGATATTTTGGTTATTAGAAATCCAGAATCCAACAATTTAAATTATAGTATCTATCGCAAACCAACTCATACAGATCACTGTATTGACTATTTATCAAATCATCCATTTTCTCATAAATTGGCATTTTTTAATTTTTAATTTTTTAGACTTTTTAACATTCCTTTAAATTATAGTAACTTTAGAAATGAATTAGAGATAAATTTTTATATTGGCTTCACTAATCATTTCCCAAAAGATGTTTTGATTAAAACATTTAACACAATGAAAAAATCTTGTTTTTTAAAAGAAATGAACATTTTTTCAAATAATTTTGAATTTAATTCACCATATTTATCGATCCCATTCATTAATCATCTTTCATTTAGAATTAAAAATATTTTTAACAAATCCAACAATAATAAGAAATTTAATTTTTCTTATAGTCGATCGATAAATATGCAACAAATTTTAGGCAATAACAAAGATAAAGTTAGTAAATTAAATAAAAGTGGTGTTTATAAATTAACTTGTGATTGTGGCACGGAATATTGTGGACAAACAGGACGAAATTTCGAAGTAAGAATTAAAGTACATCTTAATTCAATTTGCAAGTTTAAAAAAGATTCTAAATTTGCAGTACATGTCAATAATTTTGACCATAATTTTAAACCTAAATCTTTTGTTACAATTCTTCATAATTTAGATAAAGGAAAGAAACTAAACTTTGCTGAATCTTTTGAAATAATAAATTTTTTGATAAAATTACTTTTTAACTACTTTATTTGTTTATTTTATATTTTTTATTTTATTTAAATCATATTAGTATATTTCATATAGTTGAACTTGTCACTCAAAAATATTCTTTTTTATTATACAACATCTTTTTCCTTATGTTTATTGGTAATTTATTTAATTTTTTATTATATTTTGTGTTATTTAACCATTTTCTTTTAGCCTGATGATGGATTATTATCCGAAAGTGCACTAGCTTTTTAATATATTTTATTACAATGGTTAAATTCACCATAAGCTGGCTACAAAAATCAGATGCAAATCAAGACATAGTAGGCTCTTGGGCAAAACTTGGGTAATGTGCAATATATGTTTCTGTGTTATTAATATAAGTACAAAAGGCTTCAAAAGCCTGTTTCAACATGCATCAAAGGCAAAACACCTAAAGAACAGAAAAGCAAAACTCTCACCCCATCAGCCAAAAATTCAAATCAATCCTACAAAGACAAATGTAACGTCTTCAGTTGATGTGTTGGAATTGTATTCAGAAAGCGATATAGCGAAAAAGGCTGAAATTTTTTGGATTTTAAAAAATATTAACAATGATATGTCTATAAATTCTTGCTCAAATTTGAAAGAACTATTTGGCGTAATGTTTCCTGGCGCTGTACCAGAAACATTTTCGTTGTCGCCTAATAAGGTTCGTCATTTAATAACTGATTGTTTGAGAATATATGCCAGAGACAAATTATTGGAAGACATTGGTGTCGCTTTTTACACAATTCTATATGATGAAACCACAAACGTTGAAGATAACAAGGAGTTACAAATTTGTATAAGGTAATTAGAGAAATGAATTATTAGGTGTTTTTCATACTTTTTAAAATATTTTTAAATGTAATGTTGCTTTGTTAGAAAAGCATATTTATTAGAACAAATCTCTGGTAAGATCAACTCAGTTACAACTGCGCATTGCTTGACATCTTCTGAGTTGATGTTTCACCAAATTTGTTAATAAATTGTGCCTGTCTAAAACAAAGATTAATACTTTATAATCAATATATCATTTTAATTATTGAATTGGTACTGGTCCAGTCAACAAAATAAAATTGTGACAAGGCATTTGGAAACTATTTTTATTTCCCACGCTACAGCAGAAATTCTGCTAGAAAATATTTTAAAGGTAATACAAAATGCCAAATTATCATTGAAACGGCTAATTTCTCTTGCTAGTGATGGACCAAATGTAAATAAAAAGGTTTTTCGTCTGTTAAATGAACACCTAATTGAGTTAAATTTCAATCCGATGGAAAATTTTGGAACATGCAATAAAAATATTTTGCGCAATGCATTTATTTGTGTTTGAATTTATAACAAAATGTAATTGTTTTCAATGGCCCAAGCGCCTTTTGTTTGTACATGCGCGTCAGCGAAATTGTCAGTCGAGGTAGGGACGGAGAGGCAGCATTGGCATTTTTGGCGCGAGAACACTCCCAGGGAGCGCACGTATAGTTTCAGCACGAAACCTCAAAAAAGTATTTAAAGTTAACAATACAGTCCACTAAAGTAAAGCATAAGTTTTTTATTTGCAACCCACACCAACACAACATCAAAACAGCAAAACATTGGTCCAATCGAACCGGATGATCAGCAGTCGTTTGTTCAACAAAGCACACGAAACAATCAGCATTCAAGGTCAAGCAAATACAAAACTAATTCAACGCAGCACAACAAAATTCTGTAAGTCTATTTCCTTTGTTCCTTTAACATCATTTATTTACCAAATTTCGAGCTAAACTGTGCTAATTTAGTTATTGATTTTAATACATTGATTTAAAATGGGTGACGAGTTAAAAGCGTTAATTCAATTGCGCGGTCAAATTAAAAGTAAACTTACAAGATTTCAAACATTTATTAACGGTCTTGATGTTACTCATCCAGATTTAGTTCAATTGGAAATTAGATTACGAAACACCGAACCAATATTAGAAAAATATGATGAAGTTCAATCAAAAATAGAATTAATAGATGAATCAGAAATTGAAGCGGAAGGTGTAATTGAGTCAGTATATTTTAAAGCCATTTCAGATTCAAAGCGCTGCTTGCAACAATTTTCAAATCAAATAACAAAATTCCGCAAAAACAACAAATCATGAACAAATTCCCTCGCAGATTCCGTTGCCGATCATAAGCTTGCCTGAGTTCAACGGTTCATTTGATAGGTGGGTTAAATTTCAAGACACATTTGTATCTCTCATTCACAATAATGATAAACTATCAGATGTTCAAAAATTTCATTATTTAAATGCCGCCCTCAAGGGGGACGCAGCAAAGGTTATAGAAACATTAGACGTCACAGAAAGTAATTATGCAATAGCCTGGAACAATTTGGTAGAGCGTTATCAGAATAAACGGTTAATAATTCACAACCATGTAAAGGGCATTTTTGAGTTACCCGTGATACAAAAGGAGTGTTTTACATCCTTGCGTCAATTCATGGATAATTTTCAGGGTCATTTTCGTGCCTTAACTAAGGTTGGGGTTCCTACGCAGGGTTGGGATGTGTTAATAGTTTATTTGCTTGATTTAAAATTAGATAGTAACACTCGAAAGGAATGGCAAAGGCACACCGCGCTTATAGATATACCCACGATAGATAGTTTAATGAATTTTTTAAGCAAAAAGTGTCAGCTTTTAGAAACATTAGACAACACAAGGACGGTTACCAAACCAATCATTCAACAGAATACGCACAAGGCGGATTACAAAATACGCAATAAAGAAACATCCTCCTATTTTTTGGCATCTCCTTTACCATCTACCAAATCGCTCTCTTGTCCCATTTGCAACAAATCGCATCTAATCCACACATGCGATATTTTCATTAAATTAGCACCCTTAAAGCGAATGGAGGAAATTAAAAAGGCCAAGCTTTGCATAAATTGTTTAAGAGCATCACATTTCGTCAAAGATTGCAAATCAAGCAGTTGCAAGAAATGCGAAAGACGTCATAACACAATGTTACATGTTGATCATCAAAATGAAAGCAAAGATTCGGATAATACAAATGTCGAAATCCAGAATACTGGGATTACTACTCATTGTTTCCAAAAATCAAATGTCCTGCTGTCAACCGCATTAATCAAGGTCTTTGATAACATTGGGGAACCACATAAGTGCCGGGTATTATTAGATTCGGGCTCTCAAAGCAATTTCATAACACAAAATTTTGCAAGCAAATTAAAATTGCCATACAATAAAATTGATTATTCTGTATTTGGTCTGTCAAATTTAATTACGAAAATCACGAAACAAGTTCAAATAAGGTGTAATTCCCTTTATAACGATTTTAGTTTTTCATTACAATGTTTAATCTTGGAAAAAATTACAAATGAATTGCCCCTAGCTCAAGTAGATTCAGACCTTTTGCAAATTCCGTCTCACGTTCAATTAGCGGATAGTTCATTTGGCAAACCTGCACCTGTGGACATGCTCTTAGGTTCTGGTATTTTTTGGGAGCTTGTCATATCAGGCCAAATAAAGCTGCAAGAACATGGTGCTATTTTACAAAACACCAAGTTGGGTTGGATCATGGCAGGTCCTGTAGTCACAAATCATCAAATCTTAAATAAAGGAGGTAATTGCCACCTAAGCATAAACGAAGAAATCAATAAACAACTAGTGAAATTTTGAGATATCGAAGAAATTAGCGATGTTACCGTTGATCTTACCCGAGAAGAACAAGAATGCGAGGAACACTTTTCCTCAACTACTCAACGTAATGAGGATGGGAGATTTGTTGTCAGTCTTCCGATTCGTGACGGAATACGTGAAGAATTAGGCGAGTCAGAGTCAAACGCAATCAAAAGACTTATGAACTTAAGGAAGAAATTAGACCAAAACCCACAGCTAAAGGCAGATTATTCCAAGTTCCTGCAGGAATATGAAGAAATGGGGCACATGACTTTAAACTTGGAAGTTCAAGGTGGTACCAAGTATTTTTTACCACATCATGCAGTTGTCAAAGAAACTAGCAGTACTACAAAGCTACGTGTGGTGTTTGATGCATCTGCGGCCACATCGACAGGCAAATCGCTTAATAATTTTCTTAAGACAGGACCCACGGTGCAGAGAGACCTATTTGCAGTTTTGAGCAGCTTTCGATTATACACCTATGCAGTAACAGCAGACATTGCCAAGATGTACCGGCAAATATTAGTTAAAGAAGAAGAACGAGATTTGCAACAAATTGTTTGGAAAACCAATGATAAATCACATACGGCACAGCAAGTGCATCGTTTTTAGCCACTAGATGCTTGAAAGAATTAGCACTACAAAATGAAGCTAAATTTCCAAAGGCCAGCAAGGCGATCCGGGATAACTTCTATGTGGATGATTTCTTGTCTGGAGCCGACACAATTGATGAGGCTATTCAGCTCAGGAAAGACGTAACACAAATACTATCAAGCGCTGTAATGGAGCTTCGCAAATGGAAATCCAATGCACCCTCAATTTTGGAATGTGCAGGAATTAACGAAGTCGAAGACGTTAATGTGCTAGAAAAGGAATGCAAAATATTGGGCTTAATTTGGAAGCCAGATCATGATGTTTTTGAATACCAATTTAAAAATAAAAACACCACTATCGTAACAAAACGATCAATGCTGTCCACTATATCGCAATTGTTCGACCCTTTAGGATTGATAGGTCCAGTCATAACAAAGGCTAAAATTCTGCTACAATCACTCTGGGAACAGCAAATAGACTGGGATGACCTGATACCGGAGAATTTAAGTCACGAGTGGACAAATTTCGTTGAGCAGCTAAATCAAATAAATACGATAAAAATTCCCAGGCATGTCACCAGAAGCAGCACGAAAATATTAGAGCTTCATGGGTTTGGCGATGCCTCAGAGAAGGCTTATGGAGCATGCATCTATCTGCGCAGCGTAACCACCGACGAAATAGTGACAGAACTGGTTTGTTGAAAATCACGCGTAGCCCCCATAAAAAAGCTTTCCATTCCCAGGCTTGAATTATGTGGAGCTTTATTGCTTGCCCAATTAACAATCAAGGTAAGCGAAGCTTTAAACTTAAACTTTCATGACGTAACGCAATGGTGCGACTCGTGTTAGCATAGTTAAGGTCGCCATCCCATCATTGGCAAACTTTTGTAGCCAATAGAGTATCAAAAATACAAGAAATGTCCAAAGGAACAAATTGGAAGCATGTCGCCACTGCAGATAACCCGGCAGATATTATTTCAAGGGGAATCAATCCTTCGCAATTAGTAAGATCCGATCTATGGTGGCACGGGCCTCAGTGGTTAAAATTGGAACGACAATTATGGCGATCAGATCAAGTCAAATTTGACCTAAACCCACCAGAGGGTAAGGGGTGTTTACAAACATTGCTTAACATCGCATCACCAATTTTTCCTATCGAAAATTACTCTTCATTTACTAGATTGCATCGCACTGTAACGTGGTGTCGTAGATTTATTGCAAATTGTAAGAAAAAACGTAAAGAGCGATCAACGGGCCATCTCAAAACAATTGAGCTTAAATCAACATTGAAGTGTTTAATAAAATTAGTGCAAGGCACCGAATTCTCGGATGAAATAAATGTCTTAATCAACAAAAAATCGTTGAATAAATCCAGCAAATTATTATCCTTAAATCCATTCATGGAAACTGAAGGTATTATTAGAGTTGGAGGCAGATTAACTAATGCTAAATTTTTATCATTTGATCAAAGGCATCCTATCCTGCTTCCATCCAAGCACCCGTTCACTAAATTAATCATTGCTAACGAACACATAAAATTATTGCACGCAGGAACCCAAACCGTTTTATCATCCCTCCGTTTACGTTATTGGCCTATTGCTGGAAAGGTGTCGGTAAAAAGGGTCTTGCACAGTTGCGTTCTATGTTTCAAAAACAAACCCAAGGTTTTAAATCATATATTAGGCAATTTACCAGAAGTCCGAGTAACACCCACTCGCCCGTTTTGTCTTGTGGCATTGACTATGCAGGGCCTTTTAACGTTAAAGAAGGCTCAGGGCGTGGAAAAAGAGTTGTAAAGGGCTATCTTTGCATATTTATTTGTATGTATACCAAGGCAATTCATCTTGAACTTGCATGTAGTCTATCCACTGAAGCGTTTTTGGATTGTCTTAGGCGTTTTGTATCTAGACGCGGAATTTGCAGGGACATATTCTCGGATAACGGTAAAAACTTTGTAGGTGCAAATCATGAATTAAACGATATTATAAATTTCCTTAATAGCAAAAAGGAGTTTGATAAAATTTCATCATATCTCAACGAAAATCATATAAATTGGCATTTCATACCCCCACGAGCCCCACATTTCGGGGGACTATGGGAAAGCGCGGTAAAGTCAGCAAAATTTCATATAAAACGTATAATGGGTGAAAATCGCTTCACTTACGATGAATTTTACACTATATTAACACAGATTGAAGCCATTTTGAATTCCAGACCTATCACTCCTATGTCAAATGATCCATCTGACCTATCCTCGCTCACTCCCGGTCATTTCCTTATAGGAGAGGCTTTGATATCTTTACCAGACCAGGATGTTAGAGAAGTGAATGAATCTCGATTATCCAAATTTCAACAAAGGCAAGTAATGGTCCAGCACTTTTGGGAACGATGGCGACGCGAGTATCTCCAACAACTACAGCAAAGAAATAAATGGAAGGTCACCTCCACACCTCCTAAAGAAGGTGATTTAGTAATCATCAAGGAGGATAATGTGCCTCCTCTGCGATGGCCGCTAACCCGAATCCTGCAGCTTCACTCAGGAAAGGATGGTGTACCTCGAGTGGTTACATTGAAGACGTTGTCGGGAAGTGTTAAGCGCCCGCTAGTTAAACTGTGCGTGTTACCTATGGAAGTTAATCCCAGTGAGGTGACGACAAATATCAGATAAGGACATTCATAATTAACCAAATAAGATGTTCGTTTTTCTTAATTGAATTAAGAATATTTTGTTTTCTTATTGACTTTCATTTGTTCTCATTATGTTTATTTGTACTTGTTAATTTTAAAAGGTTATAACCTTTCAAGGTGGGGAGTATGTTTGAATTTATAACAAAATAATTGTTTTCAATGGCCCAAGCGCCTTTTGTTTGTACATGCGCGTCAGCGAAATTGTCAGTCGAGGTAGGGACGGAGAGGCAGCATTGGCATTTTTGGCGCGAGAACACTCCCAGGGAGCGCACGTAAAGTTTCAGCACGAAACCTCAAAAAAGTTCTTAAAGTTAACAATACAGTCCACTAAAGTAAAGCATAAGTTTTTTATTTGCAACCCACACCAACACAACATCAAAACAGCAAAACAATTGGAGGATTAAAAGAACTTAAGACTAATCCAGCGGATTTAATTATTAAACTTTATTATTACTTTAAAGGTATTTATTATATTATTATACTTTATGGACTATTTTAATCTAATTAAATTGTTAGGTTGGCCTGCTAGAATTGAGGATTTTACAAAAATCCAAAAGCACCTCAATATAGGTATTCATCGATTTATTAAACATGTACCTAGCCGTTGGCTACCAGTTGGACCAGCAGCAAAAAGAGTCTTGGAACAATAGGATGCTTTACAAACTTATTTTTTTAAATTTTTATCATCGAAAAATGGACAACTTCTTACATCGCAAAAAGAAATTATAAAACTTCTCAAGGATGATACAATTAGAGCTTCATTACATTTTACAGTATTTTATAGCAGTATTTTTATAGAATTTACAAAAAAATTTCAAAAAGAAGAATACTTTATTCATTTATTTTATAAAAAAATTAAATTATTGATTGAGAAGTTAATGTTAGTTATTTGTAAAAGAGATGTGTGCGAAGATTTTGACAAGAATGATTCTTTAAATGATATTGTCACAAAGAGGCTGTAGTATTCCAAAATTATAATTTATTAATGATCATAAAAATCATGTTTATCTAAATTTGCATTTATTAAATTCTATCGAGACGGAAGTAATTTCTGAGTAATTTCTGAAGACGAGATTTAAAATCCTTGGTAACCTATTTTGTAATCTTGCTGTTGTAAGAAAATAAAATGGGAACACCTATTGGGTTCGAAGATCGGCTTCAGAGGCTACCGATGTCAGCATTGCAAAACAGCCAGCAATAATAGTTTGTAATGGTGAAATTAGGTTGCTATTAGTTTTGAAAATAAAATAATAGCTGACAATACTCTCTTCGGTGGGAACCGCAAAAATCGAAATGAGAAAAGTCAGTCGGTCTTGAAGACTCCGAGAAACCAGTAGTTTTCGGGTTTTTAGATAGTTGAAGAAAAGTTAAATTGTTAAAAGTATATGGATAGAGATTGTAATAAGAAAACTACCGAAAAGCGAGTCCCAAACGATAGTTAAAGTATTGTAAATTGTAGATGATAAAATTACCAAGGGTAAGTGAAACCCCTTTGATTATTATTAGAAGTTAAGGTATATGTCATACAAGGGCGATTGTGTGAACCCAGTTTAAATAAATAACTTTACTAGACCTGGTATTTATAATTCAGAATTCTACCTTTAATATTGTCAAAACCCTAAAAACTGTGCAACTACCAACCCCCATAAATAGTTACCCTTGCTGGCAACTCAGTTGCGGACACCAAACCCCGGTGACGTGACAAAAGTGGTGGAGGCGCCGTAATTTTCTTTTTTAATAATATTTTGTAACTATTAGCTATTTTTGCAGTAATTTTAATTTCCCCCAATTAGATTCTTTGTACATAATTTTTACTATTTTTAATATCGCTCGATCCCGATACAAAAAATTAAGAGTTTGCAAGCTTGGGTAAAATTTGCAAAGGTTGCACATTTTTTATGGGCGCGGTAAACTTGTATGACATACTTATTATTATTTTGGAATCTTAAATACTTGTGGTGAACATCGCTTGATCAATATTTTATTTCCATTTTTTTTATACATTAATATAAGTTATTTCTAAGAATATCATTGTTACAATTTTTTTTTAAATTGAGTCCAATATTAAATTCAAAATGATGAACAAGCCAAATGTGTAAACACCACAAATGAGTAAGATTACACCTTGCGCTTAGGAATTTGCTTAGTCGCCAGAACTACCTCAACTTAGTAATAGAGTGTCTCAGGTCAGGAAAAACAACGACACTATAAATCGTCACATGCAGTTTTAATTTGATCGAACATTCAAACATATATTTTTCTCATATAAATTGCATTTAATTCTTGTAAAATTGATTCACAACTATTTTTTTCATACTCAAAGTTTTCACTAGTTCAGTAACTTTTATTGGTAAAATTAAAAAATGGGTAAAAGCAATTCCAAACACTCAGAGGTAGTCGATACAGGTGTAGTAAACTCAAATTTCATTGTTAACGACGAAATGATCCCAATCCCAATGGATATTAGAGTCATATTATACTTAATCGCAATCACAGTTCTAGTTATGTTTGTACTTAAAATAAGACAAATGCACCGACGTAGTGTTAAGAGAGACGTTGTACGAAGTGTGATTTTCAGGCCAGCAACCGCTGACGTCTAATGTTTTTAAATTAATTTAGGACAGGATTTATTTGTTTACGTATTAATAATTTGTAACTTCTTTAATGAGCGAAAAAAATTACAACCTTCGTTCAAAATCCCGAGATAGGAACGAACATTATAACTTATTCACACCAACGTCTCGTAGTACCCAAGCCTTTGAATTCGCCGGACCACTAGGAACCTCACTACCTAAAGAAGTACCTCTCCCCAAGCACAACCTACAAAGAACCCCACCCGCTAATAGCAAAACCGATTTAGTGTCACCTATCCGAGAAGACAATGATGTGTTCAGAAATATAAACGAAAGTATAGACAATTACAACGGGCACGATCAGAGTTTACAGGAAAATCACAACAGGAACAACACCATCGAAGACCAGTCTTATTCCCGTCCAACTGTACCAGGAAAAACTCAAACAGACATGGCGCTAGACGCAACTATAGGCTCCGCAAAGGAAATCCAAATACAACCCTTAGTGCCTAAGTTTACTACCCCTCCAATGTTCGACCCAGCTAGCACAAACATAATTACGTTCCTACAAGCCTTCGAACGACCTGCAGTATGCAACGGTTGGGACGAACGCTACATGATTAACTACTTAGGATTATTCTTAACCGGGGCAGCGCATACCTGGTTTAACAAATACATCTCCAACGAGCGTAACAGTCAGAAGAAATGGAAGGACATGAAGGAAGAATTCAACAATGAATTTGGAGGTGAACAACCCATGAGAGAATCCCGCCTAAGACTGGCAAATCGAAAGCAAGCCATGGGAGAAGATATAAAAACCTTCTACTATGACCTACTTAACTTAGCGGAACAAATAGGAGGAGTTTCTGACGAACGATTCCGGGAGTACTTTGAAAACGGTCTACACCCATTATACTACGAGAGGTACACATTACTATCAAGACCCAATATGTCGAAGGAGGATTTTAAAGGCGTGGTACTCAAGCTTAGTGAAATCCATCAGATGGCCCTATTCGCCCAAATGAGTAGCAGCTTCGCGGCGATGGGAGTAAGTCCTAAGCAAACCCCAAGAGCAAATCCAGCCCAGCACCAGGACAGACCATATTACAGTCGAAATTCAAGAACAAGAGAAGGGCGGCCAATCTGTTTCATCTGTAATAAAACAGGACATCTGGCCAGTGTAAACTGCCCTCGCTAATTAAATAGATGTTATTGTGAAAGGGAGACTTTAATACTTTTGATTTGGATTACTTCAATCTCAAAAGTTAGCGAAAGCAATTGTACATGAATTGAGTGGGTTCGTTGGAATTTACGGAATTAGATACATATATGTCTGAATAAAAAGCACATTTAACTTAACACTTAAGAGCTATTTATTATAAGCAAATAAAATCAAATATTACAAGAGATACAAAAATTAAGCATGACTAAATAAAATAAGCCTAATACTAATAACCATACAAATTATAAACATTATACAAACAAACTGAATTAAAAAGGTTTGAACTTACCCTTAATGAATGATATAAAATACTTTAACATCTTGAACCATATTACTACAAATGTTAATGAGATGGACTAATTATTAACTGCCGAAGAGACTGGAGTAGCCTCGACTCTTGACTTAACTGAATTTTAGACATTAGACTTAACTAAACTAACACTGCGACTTCGAACTAAACTGCCACTGCGACTAAACTGCGTCTGCTACTCATCTCGAACTGATCTGACTTCAAACTGAGACTAAAACTCATCTCCAACTTCTCTGACTTTAGAGCCTACAACCCTTATCTTAAGTACTGCGATGGTCCTCCTAACTATCACTAACTCCTCCTTTGATTTATCAATTAACAAATCGCGGTTTTGGAAGTCAGTGACAGCTGTGGCAGGAATTAAGATTTACAATCTGGGATTGAGGTCATACTAATCTACGCGCCACCCGCATTGTCCATCTGGCAATTTTCGGACGTGCTTCAGGTGCCAGATTGTCTAATAACTTAATTCTTAACTAGCTTGGCAATTGTGGTTCCTCGCCTTGCTCGTTTAAAAGCAATAAAAATCCAATTGTGAATTGGAGTTCTACGGCTTAAAGAAGTTGAAGCCAATTAAGGGTAACTAACTCTAATATTTTATATTACTAAGCAACGTGTGTGTTCGAACCAGATAATTTGCGCTTCAATCCTCCTTCTGAGTTATTGTTGGTCAAATAATTTATAACTTAATAAGTCTCCTCCCTCGAAAATATTTCGTGATCGCTGTGCTGGTACTTGTGATTTTACCACTTACCGAGAAGGACTTGACTTTTGAAACACTTATTAATAAAGCTACTTTGATTTAAATTTGGAAAATTATAGCGTGGTAATGCTGGTTCTCACACCAGGACTTGCACCAGGAATCAAAATCAACAAAGATACGACAACTACAACCTAAGACCTACTCATAATTCTAACCCAAACCAAGGACAATACCAGAACCATCAGAACACATTCACACGCCAAAATTATAATAATACTCCAGGGCAAGGACATGGACAACGGGGATATGTCAGTAATGGGCAATATTACGGAAGAGGAGATGGAAGAACTAAGGGCCAACATTTCTACAGGAATAGTGATAGAGGAGATCACAGACCTCCCAATAACAGAACTAACAACCATGATAATCGACCCTACAACTACCCAAACGACACAGGACGGCAGGCATAACCCCTACTGTCGCCCGTTGCTCTTGGCCCGGAAATGAAGCACGAAATGTGGATATCCTAACCATAAAGGGGCTAATCAATAACACACCCGAAAATATTATAATTGATACAGGTTCCGTTAAAAACCTGATTAGACTTAGTAATAATTTTAAATATAGGTCATTTAAGGGAATTCGTCCCAGCTTACGTACAGTAGGAAATCAAGTAGTATACGTCCTAGGGGAAGCAAATATACTGGTAGCAATAAATATTAGAAAAATAAAAACAACCGCATATGTAATAGAGAATCTGCCACGACCAATAATACTCGGCAGAGAGTTTTTAAAATCAAATAAAATACTGATAGACAATGAAACCGATACCCTCATATTCAAAGATACACACATGGATAAGAGTGATAATAACAACAGTGCAACAACATCATATGAAGACACAATCTCCACTTTAAAAGAGTTTAGCGAAATAGAAATCGAAAACGAAGAAATCCTCAGAAAAATAAAATTATTGGAAAACACCCATGGCTCAACTAAAGGGAGAGAAGAGAAAGGCAGAAACAATACTGGTAGATCCTGATGACGGAAAAGCAATTACTTCATCTAAAAGAAACAGGATCGAGATGGACCCCACTAAGAAGAGAAATGTGCTAAGCATGCTTGCTTTAGCCTACACAAATATGCTGGATAAAGTTTTCCCGAAGCAATATAGCGAAAAGGTAACCAATGTCACCATCTCAGGACAGCTGACAAACATCATCTTCTCTGTGCACAATGCATTACGTCAAAATGCAAGAGGAAACACCAGCTCGGCTTCTGCAAAGGCAACAGACAAAAAGGAATACAAATTAACAACCGATGGAGCATCTTATACCATAAGTGTGGAGGAAGCAACAAAAATTGTAAAGGACGCAGCAAAGAGCTATGGTTTAGAATACAATAAACCAAAACCAGATGACAAGGAATCATGGTATGGTGTGATTGCCCCTTATCTGGACTTCTTTGTGGCTAATAGCTTAAGGCTGAACCAGCTTCGAGCAGGACACAGCAGGATGCCCCTTGCAAAGAAGAACGGGGTGAGCCATGAATTTCCTATTGAGAAATAGGGTCTACACGCTGGGCACCACATCCTTCTAGAGGGGTGCACCTATCCTCCAGAAAAAAGAAGCTCAATGGCTCAAAGTCTGGGGCCCATGACTACACTTCTTTGCCATATAAGGGCTGAAAGAGAATACAGGGACAAATGGACAGCTGCATCAAAGAGATCAATGTCTTTTATCTCCTATATTGATGACATATTGGAGGCTGTAAAGGGAAAGAATGCAAGTGAGATTAGCAATATAGTGTCACTTCTAGCCGATATAGTGTGCATGACTACATCTCGCCAAACCCAAAGAATGTGCTTCCCTCTGTGTATGTTTACTGCAGTATTTAACATGAAAGGTGATGAGGAAGGAAAAATAAGTATAGGGAATCAAGAAGAAACATACTATGGAGGAAGCAAAATAGCTGACATATTCAACGCATCTGGAAAAGGTGGCTACATATTGTACAAAACGGCGCAGCAGTATCAATGGAAGATTGAGGGAAATTATAGTGAATCGGAGGCAAGTCAGGTAATGTTCCATTGCATCTTTGGAACATATAAAGAGAGTAGAAACGTGTTAAAGACAATAACTCAAACAGGGGATTGGAAGACTAGAGAAGGACTGGGAAAATGCTTCATCAGGAAAGATGGAAAAGTGGTCACTGCGCCTCTTCCAAAACTGAAATACTATTCCAAACCGAGTTCTGCATGTCAGACAAAGTTGCTGACTGGTAACTACACTCAGACTCATATTGTCCCCGTATTCAGCGGATTCCGGAGACAGGAATTCGGAGCAGATTTCTTTGAACAGATAGAAAGAAGATCCAACGGTACAGCCATCTCAACAAAGAACATAGCTCAACTCACCAAAGTTCTTCAAGACACCTTAGCTGAATGCGTGGACAAGGTAACAAAAGCTGGGAAGGTCATACAAACTGGAACAACCTTCTGGTATGACATGAAAACACTAAAGCCAGGCAAAGATGAAGGTGACAGGGTTGTAGTGGATGTTTTGGGAAAGCCGGATGGTCTTCTTGCTAGGGAGGAGGGAAAGGATTAGGTTAAGAAGTCATTCAATTTTTGTATACTCTTTTTTTAGTTTTGAATGTATAAGTTAATTACAAGTTATTTTTTGTGAATAAATTTAGAGATAATGAAAAAAAAAAATGTATTCAAATATGGGAAATGGGATAAATCAAAGAAATGAAAAAAAAAAATATATACAATATATATATAATTATATACATACGATATTAAAATGGGTATAACACAATGGATGTCTAATAAGGGAAAGCAACGATTAAATCAAATACGAAAGAGGAATAGGTTATTACAAAACGCAGACAGAATAACGGGACAAGAGTGGATACCAATATGTAAGGCACTATGAGTAGATTCTAGCCTCCACACTATTTCTATAATACTTAGAAACCCCCAAGAGTATGAATTTCCGGTAGTTGTGGACTTTATAGAAAAACTAATTCAGTTTTCAGTATTTGACATTAATTGTATTTCCTAAAATTGGTAAACATTTATGCTGGGTATTACATAAAATCAACTTTAAACAAGTTTTGAATTTGCTGATACTCCTGTAATTCATCTCCTGCACTGTCTTCTGTAGTCTGGGTAAGAAGACGCTTGACTCGTACCCTACAGGTCCCGGGATCAAACCTCCAACTTGTTTTATTTATTTTTCATTAAATTTATTTTTAACAGTATTTGTTTTCACCTATTCAAATTCCTTTCTTATCCGCGGCCCTATTGTGTGTCTTTTAGTCATTGCTATCGGCCCGGCAGTGTGAAGCAATTTTGTGTCCACGTCTATATTCCAAAATCCATTGTTTTTTTTGAACCTTTATCCTTTAATTGTTTAATATATAAATTTTTTGTATCGTGTCATTGGATAATTTATCAAATGGAGATTTGTTCTTAAAAATTGAGTCTCTTATTACAAATAAAGTTGATCAACTGCAGAAAAGTATCGAGGCTAATAATACTAAAACGGATGAAAAGTTTAAGGCACTCGAATCGGAGAATGTTGAGCTTAAAAATAAAATAAAATATCTGGAATCTTGCTTGAAAAAAAATAATTTGGTTATCTTTGGAGTTCCTCACATTAAAGATAGGGATTTAACCAAACCGGTAATTGATTTAATTAAGACTAAATTAGATGTTAATTTAACGGAACAAGAAATTAATAACGTCTTTCAAGTTAAAACTATTGCTGATGCGAACATAATAAAATTAGAACTTACAACTTTTCGAAAAAAACAGGAAATTAAAAGAAATTGCTACAAACTAAAATCGACCAACATTGGTATCAGTGATGACTTGAATAAAGAACAAAGAAAGGAATACAAACAAATTAGAAACTATTTTCTCGATACTCGTAAAAAAAATATCCCTGCTAAAATATTGTCCTATAATAAAATATTAATTAATGATGAGGTGTTTTCGTTGGAACAACTTCTTGATAGTATACACGACGATGAATTTGATGCCTTAGACTTTACGTATTTTTTTAATATTTAATATTTGGATTATTTGGATAAGTTATCACTTTATGATCATTTGTTTATCTACTTTTTACCAATCTTAAATATCCTTTTTACTTTTTACTACTGCATAATTAGTTTAATAAAATGTATGATTTTAATATTTGTCAATTAAATGTTAGGTCTTTAACCAATAATTTTGACGCCTTCCGTGACACTATGCTTGATAAAAACTTCGATATTATTGCTCTTACAGAAACGTGGCTTAATCATAACACTCCATCTAACCTAATTTCCATACCGTCTTATAATCTAGCTAGGCTTGATGGAGATGGACGTGGTGGTGGCGTTGCCATTTATATAAAACATGGACTTCCATACAAAATTCAGCATAAAATAAGTCAGGCTAACATAGAGGCATTATTTATACGTTTAAATATTTGCAATAAGGGATCTATGATAATTTCTGTGGTATATCGTCCACCTAAAGGGAATTCAATCGGGTTTTTGACAGAAATTGAATCACTTTTTTCTAAATACATTTTAGAAAGTGATGTTTTCGTTAGCACTGGAGATGTTAATATAAATTTTTTAAAGTTACAAAATTCTACGGTTTTAAATTTTGATTCCATATTAAGCTCTTTAAGTTTGAAGCAAATTATAGATAAGCCAACGAGAGTAACTAAAACTTCTGAATCTTTAATAGATCTCATTATTGTTAACGATAACATTGATGCCTTTAATACTGACGTCATTCACTTGCCCGATACCGTTATATCGGTGGTTTTGATTAAAGCGTGGTCCGTTAACCACGCTTTAATCAAAACCACAATAAAAATTAATCTGCGAAAAATAGCTACACCTGAGCGAGTTTCCAGGAACTACAAACGTTTTGATCTTGATGGTTTTGCTAATGATTTGTACAAAATTCCTTGGTTTCATATATTCGATATAGATGATTTAAATTCCAATATGAATTTCTCACGGAAAATTTGATACAGTTATTTAATATACATGCCCCCTACAAACGTTTTGCTAACTACAAAAAACCACAACCTTGGATCACCCCTAATATTCTGTTGTTAATGAAGCTAAGGGACAAAGCATCAAGCAAATATAAAAAATCTGGTAAAATTAATGATTTGAACTATTACAAGGAATTGAGAAACTTTACTACAACAGCGATTAGGTCTGAGAAGAAGGCATATATGGAACATAATATAAGTAAAAATAAAAATAATAAAAAGATTTTATCGGATAACCTAAAAAACCTTGGCTTATTTAATAAAAGAGGTAATAGCATACCAGACAACTTGCAATGCCCAGAAAAAATTAATTCTCATTTTTCATCTTTTATGATGCAGTCTGATATTGATCCAGAAGTAGTAAACTTTTATTCAAATCACACTAAATACAATGGTATTTCTAAATTAAAATTTCAAACGGTATCAGAAAATGAGGTATTAAAGATAATTAGTAAAATAAAATGTTCTACTACCAGTGCTGATGGAATTGACTCTAAAATGCTCAATATATCGTCTTCTTTTCTCATTGAGTATATAACTCATATCATTAACTCTTGTCTGAGTTTAAATAAAGTTCCTGATGGTTGGAAAAATGCGGTTGTAACACCAATTCCTAAAAAAGCAAATCCATCTTCTTTAAATGATTTAAGACCAATAAGTGTCTTACCTCCATTATCAAAAATCCTGGAAACTATTTTGAAAAAACAAATTTGTGAACATATTCTAAAATATAATATTCTACCTGATTGCCAATCTGGTTTTCGGCCTGGTTTTAGCTGCAACTCTGCTCTGTCCCATGTAACCGATAACATCTTAAAAGCTACAGATGAAGGGCTAGTTTCCATTTTAGTATTATTAGATTACAGTAAGGCCTTTGATACAATCAATCATAAGATTCTTCTCTCTATATTAAATTATATTGGTTTCCATTCATCTGCCTGTGCGCTAATTCATTCTTATTTATCGGGTCGTAGTCAAATGGTTAAATGTGGTAATAAATTATCTAGTCTAAGCTCTATATATTCCGGGGTACCTCAGGGCTCTATCTTGGGACCTATTTTGTTTACTATCTACACTAATAACCTCATGTCAGTTCTGGAAAAGTGCTCGTATCACCTGTATGCAGATGATACACAGCTACTGTACTCTTTTAATTCAAATAATGCTAATGATGCTGAACGTGTTATCAATTTGGAACTTTCTAAAGTTGTTGAATTTTCAGAAAAACATAGTTTAATAATTAATTCTTCAAAAACTCACGCAATGGTGTTCGGTCCCAAAATCAAAAAAACTGCTATTGAAAATAGTGTTAGATTAGAAATCAATGGTGATCAAATTACCTTTTCCACTTGTGAAAGAAATTTAGGTGTTATTATTGACTCTAATCTCAGATTTCGTGAACATACAACGTTGCTAACTCGTAGAGCCTTTTCTGCTTTAAAAAATATTTATATAAATAAAGATATTTTAAGCCGAAATGTAAAAACAATCCTCTGTGATACGCTTGTTTTGTCTAACTTTAATTTCAGCACAAGCGTGTATCATTTTTGTCTTGATCAACTATGTGTAAAGCGTATTCAAAGGATTCAAAACTATTGCGCGTGGTTAATCTTTGGCATACGTAAATCAGAGAGAATCACCCACAAAATTATAGAATTAAATTGGCTGAATATGTTTAATCGACGAGTTCTTCAAACTGCATGTTTTTTCTACAAAGTGCTGTCTACAAAATGTCCTCCTTATTTATACAACAAACTTCGGTTTCGCAGTGATGTACACAATATCAATATACGTAAAAGAAATATGATTACTATACCCAAGCATAAATCTGAACTTTTCAAACGGCGTTTCTCCTACAATATTGCGAAATTTGCCTATGATTTTGACTTCGAAATTTCTTCTCTTTCAACTTTTAAGAAAAACCTTAAGATTAAATTGCTACAAAAGCAAAAGCATGATTATCAAATATCACATTAATATTTCTTTAACTTGTTTTGTTGTATAATTTAATATACTCGCTGCAGCCGCCTTTATTATACTTTATTATAATAATTTCATTCGCATTTTATGGTTTTTTTATTTATATATATTATATTTTTTTATGTAACTATTTAATAATTTCGTATAGTAATGTAGTAAATAGTAATGTTGTGTTATATTTAGTCTGGGGTCTTAAGGAAGAACAGCTGGCATTTTTGCCTTTAGCTGATTTAGACCCATTTGGTACAAAAATTATATATAATGTCTTGTGTTTTTTAGTATTATTATATTTGTACATTTTGTGCCAATAAATGATTATTTATTATTATTATTACGCTACGTACTGTTGACCAACAGACACCCGGTATATACATACAGTTGTTAACTTCAGTCGTCGAAAGCGAAATGGCAACACTGTACGATCATCCACGATCAGTGCTCGTCGATCTGACAGTGGACCCCTTAAGTCTGTCACACTTCACTTACTCGGTCTGCTGAGATAGAACTTTAAAACGTCAAATTAATCAAGTTTATTAATTTGAGGTAAGTAATCCTTTAACATCCTGTACCATGCTTAAGTGGCAAAGAAGAAAAATAAAAAACACAAAACCGTTAATTGACGGATCCAATCACAACGACCAATTTTTACAAATGGACAACGAGATAATGGTTTTTTCACAACACGTTTTTTGAAGTATTTCAATAGGATTGTTTTGGCTTCAAATAATATATTTTTGAATTTTCTTATACCCAACTTTATGGTGAGTTGGCATACAGAGTTGGTATCTGGTAACTTTTGTAATTTTTACCCTTATTTTTAGATAGACAACTCCTCGTTTTTTGACGTTTTCCGACGTTGTATTATATTTTTTTAAGTACCTTAAGGGTCTTACATGTTATTAATGTAACAAATATTTAGATTGTAAGTATACACATACATAAATGGTGAAGTTTTTCTAAAATATTGTAATTTAGGTTCTTAACTAAGCCTGGTGATGAGACGTCACGTCTCGAAATCGATAGCTGTAAGCCGTAATTTGGCTGTTTGTTAGCCTGTTTGTATAGGCCTACGAAGTTGTTAGCTTCTCGATTGTAAGAGGCTAATACTCTACAGTAATAAAGTTGGATATAAGAAACATCGAAGTTTTTTGCTTCAACCCTAACATTGCAACAATCCAAAGCATCGTGTCAACCCCTTCTTAATAATATTTGTTTTATTTAATAATAAAATCATGGAAAGTTAATGGGATTTCATCAACAAAAAACTCAACATGTAGATCGGATCGACTTAATTGGTTTTGCCAGAACTTTCAATTCAATTGCTACAGAAAATAATGTGGTTAATATTTAGTCAATTTAAATGAAAAAAATGTAAGCAATATGGCATTTTCTTTGATATTTTCAACGATAACATAGTTTGCCACTTTAAAAAAAAATAAAATTTTGGGTTTTTTGCTGATGAAATTTTCAACGATTTGTTTCCGAGGACTTCTTTTTGGTGCATATTTTATAATTTATAAGCTGTTAAATTGTTACTTTTACATGACTGGATAAGCAGATTTTAAATTTATAACACAAATTATGTAAAAAACAGCATTATTGAAGATTTTTTTATACAATTTTATTTTTATTTGAGGAATTTTATTTAGGAAGAATTTTTTTGAGCAAGTAGAATTTTTATTTATTTTTTTTACAAATACTGTTTTGTGATACATTTTGTTTAAGTTTATTATTATTAAGGTTAAGTAAATATATACATATATTATAAACACATCTACAATAGTAGTTTGTTTGAAATCAGTCATAAATCTTCAAAAAGTTGTCTGCAAATATTATCCCTTATTTGATGATTAACATACTGTACATGTGCATTCAGATGATAACCGCCCAGTTCTTCATTTCCAACTATATGATATTCTCCTTCATTTATGTATTCATCTATAAATACATCATTGTTATGTAGACAAACATTATGTAAAACTGTTGCAGCCAGAACAGTAGCAGGAAGTAATTTAAATTTATTATTATCTAAATATTTTAGACGTCTAAAACGCCCAAAAAGCTGGGCAAAAGATCTTTTAATTGTTTGTCTAGTTTGTGACAACTTTAAATTGAAATTCCGTTTAGCTGGGTTTAGATTTCCTCTGTCAATATAAGGAGGAATGCACCAATAATATACAGGATAGGCTTTGTCTCCGATAATACATAGTAAATAAGAAAAGGTTTATTATTTGTAATTATTATTATTTTATTAAAACGAAAAGTGAAATACTTAGGACATATTATATCCGGTGAAAGTTATCTGATCCCGAGAAAAAATTACCCCAAACCAAAAGCGGTTAAAGAAATTAGAGCATGAACGAAGTTGCAGACCTATGTTTGTGTTTGGTTTTTGGTAATGCAGTTACTTGGCGCTTAGGCGGGTTGCGTGCTGGACCCAAGTAATGCAGAAGGTTTTTTGGAGGAACCACTTAGCGCTTAGGCTTGATGCGTGCTAGACCTAAGTGGTGTGAGGGGTGGAAGGGACTACTTGGCGCTTAGGCTGGGTTGCGTGCTTGACCCAAGTAGTAGAAGAGAATGAGCAATCATTGATTACTGGTTTTATTCTTAAGATAGCAAGCTTATATATTAAAATTTAGTACAATGTTTGTAAACTAATTCTACGTCATACTGTATAATTCACTTAATGTATGTTATATATAATTATGTAATTGAACTTGAGCGGCTAAAGTGCGGCTCCTTGGAATGTGCGCGATATGCAGAATTGCAATAACGCGTCATGAGTAATGTTATTGTTATTAAATTACATTAAGAATGAAGTAAAAAATTAGGTTTAATTTATTAAAATTAAACAGAGCATTTTTAGGTTTAGTGGGTTTTTATAGAAAATTTATACCAAAAATTGTCAGATTTAGCGAAACCTTTAACATTGTTAACAAAGAAAAAGAGTAAATTAGCATGGAATGGAGAGCATGACAATGCATTTGAAAGTCTTAAATTAAGACTGATAACCCCGGCTCTTTTCAAATATTCAGATTTTGGTAAATCTTTTATTTAGATACTAGTAAATATTTTCGTTGTTATTTAGTACATCAAATGAGAAATGGTAACAATTATATTTTGACAGTTATTGATTATCTTTCAAGTTATCCTGAATGTATACCACTCCCAGATATCAAAGCAAGTACTGTTGCAAAAGCATTTGTGACAAAATTAAATTAATAAATCAGAAATAACATAAATAAATCTACAGGCGAAACACCATTTTTCTGAATGCATTTCAGATACATGGAATTGCCATTCCAATCTCTAATTAAACTAGTTTTATTAAGGTATGATTTAGATAAAAACTATGTAGCTGAAATGATAACAAGGATAAGTGTGGAACATCAAAGGGCTAGTAAGGTAATTAATAGAAGCGCAGATACCAGGAGGATAAGATCTAATAGGAAAGCTAAAACGACGAATTACAATATCGGTGAAATTTACAAGTGTCAAGTGTCGTATTGTTATTGTGATAATTGCTAATTCACCGATTGCCAATTTCTTAGTCACTCTCAGTCGAAGTTTTTAAACATTCATAGATTAAAATAATCATGAATTTAGCCGGAAAAAATGCCACTAAAATGACCCTGGCTCAAAAAGAAATATTGACGGAATTCACGAAGTCACACCCTTTATTAAGATGTGGTAAATTTTCGGCGCAATTCACATTTAAACATGCCCAAAATCTGTGGGAAGAAATAACAATTCAATTAAACTCATTAATGGGTGCCCAAAAGGAGTGGAAGCAATGGCATAAAGTAAGTATTTATTCTATTAACAAAGTATGCAGTCTTAAAAATACTTTACATTACATTACAATTGAATCCACTCGATGAAGAAATTTTGGATTGTGTTCCAGTCTCAACAAAGTTTGGCAATCCAAATGTGATACAACCAGATATACCGTTTGATTTCGGATTAACTTCTCAAACTTCACAATTAATACCAGAAGAACAGTCTACAAGCCGAGAACATACGTATAGCTTACCTTTAATCGATCAAGAAAATATTACTGCAGTTACCACACCTAGGATCTTTCGAGAAAATATTACTATACTTACAACACCTATGGTCTTGAAAGAAAACAGAAGTCTTCTTGTTCCACAAGATACTCAAACAGTACAACTAGCACAAGGTAAAGAAAATCAAAAGACTCAAAAAATAATTGAACCAAAAAAATTAGTAGGAACTAAACGTTTAGAAAATACAAGGAAATGTCTTTTTTGATAAATAATAACCCCCTCCCACCTAGGATTTATGGATTACCAAAGATCCATAAGACAAGTCGACCTTTAAGACCAATTGTTTCCTGCATTGATAGCTTTAATTAAAATCTTCAAAAATTTTTAGCTAGGATATTAAACAACTTAATTCCATCTTTCAGGTTTAACATTCAAAATAGCTATAAATTTAGAGAAGCTATTGTTAACATACAATTGTCAGACAATGATGTAATGGTCTCTTTAGATGTCAAATCACTTTTTACCAATATCAGTAAGGAAGATTCCATAAAGTCCATACTTCGTAGGTGGGAGGAGATTAAAAAAGTCACTAATATCGACAAGGAATTGTTTATTGAATTAATTACTCATGTTTTCGACACTAGTTATTTCTTTTGTGATAACCATTTTTACAAACAAATTTTTGGATGCCCAATGGGTGCTCCACTCAGTCCCATTTTGTCGAACTTGGTGATGGATGACTTGATTGATACTGCTCTGAGTAGATTAGGTTTCGAAGTTCCAGTGTTTTGTCTCTACGTTGATGATTGTTTCACTATATTACCAAAAAGTAAATTAGATCACACTTTAACAATTTTTAATTCCATTAATCATCACTTGCAATTCACTATGGAAACTGAAGTCAATAATCAGTTACCCTTTTTAGATCTTTTGTTAATTAGGGAGTGTAACCATCCAGAAATCACTTTAAATTTGTATCAAAAACCTACTGATACCGATAGAATGCTTAGCTATCATTCAAGTCATCCATTATCTCAAAAGATTAACATCATTACACAAAATTTAAGAAAGATTTTTTCCTTGTCTGATCCAAAATTTCATAATGAAAATAAAAAAATTTTATTCAAAAAACTCCGTATTAATGATTATCCAGTTAAGTTGATTAACTCAGTGTTTAATTCCTACAAACTAGAAACTAAAAACCACAATAAAGATCCGTGTGTTTATCAAAAAATACCATACATACCACAAGTATCAGGTAAATTAAAAAAAGTGTTGACCAATGAATCCACTAAAATATCTTACTACAACCAAACAACAAATAAGGACTTGTACTCAAAATTAAAATCAAAACTTCCTCCAGAGTTAAACAAAAATGTAGTCTACAGTATTCCTTGTAAACAATGTGATAAGGTCTTCATTGGACAAACAAAACAGTACATAAAATCTAGGATATACAACCATACTTACGATTGCAAATTGATTAACAAAGAGAAAATTAATAAAACAGCTTTAAGTAATCATCATTTTAACCAAAATCATGATTTTGATTTTGATAAGTACAAAATCCTTGATAGAAAATCTAACTATCGAAAAAGGTTGATTAGTGAGATGATACATATAAAAAAGTATCAAAAAAGTGTAGTTAATCAAAAAACTGATACTGATGGCCTTAGTAAAATTTATTCGTTGTGATCTCCTTTAATGAATATTTATTAAATAAAACTATTAAAATTCGTCTTGTTACTAACTTCAATCGAGTATTAAGGTTGGTCACATTGTTTTCACTGACATGTCATGACATTTGTTAACGAATGGTCGACCAAGAAGGTTGTAATTATTAAATCCTTACCAATCAAGGAATGCCAAGTTTTATTCTTATAACGTGTTTCAATTTTCCTTAGTCAAAAAATCCACGTTAATATTATTATTGACCTTTTTCATGATTTTTCAATAATTAAAATCTAAAATCTTCAACGACAAGGTTATGTTACATCTTTATTTTATTATTACGCGGTGATCACACAAATTCAGGCAAATAAATAAATTGTAGACCTTTTATATTAAAAGTATTTAAATTATATGTTGTTGTCTAGACCTTAATAATTTTAGATTGATGTTGTAATTAAAATTTTAATAGTTGTGTGTTTTATTGTAAATATTGCTAATTATGTATTAAAATTGTTAACACATTTTTATATAGTCTTCCAGTTGTTAATTAAATTATTATTTTAGTCATGAATAAGACGGGAATCTCCGTCGAAACGTCGACTCTTTTTTTGTAAATGAATTCACGACGAAATTGTTTCGATCAACTGTAATTTTTGAGTTTTCTTGAAGAATCTCTTGCACCAACAATACTTAACACGAACGTCATTTATTTTCTACAAAAAAATTAATATAAAGGAAGAATATTATAAAAAAAATTAGAATATCTCGAAAGACAGGTTGTAGCCCAAGAACGGCTGTCATTTGCTCAAGAACGTGCAGCCTCAAGTTTAGAAAAAGATAATGTAAATATAGAAAAAAAATTGTTTTGTCTTCATTTATATAGCTTTTAGATAAAGCAATATTTTCAGTTTTTTGATGTGAAGTTAAGTTTTTATAATTATTATGAATTTTCTTTGTAAGGCAATATTAAATGTTGTCTTCATTTAGATTTTAGGTAAAGTAATATTTTCAGTTTTTTGATGTGATGTTAAATTTTTATAATTATTATGGATTTTCCTTTTAAGAAAATATTCAATGTCTTCATTTAGCTTTAGATAATGCAATATTTTCAATTTTTTTATATGATGTTAATTTTTTATAAGCATTATGAATTGTATTAGTGATTACTAGTGGTAAAAATTATACTTATAGGTTTTTTGTCCTAAACATAAACTGTGATTTAAATTTTATACATTTATTTTTTGTATATATTTTTGTTTTATATTTTTTCATATTTTTGTTTAATTTTTAATTTTATGTTTTCATACCATGAAATAAATAGTATATTATATAACAGTTGGTGCTTGATTTGTTCTTATAATTAATATTACCTTTTTTAAAATAAAAGATTCATAAAATTGAACTGAATATTATTTAAAAAAATATATTATGTAAAATAGTTTCTAACTATTCGTTGCCGAATTTGTCTTGCTTGTTGGAGTTCAGGATTTACTCTATTATTGACTCTTTCAATAGGTTCATGAATATATTCAAAAATTTCCAAATCATCTGCTTCTACTGGGTCGTCTTCAACTGGAGGAATATTGTTATCAATGCACATGTTATGAAGAATAACACATACATTTATTATTTTGGATGCTCTTTCATAATTATAATGTAGCACTCTATGCTTTAAGAGGCATCTAAATCTCATTTTTGATACTCCATTACAGTGTTCAATTGCAGATCAAATGGATTATCAAACTGATGAAATCGTCTTTGGTGCTGAGCATCCATTTCCACTTCCTCCAATAGTTTAAAAGTGGCTAAATTTGCCAAATCGTCCATTGTTTTCAAATTAAAAGATTTAATTTAAAATTTAAATAAAAACACAGGATAAACACACTCATATTATGACAGATTCACAACCATACCCAAGCGCCAAGCGCAAACCGTATACGAAATTCTGTGGCGAGTGGTCCAGATCCACACGCTGCAAGGCGTCTGAAAATTTGGCGTATACGACTACATGTCACTGCTCGAGAATGCAGATTATTGAAAGCGTGTGATTTTCATATGCAATATCCTCCATAGCGCATACGCCTAGCATAGGTATCCAGGCCGACGAACGATAGGTCGAGGAGTAATCAGTGCACGCCCTGCTCGGTGGTGGTTCTTTGTCTCGCGTTGGACATTCCACCGTCGGCTTGGCAAAGGGACACCGTCGAACTGACATTAGATACCGGAGACAAATTGGACAGGATTTCCAAAGACAGACTGAACGACGAACACAAGTACGACTACCTCAACGTGTAGGAAATACATACAAATTTTAGAATCGGTTATTTGTACGGTTCCTCCTATGAACACGAAGTCTATGGACAGGTTGGCGTCGGCGATATGCCCTTGAGGACCGGACTGGCCAATTTCTTTGGCAACTGTAATCAAGGGCTTATAACGGCAAAGGTAAGAAACCTTTGCCGTTTTCTATTACAACAGAGAATTCTATCTCTTCGATTCTCATTCAAGAGACGAAAGGGGCAAACCAATCACTTCGGAAGAGGGAAAAGCTTGCCTCATGAGCTTCCCCTCGATGGATCTCTTTAAGGAACATCTACTTCCGATGTTCGGCGTTGCGGAAAATTATTATATGATTACCGCACCAAACATCGACTTATTGCCGAATGTTGCGGACGAAACCATGTTCCTTCCATTTGATGAGGACGTCGGCCAGGGAGGAGACGTTCTCATCCCTTCGTCCTCGGCGACTTCCATCCAAGTGGGTGGGTCGTACCGTCTACCGTTGGAGGACGACGAGGAGGATGTCGAACCGCGGCAGCCAAACGAGGAGCAGGTGATACGATCGCATGACTGCGGATCCATGTCTGAGGTTTGCCCCAAATGCAGCACCCTCTTTTTCAAAGGCGAAACTTGGTTGTCGTGTTGCGCGAACGGCAAAATCAGCCTTCCGCAATTTTACTCGGATCGCGTCATCACCGACATTCTCTATGGTCGCCATGAGAAATCGGTCAATTTCTTCCGAAATCCGAGAGGGCACAACAACAAACTGGCGATGATCAGCGCCCAGGGTTCTTGGCTTACGTTTCTCGTCAGAGGCGATTTTTCAGTTCGCATAGAGGGCATGCTCAGGCTCACTCTTGCCGTCATCACCGACATTCTCAATGGTCGCCACGAGAAATCGGTCAATTTCTTCCGAAATCCGAGAGGGCACAACAAAAGACTGGCGATGGCCAGCGCCCAGGGTTCTTGGCTTCCGTTTCTCGACAGAGGCGATTTTTCAGTTCGCATAGAGGCTCACTCTTGCCGATATCGATCCCAACAACCCGCGTTACGGTTCCATTTACTTTGTCGAAACGGAGCGGTTACTGAGACGTGCCGAAGGACTGCCGATCGACGCCGAACTGCTGAAGTTGCTGTATCACCGTCTGCTAGAATCAAACAACCAGTTCGTTCTAATGTACCAGAACGCGCGAGAATTCGACTAACAAAGAGTTCGAAAAATCCCCGACGGAGAGGACATTACCACTCTCAACGTCAAAACAAATACGACCACCGATCGGCGCAATTTCAATACGTCATAGAGGCGGAGCTGAAAGTCACCTGGAAACGTCTCATTTATCTTAAAACCAACCAAGACAAGTTGCACGTTGAGAATTACAACGGTCTGCAAGATTGGGTGCCAAAGCAGAGAGAAGGCGGGGAGGCAGCCGTTCAACGTATTCATGGAGGCCCGGTACCAGGACGCCATGACTATCGTCTCGACGACCGGTAAACCCACGTGGTTCATCACGTTCACGTGAAATCCCCAGTGGCCCGAGATCAAGGCTCAACTCCAAATTCACCAAAGGCCTCAGGACAGACCCGACGTGGTATGCAGGGTGTTCTACATCAAGTTTAAACACTTGATGAAAAAATTGACGGAGGGTAAATTTTTCGGTCAAGTGACGGCCTGGGTGTACGCTATCGAGATTCAAAAGCGCGGCTTATGTTCCCCGTACGCCGGAAGACATCGATTGCTACATCAGTGCCGAAATACCTAACGTCAACGTCGAGCCGGAACATCACGCGCAGGTCATGAGGTGCATGGTGCACGGACCTTGAGGACCGGACGGCGTGCCCAACTCCAAGTGTCGGGAGAACAGGGCAAAATGCGCCAAAAAGTTCCCCAGATCTCTTCAAAACCAAACCCTGATCCGGGACAACGGCTTCGTGGTCTACCGGAGAAGGGGAAACGGGCGCGAGGAACAAATCTACCCCGACGGTCGCCTGTTCAAAGTCGACAACAGGTGGATCGTAGAGTACAATCCAAAACTCACACTTTCCTACGAGTGCCACATTTTCGAGCTTTTCGTTAGCAGCGTCAAAAATGTGAAGTATCTCTTTAAGTACATAACTAAAGGGGCGGACGCGGTAGAAGCGGCCTTCCTCGACGACGACACGTACGACGAATGCCAGCAGTACCAATCGATGCGGTACATTTCGGCGATGAAAGCCGCCTGGAGGCTTTTTTCGTTTAGCACAGTGGGAATAAGCCACATAATCGAAGCCCTCCCGATTCACCTGCCCGGTCAAAGGGGCGTCTTTTTCGAGGAAGGTAGGGAGGAACAGGTTTGGGAACGCGCGAAAAACACGCACAGCAAGCTGGACTTTACCAGAGGTCTCCTCTACCACGAGATGCCGTTGCATTATCGCTTCGTAAACGGTGTCTGGAACCGGAGGGTTTACATTCTCAGGACAATAATCGGTAGAATCTACACCGTCAATCCGAGAGAGGTCGAACTTTTCCACCTGCGATTTATCTTGGTGCACGTCAGGGGTACCAGGTCGTTCGAAGATTTGTTGACGGTAGAAGGTGAACGTTGCGACACCTTCAAACAATCCGCCGTTCGTCGTAACTTGCTCGATACCGATGACGAGTGGGTGAGGGCCATGAGCCAGGCCCGACATTGCAGCACGCCCGCGCAAATGCGAGGGTTGTTCGCGGCTCTCCTGTGCCATTGCACGGTACGGGATCCTGTCGCTTTGTGCGACGAATTTATCGAATCCATGGCGGAAGACTTTGCGCACCATCTGGACGCGAGACGTTCCAGGATCAGGGCGTTCAAAAGCATAGAACATTCGCTCCGTCGAATGAACAGGACGCCAGCAGAATTTGGTATTAGCGCCGAGGAACGCGTCCTGGATGAGGGAGACGAGGTGCTTCTCGAACTCGCAGACGATCGAGAGTTTTGGACGGCGTTCTTCAACGAGCCCGCCGACGCCGCCGCCCCCGTCGACAATGACGCCGTTCTGCCACCTCTCGCTGCGACACCCGCCAGGAATCTCAATCTCCAGCAGGCCAAATTTTTCCAGGCAGTCGACGCCGCACTCACCGACATCAATCTTGATCGTACAAGGTTGCGGCGGTAGCGGAAAAACGTTCCTCTTCAATTGGATCATCCGTCACGCCGAACGTCAGCGCAAAGCGGTGATTTCCATCGCGTACACCGATATCTCGAGGTCGGTCGTACTGCGCACGGCGTCTTTGGTTTTCCGCTGCACAAATCGACGGACGTCAATTCTGCCATCAAGTTCGACTAGCCCAAGGCTCAGAAGCTTCGCGACGTCGACTTGATCGTCTGGGATGAATTGGGAATGGTCAGCTCGGCGATGATCGATTTGAGACGCATCGACAGGCTCTTCGGAGGCCGCTGCGTCGTCTTCGGAGGAGATCAGATGCTCTAGATCCAAATACAGATCGCCAATCAAATAGACATGCTGTTCACGAGGAGCGCCATGTGGGCGAGGATAGCTGTCTACGTCCTCGACGTCAACATGAGAGCGGAGCATGATTTTGGAGAATGGGTCATCCTTCTCGGTCGCGGCACGTTCAATCAGACCGTCGCCAACTTTCCCAACGTCATTTCCGTGTCCGTCGACATGCTAAAGGATAACGTTGTAGAGTTTGTTTTCAGCGACGTCCGAAAACATTAACCAGACTATCGCTCAGCGCGCGATCCTCTGTCCCAAGCTCCGTCACTGCGCCCACATCAATTCCCAGTTGCTACTGAATTTCCCGGGCGAATCTGTCGACCTTTACAGCGTCGACAGCGTCAAGTCTGACGATCCTCGGGTCGGAACGTTGTACAGCGAGGAGTTCCTCAACTCCCTCTCCGTGAGTGGAATGTCTCCGCACAAACTCACGTTGAAGGTGCGCGTGCAGGTTATGCTCCTTCGCAACATTTGTATTCGCTAGGGACTGCGTAACGGCACCCGACTGATTGTGGTGCAAATCCGGCGCAACGTTCTCGACCTGGAGATCGTCACGGGAAGTTTCAGAGGGATACGTACCCCAATCCCGCGAAGGGTCCTCGAAAGCACTCCAGCCGACAAGCTAGCGTTCATTCTTCGACGTCGCCAATTTCCCGTCAACCTCTGCTTCGCGCTTATTGTCAACAAAGCGTTCAACCCCGTCGGCGCCGGCGTCTACTTACCGACCCCCTGTTTCGCTCACAGCCAACTTTGCAAGGCGTTCTGAGGGAAAACGGCGACGTCGTTTTTACAAAGAACGTCGTATACGACGAGGTCATACGTGTGGTCTTGGGTCCCGACGCTCGCAACATCGAATCGTTTCATTAACTTTTTTTTTCCAAATTTTCACCCTCGAAGCATTCCGCCGCTACGATTTTCTTCTTCGTGTTTTTTCCATCGTGCAGCGTTCCAATCATTTTGTAACGGCTGCTTCTTTTTACGTATTCGCACATTTATTATTATTATTTACAATGTTCACATTCTTCTTTCATTATTGTCACGACTGATATATTGGTTTATATTATTCCAATGTAATAATGGTTGTTCTCCTCACATTCACAATTATTGTAAAGTCAACATTTTTATAATATTATTTTAAATTAATTAGTCTTATCTAAATTTGCTTTCAATTCAATTATTTAAACATATTTCAATTTTAATAAATTTTTGCTAAGTCAACCAGTCAATAAACTTTTTCATGTTGCAATTCCATCATTTCAGGAACCTAATTTAAAATTGATGATGTCTCAATTTTTTGTAATGTCTTTGCCCGGACACTGAAAGTGGCAGTTGTAATTTTTCCTTCAAAGGAAGCACCCGTTTTCCAAATTTTAAGTAATAAATACTTGGATTGTGTTTTTAGCAAATTGGATAGTTTTATTTGTTAACCTCATCTGCACTGGTCTACCCCGGTTAACTTAATTGTTACCAAAACGCGACACAATCGTCTTTTATTTTCATCATGATTACTATGTATTTTACATTTTTTTTCATTTTGTTTACATGGTCGACATTGCTTTTTACAACTTTTATTTTTATTTTGTTTTACTAATCGCATTTACTATTTATTTTACCGCATAATTTTCTGGCATTACATTTTAATATTCTCGTACGAATTATTCATAATTCACGAAAATTACAACTAAAGAAATCAACCCAATTATTATCAGGTATATTTAACCAATGTCAGACCAACCTAATGAAGAAAACCTTATTACTGCCGAACAACAAAATATAAACGTTGTTAAAACCGAGATAACGAACGATTATTTCGACTCCATGCGCAAACAGCTCCAACCAGAATATGATGAAGGAGATGCGTTTATCATCGATGTATAGCCAGATACTAGAAATCTAGTCCACTCCATCGCTATCAATATCAAACGGCAATACCCCATACCTCTGTCTACAGCGTTCCCATTTGCCACTCAGGCCAGCTTGATCAGTTACTGTATGATCCAATTTTCTACGACACTTTTCATTTGCGACTTAACCTCCCGAAATGACCCTTCAAACTATGCAACAAAAGTTGCTAACGACAAGAGATTAATGAAATACATCGAATCAATGTACAATTACAGAATTCCAAGCTTTATGGAACCAATCCCCAAAGCCCTTTGTCCTGCACACGATCCGTGACGGAAAGACGTACTCTTCATCCCGAGTTTAGCTGGATTCAGCTGGAATCATGACTTCCACAGAATATTGCCCCCGCAAATATTCATAGCTCTCCACAATAAAATGGCAAATATCCAAAGAGAGTATGACGTTGACGAACTTATTAGAAAGTTCTATGCAACAGTCCTATTTGATGTCGACAATGTTAACTACAGTGTTAACCATTCATTACAAAGTACTACACATCGGCCACATTATTATACCATTCCCATTCTTTATGATTATCAAATCAGGTTTATAAGCTTACGCTTAACGAATCTATTACTAGTAGATGCTCATCAGAAAGAGTAAAGATCAATACATCCAACAAGGGACAGTCCAACTATAGACTCAATCCTTAGAAAGTATTCTCGATACCATGAAAGATCCAGCATAGCTAAGATGATGACCAACATCTCAAAATTCTTAGAGATTAAAGACCCTAAGAGTAAACCATTTATACAATGTGTTTTGGAAAAAGTTTTTCCCCTTAATCCTTGCGGGTCCAAGCTAATAAGAATAGGGTTGGACCCTATCAACAAATTTGCCCCCCGCAGCCGTACTGTGGACACCCGTGATGATGAATGGTCCAACGTTTGGGGAAGTGGGTTTCAAAGTTTTTATGTCTAAACTACCCACTATTCATCGAGCGTATTTAAAAGGAAAAACGAACAAAAATTTCTCATCGGAGGACCATACCGTAGAGGTGCAATCCCGCATGGTGAAGATACGCAATAATAAAATACGTGTACCTTACATAAATCTAGGGGGTAAGTCGATACAAACTTTGGACTCCATGGGGTGTCTGTTTTTGGATACAATAAAAAAAAGTTGGAAGCTGCGATTGGACACGTGTAGAGCGATTTTTGGAGAAAATTATTAATAATATCCGTACCGTTATGAGCTGTGAAGAATTTAATACGAGTTAATGAAGAGTAGGAATACCGGATGCAAATGAAAACCGGGTCACCTCTATAACTTTTTTATTTATGAATAGAAAAATTTGAAATTTGGCTATGTTCTATGGTTCAAAAAAACAAATTTTATGTACATTTTTTATTTTCGAAATCACTTCCGGTTTCACCGGAAACACCATGAACTTTGTTTTTTTAAATGTAACATCCCATATTTTTATTCATGGCTTAAAATACTTTTAAAAAAGAAGTATTTTTGAGATATTAGTTTTTATTTTTTTTGTAAAAAAAATTTTTTTCAAAAAAAAAAAAAAGGTTTTCGAAGTCGGTGAAAAGTACCAACACTAATTCTAAATAATTCAAATACCTAAATAAAATTGTAATTTGAAAAAAAATTTTATCAAATATCTCACTTTTTTTAAATGGAATGATGCCGGGTCATTCGACTTTTTAAAAAGAGGATTTTATAACGATTATTTTGGTACCCCATATGTAGGGGTATTATTTTGCATGTGCCTGTAATAAAGATACTTAATAGCTAGTATAATATTTTAAACAATATAGAAGGGAAATACCCACGATATTAAAAGAAAAATATAAAGTTGTTGCCAATAACGGTTGTGATGTATGTTTTAGTAGTATTCATCAAAAAAAAAGTTTTTGTTGTGCTTACGCATATTGTAATACGAACAAAACTAATAATTTAGCAGAAAATGATGATAAAGCGTGTAAAAAGATTAAGATGTTTGTCTATTTAAACGACACACATCTTTCTTTTAATTTAAAAAAATTTAGTACTTGGTTAAACTATTGTCATACAAGCTATAAAACTGCTCAAGTAAGAGGCGTAAATTTAAAAAGAATTTTTTATTACGCCGGTGTAATTAGTTTATCCAAATTAAACAATAGAATTGTTCCTGTGCTAGAAATGTTATCTTGTAACCACGATGTACCAGCAATAAAATTTAAAACATTCTGGCTCACCGAAAAGGTTAAATGGCCTCCGATAAAGGGAGTCGTTACAGACTTTAGTTTTGCACTAATTCACTCTGTAATTGAAGTCTTTAACGCACCCCATAATTTAACAAGCTACTTAAACGAGTGTTTTGAAAAAGTGGGGGAAAAAAGAAAAAAGTAGAAGTAAGCAATTAATTTCTTTGCATTTATGTTGCTTCATGAAAAATGTAGCTAAACATATTAAAGAATGTTACCAAAACAAAATAAATAGATTTAAGAAAAATGTCTTGATTGACATTATTGCAATGGCCATTAATTTTACCGATTTTAATCATTTGAGAGAGTGGTTCCAAGTATTATGTAATATTCTTTTAATATTAAAATTTCAGAAAAACATTATTAGCATTTTTAGCCTTTTTTGAAAAAAATTAATGTGCTTTAGAATATTAGTGTTTGTGAAATTCTATAGCTTCTTATGCAACCATTTACACGTATGGTGGGTTGTATAACTTTGGGAAAAAAATATTTATTACTACTTAATAATTTTTTATATAATAAATATGAAAATCATAGTTAAATTTGATTTAGTTTTCAATGCTTGCATTCGTCTAGGTTGCTAAAGTGTTAATTCGCCACTAGAGCGGCTGATTTTATAATACAGATCCACTCATCTTTGTCACAACGCAAACAAAGACCCGCTCGACTTTGTTGCATCTATACCCCCCCCCTGGATTGGTGCTTGAATTTCAATTCCGTACAAACAGAATTCAAAGCGTAAGTAATATTATTTTTTATTGTATGTATACACACAGCTAACGAACGAACTACATCATTTAGAAATGCAAGAACTAATAAGTACAATACAACAGTGAAACGTACAAGTACAGAGTTACACAAAGGAAGATTAACAAGCTTAATAACCTAATCAATAACAAAAAAGAAGAAATGAAAAAGAAACAAGAGATTCCAGAACACATACACACATTCTACAAAAAGTTTACAAATTTAAGTGACTTACAACTCACTAAAGAAGAAGAAAACCTCCTAAATAAAGGACATAAATACGCTCCTTCAGTTGGAAAAACAGACCTAGTTAAAATATCCATAGAACTAGACTCAGCTATAAGATTCCTACCGGAGGAAACAGCACTAAGAACTAAATGCAGCAACTTTCTATTGGGGGAGAAAAAGCAAAAAGAACGTAGAAGAAAAGAATCTAATACGGACCCAGAAGAAGAAAAAGAGACGATCAAAAGCCTAAAAAAGAAAATTCAAGAAAAAGATGTCACCGTCACCTTAGCCGACAAAGGATCAGGATTAGTTTTATTAAATAGAGGTACTTACATACAAAAAACTAAAAATTTCCTTAATGAAAATAAATTCACAGAACTTAAATCAAACCCTTTGAATAAATTTATTACAAAAACAAAAGATATATTAAAAACTTGTTCAGAAACAATTAAAAAATACAATAACAATAAATATAACATCCTTCCTATGAACCCACAAATGCCACAACTATAGCCAAATCAAACTACACAAACCAGACCAGTCAATACGCCCAATAGTCACTTTCTATAACTCGCCGACAGATAAAATAGCTAAATTGTTAAATAAAATACTAACTAAAGACATTCAATACAAACCGAAATATATAATTAACAACTCAAAAGAACTGTCAGATAAAATAAAAAACATACGATTACAAACTAATAATAGACTAATCTCTTTTGACATAAAAAAACTTATATACTAACGTTAACATAGAAGAATCATTAAAACTAACTGATACTATTTTAAGAAACAATTTAAAAGACATAACAGAAATAAATCATATCAACCAATTAATCAGACTAACCACTGAACAAAACTTTTGTGTATTTGACAAGAAACATTTTAAAATGGCAGATGGACTCCCAATGGGTTCACCCATAGCTCCAATTCTTGCCAATATTTTTATTGATAACATAGAACAAAAAATTCATAATCTACCATCCTCTAAACATATACTAACTTGGCATAGATACATGGATGACATATTTTGTATTTGGACAGGTGACGAGTCTGAACTAGGTATATTTTTTGAACAAATTAATAAAATACATCCAAAGATTGAATTTACTATGGAAATAGAAACAGAAAATAAACTAAACTACTTAGACTTAACATTAATTAAAAATAATAACTATATAGAATTCGAAATTTACAGAAAACCTACCTTAACAGACTCGTTAATTCCATTTTACTCCAACCATTGTATGCAACACAAATTAGCCGCGTTCCACAGCCTGATACACAGAGCATATAATATTCCACTCACCAAAAATAAACAAGAAAAAGAAATTAAAGTTATTAAGCAATTAGCCTATAATAACAACATACCTATTAACACAATTAATAAACTAATATATAAAAAAGAACAGAAAATAGCCAAAGAAACACTAAACCCTAACTTAACACCTAATAATGAAAACGAAGGGAAAATATATAGAAGTTTTACTTACCAAGGAAACACGACTAACAGACTTCACGACCTATTTAAAGAAGACAAAATAACACCTATTCTTAAAACAAATAAAAAACTTGTTAACATACTAAACAATACGAAAATGAAAACTGAAGAATTAGACAATAGTGGAGTTTATAGAATTGACTGTAAAGATTGTAACTCGATATATATCGGAGAAACAGGTAGAAAGATAAAAACTAGAATAAAAGAACATTGCAATAACAGAACATCTTCCAACTTCGGTAGACACCTAAACGAATTTGACCATAACATTGACAATAATAAAACTAAAGTACTCCACAAAGAGTTGAAAGGCATTAAACTTTCACTATTAGAAGCTTTAGAAATAGAGAAAGCTAAAAAAGATCAAAATATATCACTACTTAACGACCAACTGTTTCTTAACTTTACTCCACTTTTTACACCACTAATATAATTAATCACGTCCGAACTATGTTCTATACACATGTAAACCTTGTATACAAGTTATGTATTATAAATGTATCTTTAAAACTTTGTAAATGTATAAATCACTGTAAATTGTATAAATCACTCAGTATATTACAAATATAAACACTCTGTATAGTTAAAACTAATACCAACTGAAAATAAAGCGAGATTACCAACATAAAATCGTAGGTAACCTATAAATGTCAAAAACCACGCTTGGCTCAAATATTTTCTCGATTTTTAAAGAGAAAAATTTTTAAATATTAACTGCTTAAAACTACGTTTCTACAAAGAAAAAGAAAAATTAAAATAAATATAATTTCAAAGAGTGTATATAGTTGTAAATTTATAAATAGTGTAAAAACCGATCCATGTATATACCATCGAAAATTATAATGTTGAATTTGTGTAATAATTTTGTATTTTGACTCGTATGTAATTATAATTAAGATAAACATACATCATCTAATGTAAATATTTGTTACAGAATTTGTGCTTGAAAATGTGCCAATAAAGGTTACGAAACCGGTCGCAAATACGAATCTTTTATTTCTACCTAACATAAGGACACAGTATATTTTAACCTTCACAATTAAAATACCTTATATAAATATGGATGCATTTAACTCTACTAGATTAATATTATTTTGTTTTAAACCTGTCAATAATATTATGTTTTTCCATTTCAGATCCATACTCAATTAAAGAGCTATATAACCGAATATGTTAGAGGAGGACCAAAAAATTATGCCTATATTGTATATTCACCCGCAAACAATGAATCCAAATTAGTATGTAAAGTAAAAGGTATCACTTTAAATTTTCAAAATTCCAAATCTGTAAATTTTCAAGTTACGAAAGATTTTATCTTCATTAATAAACTGATCCGATTTGTATAAACTAGCACAGCTAGCATGATAACTAAGACCGCATTTTGACCATATTACTTTAACCACAGAAACAGTCTTTTTACATTTATTACACTTATCCATATTCATTTATAGTCCGATAACCGCCCCGTAGGTACGCCTATGTCTGAAGCGTAAAGTACAAATGTTTGCAGCGCGAACAATATGAAATGCAAATTAGCAGCGCGTTACACTACCACTACATACTAACAGAACACGAAAAGACAAAGATTGTTCATAAATGTTAATAATAGAAGCACAACTAATCACTGGGTTACTAATTTATTTATTTAATTCACTCAAGAACATAAGTTTATCACGGAGACATCAACCATGATGTATATTAAAACACATAGGCGTAACAAACTTTATGTATGAATTATTTATATCCAGAGATACTTGATCCTTCGCTACAAAAACAAAATACAGTAATGCGTGAATTCATACTACCTGAAGAATGATTGGCTGCAACACTGGGATTTTTAGCTACTGGGCGGAGTTATGAAGATTTAAAATTTACGACTCGAATTGCTGCGCAAACACTGGGGTATATTATTCGAGAAACACTTGTGAAATTATCCACGAGAAACTTAAGGATAAATACATGAAGGTAGGCAATTATTTCAAAATATTTCAAAATAAAAACTTAAAAAAGGTATTCTTGTGAAATAAAAAATTAGTAATTACACTTTACAACTACAGGGTGTCTATCTACCCTGCCCAAGTAATAGGGCATGGTAATATTCCTGGATTTGAGTATTTTTTACCTAGTGAAGGAAAATTGACGTAAAAATACCCCAATTCTCAACTTTAAAGTCGACGAATTGGGCATATGATTAGACACTTTTACGTCATGCTTTTGTTAACTTATAGGGCAACCAGGAAGTTAAAATAACCACGATTTGACCACAATAAGGAAATATATCTTTAAAGTAGAAAATTGGGAAATCCCTAGGTCAAATTATCATATTTTGTTTACCTAATTTTACCCTTAAAGTTAAAACCTATGAAGACAAGAGTTAAGGAAAGTTTTACTTTAATTTTACTTTTGAAACGCCCGTTAACTACAATATTACTTAAAAGAAAAAATTCCTATTAACTTTAAAGGCAGAATAACCAATTTTTTAGACCTAATAGGCATAATCCTTTGTGGGCTGGTGCATTTAGTTTAAGGTTATAGGTACCTATATATAGTTAATGTTAAAAGCATTTTTGTTAAAATGGGAAGTGTACTACAAAAAACCTTTTCGACTTTCAACAAGCTTTTACAGAAAATATTAAAAAAACATTGGATACTACCGGAGAAGTTTAGATTTATTTTCTACATCTCAAGACTCTGCCCAAAGTTTCTCATCGCTTTGTCAAAATAATGTAAATTTGGAATTAAGAGACACTAGTACTGCTAATAATTTCAATGATGGTAAAATTGTAGTTGAAGAGAATAATGTTATATTCGGTATTGAAAAAAATGAGGATATTCTAACAAATCCAAAATATTTCAACGAGATTTAAAAGAATGGGCGTTAACATATAAAATAACTCAGTCTTCTTTAAATGCACTATTAAATATTACTTCCTACAAACTTATAAGTGTCCCTGCAGATAGCAGGACTTTGTTGGGTACACCGACAAATAAAAATTCAGATATTATACAAATGAGCAATGGAAAATATTGGTATTACGGAATAAAAACTAATTTGCAAACAGCATTCTCTAAACTGACCTGTAATGAAACAATTTCTTTGCTTTTTAATATTGATGAAATATCGCCGTATAATAGTTCATCACTTGAATTTTGGCCAATATTATTCCGAATCGAAAATATGCCTCATTTAAAACCTATGACGGTGGCTTTGTTCTTTGGTCAAGGAAAACCTTTGTTGGAAGATTTCCTTTCACCCTTTGTTAGTGAATTAAATCTTATAATTAAGGAAGAAATTTTAATAAACGGTTACAAATTATTAGTATCCATAAAGTGTTTTATTTGTGACTCTCCAACAAGAAGCTATATCAAAGGTAACACACTTATATTACAAAAATATTTTAATTTATTATATACATGTTAATTTTTAGGGGTGGTTGGTTTTAATGCGCAACATGGCTGCATTAAATGCACAGTTAATGGCGAGTGGGATAAGCAAGGTTGACATATGAGGTTTCCAAAAATCCACTGCCCAAGACGAACAGATGAAAGTTTTAGAAATATGTTCGATGAAGATCATCATAAAATTATTACCCCACTTACAAAACTACCAATCAACATGATTGAAGATGTAATAATTGCCGATAGTTTACATTTATTTGACTTTGGTAACATTGTATATAGACTACTAATAAAATAAACTTACCTTATCTGCCTATTTTAGGTATTATGAGAAAATCTCTCAATGGTTGGTGTCACGGAAGCTATAATTTTATATTTTATAAAAAATTTTTGTAACACTGTACAATTATATTAATTTTCTGGTGTACGGGGTGGTTAGATTTGTAATTCAACATCCTATTAGAATCAGATGCTTTTGAGTAAATATTCATTAATATTCTGTTATCATCATGATTATTATATAACAATAAATCAAGAAAAGGTAACATCCCTTCTTTCTCTGTTTCAATAGTGATTTGAATATCTATATTCACTGAATTGAATATTTCCAACATATGACCAATATTTTCTTTTGGAACAATGGTTAGGCAATCATCCACAAAAATTACGAAAAACTTAGGATCAAAACTCAATTTAGATAAAGCTGTGTCATTAACACCATCCATCACCAAGCTCGCCAAAATTGGGCTAAATGGGACAACCAAAACTTTGTAGAAAAAATTTATCATCATATAAAAAGTAACTAGTAGTTTCCCTGCATAACTGGGTGAGGGATGGTCCCTTGCGTTACCATAAAAATTGATCCCCCTCCAAATAAAAATTTATCGGTTTCAGGGTTTTTTTTTAATTATTGGTTTTTGAAATAACCTGGGTGGGAACTCTTATTTGCGCCACCCTGTATATGTTAAGCCGACTATTCGTAATTGCCAAGTACATGAAACAGGCAGGAGAATTGATTATTTCATGTAATAGGCAAAATATTGCCTAATACGTGAAATAAGCATTTGAATTTGCCGAATACATGAAATCGGCAATGTTTAAAATATTAAATGATTTAAGGTTATGTCGGTTATGTGGATATTATTTCTACATAAGTTGTTTTGTTTTGGTGTATTGCTATTATAAAACAAAGAGTAAAATGGATCAAATAAACAAAAGTAGTCAATTATGGGATGAGGAATATGAAAATCATGTGATAACTACTTTGGAGGCAATAAATAAAAATCAGTTTATGGAGAAAAAAACGGCAGTACTAACATATAAAAAGTACTTTTATGTTTTAAATTTTGTTGGAATAACAAAGGTATGCAAAATTAGAGATAAAAAAATAATACTGAACAGAAAGCATGGAATATAATACGTGACTTGCATACTGCTTGTAGACATAAAGGTGAGAAAGGAACCTACAAAAAAGTTGCAGAACATTACGCGAATATACCAATGTTCTTTATAAAAGATTCCAAATAGATTTAATTGATTATCAAAGCTTGCCTGATCATATAAATATATTTTACTGCAGAAGAGTATAGCGTCCGTATTTTATGAAGAGGGGAAAGAATGATAAGCCGGTATTTCGGACAAATTTTATTACAAAGTAAATTACTTCATTCACTAACGTTTCGCCCTACAAAACGTGGGCTTCTTCAGAGCTATAAAAAACATATAAATTAACATAGAGAAACACATATAAAATTAATTAATATCTACCTCTGAACAGTCTTTTTTGTAATAGGTCAGTAAAGATAAAAGCCATCAAAAACAAATAATCATCATCATCATTCAAATCGTACATACGATTGTTATTTTTATTTTTACACTTTTTTAAAAAACCTAGGAACTTTAATCATTAAATTGCATTAACTAACGAAATTTGTTACAACGAAGGAGAAACCATGTTTTCGATTTTTAAGGTTAAGGTTAATTTTAAGGTCTATAATAATTGACTATAGAGTGTTGTCGCTCTCATTTATAAAACAGATATACAGGGTGAATATATACACGGTGGAACATTAACACCAATATATTTAAAATAAAACTAAACACTAATTATCAATTTGAGCGATACGATGCTTCAATCTGACTAACGGAGTTCATATAATGTTATTCATTATATGACTTAGATAACAAAAATAGAGCAAAGCATTTCTCAAGTAACAGATCACATCTTAGTAATAAGATTACAATAAACAGAGCTAAGTTTCTCTGTGTCGCATCTAAAATTAACACAATTATGAACTTTGGTATTCACCATCTCGCTCACTAATCTCTTATAATAGTTGTATTCCCAATCTAGGACTTTTACTTTAGAGAAATCAAATGAGTGGCCTAACGACCGTACATGGTCAGCCAAAGCAGTATTACTCTCCGAATTTATGTGTTTCAGTTGACTACTTAATTTATGTTGATTGATTCTATTTTTTATATACTGCTTTGTCTGACCAATGTAGCACTTGTTACAGTCTGAGCAAGGGATGTGGTTAATAGCATGTGAGCGCATTAATACATAGGTTTTATCCTTCAAATTCGTAAAAATTCCACCTACACTAACGGTATTGTATGGGGCTAATTGAATATTAGCTTCTAAAAAGACTATTTATTTTACTGGTGATATTTGGAATATTGACAAAACTGCTATAAATCATGTTTGTACGATCTTCTGAAACATTTGTTTAAAAACGACTATATGAAATCTATATATTTTGCATCAGTTTAAAATTTAAATAATTATTTGAAAAAATTAATTATGAGTAGTATGGTAACACATTTTTCTCATTAGTGATAATGACGTCATTAAGTACTTTCTCTTAATGAGGGTCATTAAGTGTTTTCTCTTAATGAGGTAATTAATGACATTGACATTCCTGGAATATTTGTAATGATGTAATAAGATTTTGGGATAAAAAAAGAAATTTAATTTTTTTTAAATAAGAAAAATCTTGAAGAAATAATCCGAATCTAGTTCAATATAAATTTTATTTTATTTGATGATTTGTGTCTGTTATTATTATAATATAAAAATACTAGTTCAATAAAAATTTTATTTGATGAATTTGTGTCTGTTATTATTAAAATATAAAAATAAAAATTTGAATTTTCAAAAAATAAAAAAAATCTTGAACAGATAATCTGAATCTAGTTCAATAAAAAATTTATTTTCTTTGATGATTTGTGTCTGTTATTATTATAATATAAAAATAAAAGTCTGAAAAAGCTACGATTTTCATATTATAAAAATTTTATATTTCAAAATTCAAAATCTTGTAGATGATGAGTACATATATTATGCATCAGTGTAAAATTTAAATAATTATTTGAAAAATTAAATGAAATGTGAAGGAACTTTTAAAGAAAAAAGAGTTTTAATTTTCAAGTAAAAGTATGTAAAATTATAAAAATGTAAATCACCTCTAAAATCATTCAGAAATAAATACTTGCCTTATATTTATTTTAAATATTAATATCGTGCGACTTATGGTGTCACAGGCCCGCGTTTTTATCAAAGCCAAAAATTTTCTGGCCAAACACTTTCAATAAATGTGAACCAGAATTACCCGAGTTAAAGCTAAGTACACATTGCCTCGTAGTCACGAGAAATATTGAACAAGATATATAATTAACATTTTCAAGTTTCTTGCTCTTGTGATAATTGCACCTAGATCATCTATGCCAAGTTCTTTAACCTGACGATCTGTTTTTAGCTTTTGCATTTAGCTTTGAATTCTTCTATACATTCATTGTTTGTGTTTATTGAGTTCGTCGTTTCATATATGTTTCTCCAGAAGTTTTCGGCCCTTACTTTACTTGGAGGAGTGAAATCACTAGTATTAGATTTTTCAAATACTCTTCCAGGTGAAGTAATGAACGTTTGATTTTGTTTGATGAACTCGCTTCGTTCTCTCTGTTTCCTTCTTGCCGCAACCAAAGCTCGGATTTTATCAAGATTGCATTCTTTAGTTTTTCTCAGCCTTTGAAGACTCAATAAGTGATATTTTGCCCGGAATTTCCTTCGCGCTTCTTCAATTTTCTTTGTGGGTCGCTTATTGTCTATGATGTACTCAATTATACTAACTATCCTTGAGGTCCCTTGTCTATACATTTTAATTTTCATGGTAAGTTGGTGAATGCGATGTTCAATCTTTTTAATTTTTTCGTTATTATTTTTGGGTGGTGCAAATGTTGCAGCGATGGTATATAATACACAGTTTATTTCCCATAGATCGCTGGTATTATTGAGATACATTTCTGCTAGCTTGCTGTTCGAATTTTTTGATCTCTTCTGGACTTAGGCTGATATTCTTCTCCTCACTCTCCGGTGTTTTAGGTGTATTTAGATCTGTGTACGTTTCTCGGAGATGTTGTTCGGTAATAGTTGAGCCTTTAAGACATCATTCTTCATGTCTCTTGTCCACTTTATCTTACTACTTCTCTGTGTTTCTCCCTGTTGCAGTACTGCTTCTTCTTGTTCTTCTGCTATATTTTCCACCTCTGTCTTTTCCTCTTCCTCTCCTGAAATATCAATGTCCTCATCGTCGTGGTTGTGTTCTGTTTCTTGTTGAATAAATAGTACCGCGTTGTCACGCAAATTTTGACTTGATAGTGGCATTTCCGGATGTTTGTTTCTCCACAGGTTTTCCAATCTTTTCATGTAGCCTCTTCTTCTCCGGCTACTCTTCTGGTATAATTGTATAAGGTCGTTTTTCAGTTCATGCGTCGATTAAGAGCGCATTTTTGCGTCCTACCGTTGCCAACTTTTTGACGGTTTCCCTCCGAGGCCGGGTTACCATGGTTGACGGTCTTCATCTGCCTTGTAACTGGAACAAATGTTGAGGAGACTCGGGATGATAAGTATCTTCAGGAATTTTAATTCTATTTAATTGTGTTTTTAGATGTTTTGGAACTACTCCTAGCGCAGAAATTATAAGTGGCTCGACAGTTGCTTTTTCCATGTGCCACATTTCTTTTACTTCAATGCATAGATCTATGTACTTGTTAAGTTCTTCCGTATATTTCTTCATGATGTTTAGTGTTTGGGATGGAGATGTCAATTAGAAATGTTTCCTTTACTCGTTTCTCAATTAAAGTTATATCTTGTCTATTATTCATAATCGTAAGGTCTGTGATTATGCTTCTATCCCAGGATACCTTGTATCTCTCATTTTCCTCCACAGGATTTGGCTTATGCTTGTAGTATGGAACTTCATCACTGTCTTTAAATCCGCAAGTTTTAAGTACTTCCTGATGAACTATATTCCCCACTAAATTATGCCTCTCTAGGTATTTTGTTTGGCCTAATATTGGACACCCTGATATTATGTGTTCCAGGTTTTCGGAGAATTGTTTGCATTTGCGGCACTTATCTGATTCGATATTTTCTTTTAGGATGTATTTTCTAAAATTCCGTGTTTTAACTTCCTGATCTTATATGCTAATGACAAATCCTTCTGTTTCAGGGAATAACCTTCCGCGTTTAAGCCATTCCAGCGAAGCATGAATGTCTACATCCTCGTGTTGGAGGCTGTTCCAGTATCTGCCGTGAAGTTGCTTCGAAGACCAGTTATCAATTTTTTCCTGTATGCTTTGTGCTGTTTCCAGAGGTAAGTATTATTTTTCTTCTAGGTTAAGAGGAGTAAGGTGCTTATCAGTTTTAATCACAGCATCTGTTAAATTGTTGTTAGGGTGAGTATAAAAGTAAGTTCGCATTTGCATTATTTGATTTTTACAGCTTAGTACTACATCCTGGATTCCCCTTCCTCCTCTGTTCCTAGGAAGTGTTACCCTTTCAGCGGAAGATCTTGGGTGATGCATTCGGTATTTTGTCATCATAACACGAATTATTCTATTGATTTCTACGAGATCGGTCTTATACCAGTTTACCACAACAAAAGAATAATGGAGTGACGCCATTGCGTACGTATTAATTGCACGTGTCATATTGATAGACTTTAGCTTAGTTTTAAGAACTTTTTTTAATCTGCTCTCCATGTCTTTAATAAGTTTTTCTTTCATCTGTTTATGGTTTATCTTTACGGTTTGATAATTGCCTAGGTATTTGTAGGAACTATCTTTAATTGCTGGTATACTTAAGTATTCCAGTCCGAACTCCATGCCAATGTCAGAGCTTACTTTATGTACTAACTTAATGGTCGATTCAAGTTTTTTTTCTTGTAGATGTGTAAATTTTTAAGTCATCCATATGCAACTGGTGTGATAGTTTACATTGTTGATTTTCTGATTTTAGGTTGAATCCGTACCCAGTTCTAGTTCTAATAATAGTATTTGACAGCAGATTTAGCGCAATGCAAAACCATAATGCGCTGAGGGAATCACCCTGAAATATCCCTCTTCTTAAATGTGTATCTGCAGTTTCTGTTAATTTTTCTCCACTTTTAATGCAGAGCTTTGTAGTCCAGTGCCTCATACTCTTTTCTAGAAAGTTAACTATGCCGCTATCTATTTTGTCAATTCTTAGCACCTCGATCAGCCATGAATGGGGTATGGAGTCAAAGGCTTTCCTGTAATCAATGTAGGCCATGTTTAGATTTCTTTGGTTTTTCCTAGCCTGCCCGAGAACGACTGCATGTATTGTTAATTGCTCCTTACATCCAAGCACGTGTTCCTTGCTTCCTTTCTGTTCATCTGTTAATATTGCATGATTTTCAAGATGTCGGTATATTTTTGTGCGTAATATTGAAGACATTATTTTATACATTGTCGGAAGGCAGGTAATCGGCCTATACTGGGATGGGTCCGACTTATTTTCTGACTTTGATATAAGAAACGTGATGCCATTGGTTAGAAAACGTGGAATATTTTTTCGATTTTTTTAATATAAAGTTAAAGTTATTCGCAACATACTTATGTAAAGATGTAAACTTTTTTATCCAAAAATTGTGCACTTTGTCATTTCCTGGATCTCTCCAATTTAAGGCTGATTTCAGTGCTGTTTTTAGATCATCTTCTGTAATATGCACAGTCTGGGATGTTTCTAGAGTTCCTTTTTTCCGTCTCAATCCGTCCTGCTTATGTGTTATGTTCGAATTCACCTGACCATATATAACTCCAAAAACTTTCAATGTTCGATATTGTTGGTAATTGTTTATCTTCGTTTCTCTGTTCTTCCTTATCAAGATTTCTGTAGAACTTTCTTTGATCAGTTGCAAACATTCTGTTTTGTGTATGTCTTTCTTTTTTCTCCCTTAGTCTTTTAAGCCTTTTACTATAAGCCAATTGTTTCTGTTTCAGGTAATCCAGATGCTCAACTATTTGCGTAAGTAATAGAAATAATTCCTAATTCCCTTTCAGATCTTCAAAAATTTTAGGATTAAAACAACCACAACCTGGAAAGTTAAATTGGTCCTAAAGTGATGAATGTTTATAGTAATTCCCAGAAGGATATCCTCCATCCATCGGTGAGGTTTAATGAACGATTTCCTATTAGTATAAGGCTAGTTAAGCACAAAGATAAATTTTTCCTTTTCTAGGTAACTCCCATTTTGGAAAATTTTCCGCAACAACCAAACATACATCTTCGTACAAAAACTGCCTACCAAATGTTAAACTTAAAAACAAATCGTATATTGAACTAGAAAATTTTTATTTACACTCCACTTAAAATCCTTCCCACAGAAAGAAAAAAAAACGAAACAAACTATAAACCATTTGATATTTCAATTCCAAAGCTTTTCTAATATTTCTGCTGCTACGAATGTACCGGCGAATTGGCGTTCAGTGTCTACGTGACTGCATTCGGATGTACAAAATTCAGCACATTTTTTACATAGTGTAAACAAAAATTTACCATTTGGTTTTATGGGCAACAACGGATGTAAGAGATCAGTAGGAGGCAAGACAACGCACTTTATTAACCCCTCGAAATTTTGAATTTTAATTTTTGAACAATTCTCATTACCTACGTGAATCTTAGGGTGGCCATCTGGGTAAGTTCCGTATTGATATATAAACGGATAGAGTGAACAAATCTCATAATAAAATATTTTCTCACCTGGGGCGCATTTGTGGTGTATCTTAACGGTATTTGTACGCCCTCCATAAAATGCATCCCTAGGATCTAAAATACGTTCATTTACAAATACTCTGCATTGACTGCTCTCTTTTATTAGTCTATTAAATTTCCTACATTTCAACTAAGTTATAACCTGCATATTTAATTGCATTTGATTGAGCGATGATTTTTATCTCCTAATAAACATATAAGCCTGTATTCAGCGACCGTGATAAAAAATTTAGAGACGTCGTTAACGTTAAACAGATGATTAAAAAATATTTCTTCATAAGAAATATTTTTTTAAAGACGTGATTAACTTTAAACTTTAAAAAGAGTCTATAATCTTTATTTTTACCGTCAAAATTACAATCTAGTGGCTGAATTTGCTCGGGATAGCATTCTTCACATCCATGATACCAACATCCTTGGAATTGATAAACTGTCTTTGATGTCTCATTAAAACCATCAACGAGCATACCTTCGGGAAGTCTAACTTCGCGCCCGTTGTAAGCATGTTTCATCGAGTATTTTCGGTGTGCTCAACCCATCTCAGCCACTTGATTGCAATAATTGACTGACTGTCTGCCATACGGTACCCCCCTCGCGGAATTGAACCAATGGTGGATTTTATCAAATAATTGCGTCGAAAAACTAAAATACATGCACTCGCTATTAGTGTGGTTGCTTCCTGAAAAGGATCAACATAATATATTTCTATGAAATTCCTCCAAAAAATTACACACGCCTTACGCAAAATATCTACGTCGCCTAAACAATATTTGATAATTTCCTCTATCATGTTAAATATGTAACCTGTGTTTATTATCTCAGCCTACCATTATAAAAAATAACTCTGGCCCCTGTCGTTCTACATTTCGTCGGCAAAATAGTAATCAATAGCAGGTAATGGACCTATATTGTTGGCATTCGCTTTTGTATTAAATAAATAAGGAAAATAGCCTTTTCTGCATCAAACTTAAAGGTATCGGGTAATTTAGATAGTGGTAGCATAAAAAAATTAAATTGTCTATAAATCTAACATTACCGCTTGTAATTGCCATTAATTTAGTGCCAGACCTTACGATCCCACGCAATAGAATTCTTTAAAATGGTTCTAAACACAAATGACCCATCGTAACCCTTCATGTTATAAACTATTACAATTACTTTAGAATATTTAGAGGCCACCGAAACAATATATTTTAAAAGATATTGTATGGGGTAATCTTGAAAAATATGAACACGTTTACCGCATGAAAGACAATCGTCATTAATTTCATCATTACCGATACAAAGTCTTTACAAACATTTTGTGCAATGCATAGATTTGCTTCGTGTAAAAATTTATCTTTAAAACCGCCATATAATGTTTCTTGTCTACATTCCAAATCGTAAAACATAAACAAAAATAAATGCAAAGTTTTTCTTTTTCCAGGCGTCACGAAATTTTGTCTCATGAAACACATGTGTCTTACTGGCATTAATTCCGCACAATTCTGGCAATATCTTTTATTGTATTCATGTTTAGTTCTACCGCTTATTGTTAGTAAACACAGGTTAGATACTTTAAATAAACCACATATTTTATTTTTATTATGAGTGTCGAAACATTCAGGACCTCTAAATTCCCTGTTGCATTTAGAACATGTTGATTAGCTTTATTACAAGGATTTGGATGAGAAGCTACACATGTGTAAATACATCTTGTATGCCTATTACTCATGCTGTACATTTTTTAACAAAACTCGCAGTAATATCCTTGCAAACTCGCAGTAATATCCTTGCAAAAGCCGAAGTTTAACTAGTTATAACGTTGTAATGGTTATTTTCAAAAAGTATATTTAAAACAACTCTCGTTGGTGATCTAGGACCCTCATAATAAACTGTGCTGCCTTAGCTACAGTTATAAGCAACTAGTGTAAAATCATTTTAAAAAAATTGAAATTGGTGAATATGACCGAAATTACCCGGACGTCATTGCATAAATTTCTAGCTGATAGGTCATACATTGGACCACCTTTTTTAAGTTATAATCCCGTGTCTTTTACGACATATTGTATCAAAATCTAATCCTAGATATTATGGTCTACCAATCGCCTACAGGAAAACTAACTATCGTTGCGTTAATACACATTACGCCACTAACAAAAAATGCCGCATTGCTTTGAACTACTTTACCTACGGTATTCATAACAACGTCGCGCCGGTTGTGAGTTGACCCATGCGTCTATACGATATACCTATCGGTTTACCTAGATTCGCGTCGCTGTAGATTACTATTCCTACTGTCGTCAGCTCGATAACCGTTTTGAACGTACTCTACCAGTTCGTCGAAAGCTTTCTGTAATCATTAAACATTGTCTTTATCCACCTATAATATTTATATTTTTAAAATACTTATGTTTAACCATACAACAGGATCTCCTTTTGCAATATCTTCATTAAAAACAAACGATACTTCTTTTCTGCCGTACCTCATGGTGCCCCGATTAACCGCCCCGCTGCTCGTTACAACTCACCCCGCTTCGTCGATTTCAACCGCATATTTTTGTAAACTCTCATTTTGAATAAGTTTGTCGAATTTATTTGTTGTTCCGGAGAATAAATTATTTATTTTGTATTTTGGACTTTTCATGAGTTCGCGCTCAAGACCCGTTTCCCTTTTTTATAAGCATTGACCCCTGGACATAAAATTTTCTTCACCGGTTAAGCTTAAAACATTGCCAACCATACGATTCGAAGTTGTGTTTCATACCTAGGATGTCCTCAGACCCTCTGTACGGTCCTCAATGTGCGCTCAAGATATTCACTGGATCTACCATAGAAGAATTAGGGAAAGTGTGCCCACTTAGATGTCACCAATCAGCATCCATAGTTATTAACGAGATTCAAGAGAATATCTTCACCGTGACTCACCCGACGCGGGCTACCAACATCAACTGCCCCAATACCCAATACAGAGTCCATGCGAGTGTACGTTATCGTCAGATAATACTACCTTGATACATGACCGCTACCCTTGTGATCTTAGGACAAACCTTGACTTAGCAATCAACCACCATCTACCGGCTGTCTGGACCAACATGAGGTCCTTCATAATGAACCCAGCAAACCCAAACTCCATGCCGACATGCACAGTACTTCATGAATGCCTCGACCCTTAACCTTAACAGTACCACACATTAACGTCTCTCATAATCACTTGACGGATACACTCATGGGACAATGGAGATTAAACAAGGAATGGGCTAATAACTACTCACACCAGTACGGGAAGCATGGAGATGGGATTTTATTCGCCTGGAATGTGATCTTGTCAGCAGCCGTCTGTTTCCTTTTATTAAGACAACACTATGCAGTGGCCGCCGTAGTACCAGTACAACCAGCATTGGGTCAAATGAAACACGATATTTTTGTTGGATTCCTTGGGATGACAGGAGGGGCGATGATCATGATAATGATTTTTATAATGTTTTGGAGCTGCGCTATAAGAATAGGTAGTTATGGAGAAAAGCGGAAAAATTCAGGAAAAGTTAGGACAAGCTTGGTGGAGAAAGGTGTTCAAACTTCCGTAGAAGAGGAAAGGCATAAAGTAGATGCCGCTACAAATAAATTTGTAGAAGTTCTTTTGAATTTCACTTTCGCCGCCCCCATGACACTATCAGCATGAAAGGGCGAATTTTGACACAAAACCTGATAAGTATTCCAGAACCGTTAATACAAATTCATTTGTTGCTGACATGCAGTTGAATTATTATACAACAATGTTTCAACAAATGTTTGATTTAAAATATGAAGATTTTAAATATTCCAAAACAGAAATTAATATATTGGGAATACAATGTAAACAATATATTCAAAATCAGAAGGAATTCTTAAATTCACATATGGCTAATCCTGTCCATTTGTGCAATAACCAAGGCACCAATGAGTGGCACTACCTAAGAACTTATTATATAACTGCTTCGGTGGTTAAAACATTTTTAGCAGTAAGAAGCGACAGAGCCAAAATAAACATATTTAAACAACATATGTATAATATGGACAAAGTTAAAACAAGTGCCATGGTGTATAGTACAAGAAATGAAGAAAATGCACGAAATGAATATAAGCGACTAAATAATAGTGAAGTAGTTTTTCAAGTACGATTGGCAGTGAATAAAAATCTCCCTTATTTAGCATGTAGCAGTGATGGTGTTATTTTAAATAATCAAAAAGTTGTGCGTGTCTTGGAAATAAAGTGTCCAAGATGTGGTACGGGAAATTAGGACGTTATCAAACTTTTACCATAATTGGTACGTTCCTGAAATGTTTTGCATGAGAGTTCCTAGAAACTTAGTTCCTCTCGAATTTAATTTATTTAGCTTTTTTACTAAATAGCTGTGATATGCAGTGGATTATACCTCCTGGGGATACAACTTTAAAAAAATGCTCCTTGTGCTTTACCTCATAGGTGGTGTGGAAAAGAGCAATTAATACATGTGTGAATCTAGGAGAATAGATAATATTTCTGAAAATAAAAATGATTTTAAAAAAATGTTCCTTCATAATTTTCTATACAGAGTGTCCAGAAATTAAGCGGCCAAATTTTAGGAGGCGATTCTACAACTAATTTTAAGAAAAAAACTTCCTATAAACATGTGTCCGATTTCGCTTCTTAAGAGAGCTACAGCCCTTTAAATATTGTGACTAAAACTAGGTTTTTTGTCATTTATTTGAAAACGGTTTGTAATAAAAATTTGAAATTTGGTGTAAAGACTAATACTTAAATAATATTTTCTGATTCCATGGTAGCTAGGAGCGTAATAAAGAGCAGAGCCTCACTCAAAGAGAAAAATATCGGCATTTCCCAAGATCTAACAATTAATCAACAAAATTGCCTTAAATCCAAGAAGGAAGAACTCCGAACTCGGATCTCTCAAGGTGAAAAAGATATAACAATTAAATATATCAACAATAAGCCGGAAATTGTAACGCACCCAGCCTTAACCCACAATGTACAACATAGAATACACAAATGCTATGAATAGTGACTTGGCTATTAGAAGTTATGAGGTTGTAAACAGCAACTTTGGTGAGAAAGAAAACATTGATACTAGTAATAATATCGTTACTGATCAAGAACTTCCTGCTATTCAATTTAGAAAAATTTGCTAATAAGAATATTGTCCAGCAAGCTAAAAAAATGATTAATAGATCAAACAAAAAATTAAGTCCATTGATAGTTGGTGACAATGTGCTTATAGGTAAATTGATCTGAATTTTGATTAATAATTTGAATTTTATTTAACTTCGTTAAATTATTTGTTTAACAGATTATTGTATAATTATTTACAGGTGTTAGTGAATTTGTAACAAAACGAGCAACAGACGGGGTCGTTGTTGATGGGTTGCAGTGTTAGGGCAGAAATAAAGCTAGATTCTTGCTCCAAAAACCGTCTTAAACGGGCATTTATTTTCACTAAATTTACAATCACGTGCTCGGATACGGCACGGTAAAGACGCAACCTGAGAAATTACAAGTATAAATACACATATTTTAAACTACACATACGCACATCTTACCTGAGTACCAGGTACAAGAAACACACTTAAACTATTTACAATTTGCACGTTTCCAGGCACCATAAGGCTACTCATACGCCGAATGAAAAACCACCAAACGAAATGACAATTACCGGAAAACTCAGCGGCCATGCAAGCACTTGCGCGGAGCAGGTTATTTTAGCGCGGGTACTTTTAAAATCCCGGAGTTCGTTACAAATTTGACCGAGGAAGGGGCGATCCTGCCAATCTAATTGGAGTAATTATGGCGGGAAATGAAGGAAAATTCCGAATTAGTACCAAGCATGGTATTGTAAATAATTGGCTTGAAAGAAATTCTCTACAATCAACAAAATTTAAAAAACTAAAAATATGTGATGTTCCAGATTATGAAGCCAACTTACAAACTCTTGTACGTAAAGGTTCTGTCGGTTCCGGGCAAGGGTATAAGAGATGTAATTGTACCCAAATATGTCAGTCGAAAAGATGCAAATGTTTCAAAAATAATGTCCAACGTAATTTAGCATGTCATTCTGGAAGAACTTGTAAGAATCTATAATTATTTAATGTATGTGTTTATTAAGTTTATAACAATTATTTTATTTAATTAAAATATATATTTGTTTTATTTTACTTAATAAAAGTAACTTCGTTTTTAAAAGGCACATTTATAATTTCAAACTAATAGTGATGCATGCTTCGTTAGTTGTTAATTTCTCGTACAAAAGAAAAGTATTTTACGTTGCGGCACTTGCGGTTAATTTACTTTTATTTTTAAGAAGACTTCTGTTTTGTTTATTTCATGAAATGGGCACAAACTGTTTGATTGCACCTTGAACCTTGAGAGATAACAAACTGTTTGATTGCTGATTTCATGTAATAGTTACTGCACTGCTTATTTCATGAATTCGGCAAAATTTTGCAGATTTCATGTACTTGGCAATTACGAAGATTCGGCGTAACATTCATGTAATATACATAAGTTATGTTATAAGAATATTTTTATTTTGGTTGAAAATAATTGTTTGCTACTTTTTGTAAATTCCAGTATTTACTATTTTAAAGTATACACAAATGATAAACATAATTAAAATCTTTTAAATACCGTTCACAATAAAAAGGCAAAGTACGAAGTTGATGTACAAGCCCAGCACATATGTAAATCACAGCGGTAATACATAAAGGCGATTATTTTAAACAACTATGGCAATGTAAAGAGCTGATGCCGCTATGCGTTCATAATTTGACGGCACTCCTACGTCGGACCGTGCGTCGGCCGGAGTCTCCTATAGGCATTGGCCCATTGCTTTTTGACGGCAGGGGCCAGCTGCTACCAATACAGGCAGCATATTTTCGGCCTACCGTCGGCCGGTTAAATATTGTTAGCTGGGAAAGTTCAGAGGCTTATAACTTCTTAGGGGTGCATTTTTTGATATACTGGGTGACAATTTTTTAGCGGTGATAGAGGAAGTGAAACTAAGCATTTTTGACTTATAAAGTATTGCTCGGAAATGCTTCCTTAAAAAGTTACACCACTTCAAAAATTTAAAAAAAAAGTTTTTTGTAAATAAAATAAATATTACGAGATATTAATTTTAAATTTTGGCGATAGTTTTTTCACATAAGGATACACATTTACGACCAATAAAAATATTTTCAGGGGCCTTACATTTGGGGGTGGGGTCGTCAACTTTATTTGATCATATCTTTTGTTTCTTTACGTTTTTGGTAATTTTAAAAGTACTAAAATAATCCTTGATCAACGTTCTCCAGTAAAGGTACTATTGTAAGTCGCTCCGGTGCTTAGTTTAAGAGTTAAAGCAGATTTTATAATTTTGAGCTAAAATTATAATTTTAAAAAACAACATCAAAGTATGGGCGAATCTGAGTAAACTCAGGCGGTTCCTGGACTAATTATCGGATGGAAGTGGCAGGATAGAGAAGTTTCCACCAAGGGTTATTGCTGACAAGGGCTACTTTTGTAAACAATATTAAGGTAGGTAGATAGGTCTTTTGTCCAGTATTTCTTGTGTTTTTCTGGGTTTTGCCATTCGTAGCCGAGCGAGTACCACCTCCCAAGCTGCTGGAGCCCTAAGCTTAGCGACAATATTCTGTACTTTTATTTATGTAAATACGTTTTATTTCATAGCAATTATTTTATTGTTGTGGAATTTCCCAAAGAAAGGCTTAACGGAAAGACACCGGTAGCAATTATATCATCAACTTGGTTGATTGAAGAGAAAGATGACATATGTTTATGGCCAAATAACTTCAAAAGACACACATCTTTCTTTTAATTTAAAAATTTTACTTCGTTAAACTATTGTCATACAACCTATAAAACTGCTCAAGTAAGAGGCATAGAAAAAGATTACGTAAAAAATAAGGTTTTAACGATGCAACCGAATGAATATTTAACCGAGTGTGTATTAAATTCAAACGTAAAACTCATTAAAGCATCTAAAAATAAACAAAAAATTAAAACTTCTGATACAATAAGAACTATAAAAAAGGAAATAGTTTCGAAAAATGTTAGAGACCAAGATGAGTATCCCGAACTACTTTCTTATACTTTAGATCACCAAGAATTTGTGAAGCATTTCAAAATTCCTTTCAGTGTAAGGAACAACTAACATTTTTAAAAAATGCAGGACATGCTTTAATTTATTTTGATGCTACTGGCGGGGTGGTTAAAGAACCTCCTGATGTAAATTTAAAAAGTATTTTTTATTACGCCGGTGTAATAAGTTTATCCAAATTAAACAATAGAATTGTTAAATGGCCTCCAGTAAATGGAGACGTTACAGAGTTTAGTTTTGCACTAATTCACTCTGTAATTGATGTCTTTAACGCACCCCATACTTTAACAAGCTACTTAAGCGAGTGTTTTGAAATAGTAGGGGAAGAAACAAAAACTAGAAGTAAGCAATTAATTTCTGTGCATTTATGTTGTTCTCACTTCATGAAAAATGCAGCTATACATATTGAAGAATGTTACCAAAACAAAATAAATAGATTTAAGAAAAAGGTCTTAATTGACATTATTGCAATGGCCATTAATTTTGCCGATTTTAATCATTTGAAAGAATGGTTCCAAGTATTATGTAATATTCTTTTAATACCTAATAAAAATAACGAGGTTTTAGATAGCTTAAAATTTTTTAATACCTTTGAAAAAAAATACTGTAGAGGCAGAGGAAAACTCTACTACTGAAGAAAGCGAGGAAGAAAGTTGTTTAGACGACTTAATACATTATGACGATTCAAAAATCACTTTGTTTAAAAAAAGTAGATTCGTTCAATATTTATATATAATGACATACTGTTAATAAAAGTTTTAGTCCAATAAAAGAAACTACTGTCGATTCCTTAAAAAATGTCAGTACAGAATTAGATTTCACACAAAAAGATAAAACAATAGACATTTTTTATAATTTATTAACTTGCAAAGACGAAAGTGTAGTTGAATCTTTCAATAAAGCATTCCCTCTTTCTCAAAATTTCAAAATACAACTCCAGCTTTTCTTTACTTTGGGTAATCAAACATGTTTGTCTGGATCTTCCCTTAGATTCAAAGTATAATTTACAATCATTTTCATTGGAAATGCAAAAAATGCTCCTAGAACGTTCCGATAATATGAAAGATAGATGTTTAATATGCGGTGAAATGGAAATTAAAATAAGAAGTCTAGATATCGACAGTGTCCAGTGCGAAAAATGCGAACGCTGGGTACACCAACATTGCGAAAAAAGACCAATTTACGATGAAAAGTCATATTTAATTGAAGCTGTAGTAGAATATAATTGCATTTTATGTACATCAGACATTGTTTTATTTAAAAATGGTTTAGTAAAAGATGTAAAGCACTATTTAAAAAATATGACTCCAAAAGCATCTACAAAAAGGGAGTTTACAGTTGCGTCTTACTACAACAATACAAAAAAGTTTCGTAATTTGTGCAATCTTGATTATGAATCTCTTGACATGATGAAGGAATTGACCTGTTTTCTTCTTGACACGTATCTTGAATTAAAAAATCGTGAATATTCTCAAACCCAATACACAACTCGAAACAATTTCAATCTTTTTTCCGAATACTTTCCAAAATTTAACAATGAAAATATAGTCTTGTGGCCGGTTTTAAGTGAACACCATCATTATCGATTACTAGTTGCAGATTTTCCCAAAAGAAATTTTATATTATTGATTCTATTAAAAGAGATAATCAAATGCTATCCGTTATAACTAAACGCTTTTTAAATTTGTTTAAAAATATCTGCGATCATATGAATGTCGAATGTAATTTAAAGATAGAACTTTTTGAAGATCACTATTATGAAACCGATGCTTATAACTGTGATATGTTTGTTCTTCATTTTATTGACAATATCGTTTGTGCTAAATCGTTTAAAACATCTTATAATCCCACAGATCATAGACTGGAAGTTATGTCATTTCTTTCAGAGAAATCTGATAATATGCGTAATATGTGTTTAATATGTAACAAGGGTTTGAACAAAATAGATAATGATATGTTTAAATGCGTTCTATGTAAAAGAGAAATTCACAAAAGATTTTGAAAATGCCAAAGAAGAAATGGTTTTCGTGTTAAATTTATGCTTGCTTACTAAACGATGTCATTTATGCATAACAAAATAAAATCTGGGGTAAGATTACAAAAAAAAATTATTTAAAAACTTAAAAAAATGTAAAATGTTTAATTTGGGAATGCAAATAGATAAATAATGTTAAATATTGTTGTACTAAGCTAAATAAATGACATGGGCTGTGGTGTACATTTGTACCCTAAAATAAAAACAATATTTTTTTTATTTTTTGTATCATTTTTTTAATTATTAAAACAACCAAATTTTAACATAATGTATTTATTTTAACTAAAGAACAAAGCTAAGTTAAGAAAAACATTTGTTTAAAAACGACTATATGAAATCTATATATTTTGCATCAGTTTAAAATTTAAATAATTATTTGAAAAAATTAATTATGAGTAGTATGGTAACACATTTTTCTCATTAGTGATAATGACGTCATTAAGTACTTTCTCTTAATGAGCGTCATTAAGTGTTTTCTCTTAATGAGGTAATTAATGACATTGACATTCCTGGAATATTTGTAATGATGTAATAAGATTTTGGGATAAAAAAAGAAATTTAATTTTTTTTAAATAAGAAAAATCTTGAAGAAATAATCCGAATCTAGTTCAATATAGATTTTATTTTATTTGATGATTTGTGTCTGTTATTATTATAATATAAAAATACTAGTTCAATAAACATTTTATTTGATGAATTTGTGTCTGTTATTATTAAAATATAAAAATAAAAATTTGAATTTTCAAAAAATAAAAAAAATCTTGAACAGATAATCTGAATCTAGTTCAATAAAAATTTTATTTTCTTTGATAATTTGTGTCTGTTATTATTATAATATAAAAATAAAAGTCTGAAAAAGCTACGATTTTCATATTATAAAAATTTTATATTTCAAAATTCAAAATCTTGTAGATGATGAGTACATATATTATGCATCAGTGTAAAATTTAAATAATTATTTGAAAAATTAAATGAAATGTGAAGGAACTTTTAAAGAAAAAAGAGTTTTAATTTTCAAGTAAAAGTATGTAAAATTATAAAAATGTAAATCACCTCTAAAATCATTCAGAAATAAATACTTGCCTTATATTTATTTTAAATATTAATATCGTGCGACTTATGGTGGCACAGGCCCGCGTTTTTATCAAAGCCAAAAATTTTCTGGCCAAACACTTTCAATAAATGTGAACCAGAATTACCCGAGTTAAAGCTAAGTACACATTGCCTCGTAGTCACGAGAAATATTGAACAAGATATATAATTAACATTTTCAAGTTTCTTGCTCTTGTGATAATTGCACCTAGATCATCTATGCCAAGTTCTTTAACCTGACGATCTGTTTTTAGCTTTTGCATTTAGCTTTGAATTCTTCTATACATTCATTGTTTGTGTTTATTGAGTTCGTCGTTTCATATATGTTTCTCCAGAAGTTTTCGGCCCTTACTTTACTTGGAGGAGTGAAATCACTAGTATTAGATTTTTCAAATACTCTTCCAGGTGAAGTAATGAACGTTTGATTTTGTTTGATGAACTCGCTTCGTTCTCTCTGTTTCCATCTTGCCGCAACCAAAGCTCGGATTTTATCAAGATTGCATTCTTTAGTTTTTCTCAGCCTTTGAAGACTCAATGAGTGATATTTTGCCCGGAATTTCCTTCGCGCTTCTTCAATTTTCTTTTTGGGTCGCTTATTGTCTATGATGTACTCAATTATACTAACTATCCTTGAGGTCTCTTGTCTATACATTTTAATTTTCATGGTAAGTTGGTGAATGCGATGTTCAATCTTTTTAATTTTTTCGTTATTATTTTTGGGTGGTGCAAATGTTGCAGCGATGGTATATAATACACAGTTTACTTCCCATAGATCGCTGGTATTATTGAGATACATTTCTGCTAGCTTGCTGTTCGAATTTTTTGATCTCTTCTGGACTTAGGCTGATATTCTTCTCCTCACTCTCCGGTGTTTTAGGTGTATTTAGATCTGTGTACGTTTCTCGGAGATGTTGTTCGGTAATAGTTGAGCCTGGGTATTTTTGAATCCATTTTGCATGAAGCCTTGTCATATATCCACGTTTTGTTGGCTGGCTTTCTTCATACGCTTTTAAGACATCATTCTTCATGTCTCTTGTCCACTTTATCTTACTACTTCTCTGTGTTTCTTCCTGTTGCAGTACTGCTTCTTCTTGTTCTTCTGCTATATTTTCCACCTCTGTCTTTTCCTCTTCCTCTCCTAAAATATCAATGTCCTCATCGTCGTGGTTGTGTTCTGTTTCTTGTTGAATAAATAGTACCGCGTTGTCACGCAAATTTTGACTTGATAGTGGCATTTCCGGATGTTTGTTTCTCCACAGGTTTTCCAATCTTTACATGTAGCCTCTTCTTCTCCGGCTACTCTTCTGGTATAATTGTATAAGGTCGTTTTTCAGTTCATGCGTCGATTAAGAGCGCATTTTTGCGTCCTACCGTTGCCAACTTTTTGACGGTTTCCCTCTGAGGCCGGGTTACCATGGTTGACGGTCTTCATTTGCCTTGTAACTGGAACAAATGTTGAGGAGACTCGGGATGGTAAGTATCTTCAGGAATTTTAATTCTATTTAATTGTGTTTTTAGATGTTTTGGAACTACTCCTAGCGCAGAAATTATAAGTGGCTCGACAGTTGCTTTTTCCATGTGCCACATTTCTTTTACTTCAATGCATAGATCTATGTACTTGTTAAGTTCTTCCGTATATTTCTTCATGATGTTTAGGGATGGAGATGTCAATTAGAAATGTTTCCTTTACTCGTTTCTCAGTTAAAGTTATATCTTGTCTATTATTCATAATCGTAAGGTCTGTGATTATGCTTCTATCCCAGGATACCTTGTATCTCTCATTTTCCTCCACAGGATTTGGCTTATGCTTGTAGTATGGAACTTCATCACTGTCTTTAAATCCGCAAGTTTTAAGTACTTCCTGATGAACTATATTCCCCACTATATTATGCCTCTCTAGGTATTTTGTTTGGGCTAATATTGGACACCCTGATATTATGTGTTCCAGGTTTTCGGAGAATTGTTTGCATTTGCGGCACTTATCTGATTCGATATTTTCTTTTAGGATGTATTTTCTAAAATTCCGTGTTTTAACTTCCTGATCTTGTATGCTAATGACAAATCCTTCTGTTTCAGGGAATAACCTTCCGCGTTTAAGCCATTCCAGCGAAGCATGAATGTCTACATCCTCGTGTTGGAGGCAGTTCCAGTATCTGCCGTGAAGTTGCTTCGAAGACCAGTTATCAATTTTTTCCTGTATGCTTTGTGCTGTTTCCAGAGGTAAGTATTCTTTTTCTTCTAGGTTAAGAGGAGTAAGGTGCTTAGCAGTTTTAATCACAGCATCTGTTAAATTGTTGTTAGGGTGAGTATAAAAGTAAGTTCGCATTTGCATTATTTGATTTTTACAGCTTAGTACTACATCCTGGATTCCCCTTCCTCCTCTGTTCCTAGGAAGTGTTACCCTTTCAGCGGAAGATCTTGGGTGATGCATTCGGTATTTTGTCATCATAAGACGAATTATTCTATTGATTTCTACGAGATCGGTCTTATACCAGTTTAACACAACAAAAGAATAATGGAGTGACGCCATTGCGTACGTATTAATTGCACGTGTCATATTGATAGACTTTAGCTTAGTTTTAAGAACTTTTTTTAATCTGCTCTCCATGTCTTTAATAAGTTTTTCTTTCATCTGTTTATGGTTTATCTTTACGGTTTGGTAATTGCCTAGGTATTTGTAGGAACTATCTTTAATTGCTGGTATACTTAAGTATTCCAGTCCGAACTCCATGCCAATGTCAGAGCGTACTTTATGTACTAACTTAATGGTCGATTCAAGTTTTTTTTCTTGTAGATGTGTAAATTTTTAATTCATCCATATACAACTGGTGTGATAGTTTACATTGTTGATTTTCTGATTTTAGGTTGAATCCGTACCCAGTTCTAGTTCTAATAATAGTATTTGATAGCAGATTTAGCGCAATGCAAAACCATAATGCGCTGAGGGAATCACCCTGAAATATCCCTCTTCTTAAATGTATATCTGCAGTTTTTGTTAATTTTTCTCCACTTTTAATGCAGAGCTTTGTAGTCCAGTGCCTCATACTCTTTTCTAGAAAATTAACTATGCCGCTATCTATTTTGTCAATTCTTAGCACCTCGATCAGCCATGAATGGGGTATGGAGTCAAAGGCTTTCCTGTAATTAATGTAGGCCATGTTTAGATTTCTTTGGTTTTTCCTAGCCTGCCCGAGAACGACTGCATGTATTGTTAATTGCTCCTTACATCCAAGCACGTGTTCCTTGCTTCCTTTCTGTTCATCTGTTAATATTGCATGATTTTCAAGATGTCGGTATATTTTTGTACGTAATATTGAAGACATTATTTTATACATTGTCGGAAGGCAGGTAATCGGCCTATACTGGGATGGGTCCGACTTATTTTCTGACTTTGATATAAGAAACGTGATGCCATTGGTTAGAAAACGTGGAATATTTTTTCGATTTTTTTAATATAAAGTTAAAGTTATTCGCAACATACTTATGTAAAGATGTAAACTTTTTTATCCAAAAATTGTGCACTTTGTCATTTCTTGGAGCTCTCCAACTTAAGGCTGATTTCAGTGCTGTTTTTAGATCATCTTCTGTAATATGCACAGTCTGGGATGTTTCTAGAGTTCCTTTTTTCCGTCTCAATCCGTCCTGCTTATGTGTTATGTTCGAATTCACCTGACCATATATAACTCCAAAAACTTTCAATGTTCGATATTGTTGGTAATTGTTTATCTTCGTTTCTCTGTTCTTCCTTATCAAGATTTCTGTAGAACTTTCTTTGATCAGTTGCAAACATTCTGTTTTGTGTATGTCTTTCTTTTTTCTCCCTTAGTCTTTTAAGCCTTTTACTATAAGCCAATTGTTTCTGTTTCAGGTAATCCAGATGCTCAATTATTTGCGTAAGTAATAGAAATAATTCCTAATTCCCTTTCAGATCTTCAAAAATTTTAGGATTAAAACAACCACAACCTGGAAAGTTAAATTGGTCCTAAAGTGATGAATGTTTATAGTAATTCCCAGAAGGATATCCTCCATCCATCGGTGAGGTTTAATGAACGATTTCCTATTAGTATAAGGCTAGTTAAGCACAAAGATAAATTTTTCCTTTTCTAGGTAACTCCCATTTTGGAAAATTTTCCGCAACAACCAAACATACATCTTCGTACAAAAACTGCCTACCAAATGTTAAACTTAAAAACAAATCGTATATTGAACTAGAAAATTTTTATTTACACTCCACTTAAAATCCTTCCCACAGAAAGAAAAAAAAACGAAACAAACTATAAACCATTTGATATTTCAATTCCAAAGCTTTTCTAATATTTCTGCTGCTACGAATGTACCGGCGAATTGGCGTTCAGTGTCTACGTGACTGCATTCGGATGTACAAAATTCAGCACATTTTTTACATAGTGTAAACAAAAATTTACCATTTGGTTTTATAGGCAACAGCGGATGTAAGAGATCAGTAGGAGGCAAGACAACGCACTTTATTAACCCCTCGAAATTTTGAATTTTAATTTTTGAACAATTCTCATTACCTACGTGAATCTTAGGGTGGCCGTCTGGGTAAGTTCCGTATTGATATATAAACGGATAGAGTGAACAAATGTCATAATAAAATATTTTCTCACCTGGGGCGCATTTGTGGTGTATCTTAACGGTATTTGTACGCCCTCCATAAAATGCATCCCTAGGATCTAAAATACGTTCATTTACAAATACTCTGCATTGACTGCTCTCTTTTATTAGTCTATTAAATTTCCTACATTTCAACTAAGTTATAACCTGCATATTTAATTGCATTTGATTGAGCGATGATTTTTATCTCCTAAAAAACATATAAGCCTGTATTCAGCGACCGTGATAAAAAATTTAGAGACGTCGTTAACGTTAAACAGATGATTAAAAAATATTTCTTCATAAGAAATATTTTTTTAAAGACGTGATTAACTTTAAATACAGTCTATAATCTTTATTTTTACCGTCAAAATTACAATCTAGAGGCTGAATTTGCTCGGGATAGCATTCTTCACATCCATGATACCAACATCCTTGGAATTGATAAACTGTTTTTGATGTCTCATTAAAACCATCAACGAGCATACCTTCGGGAAGTCAAACTTCGCGCCCGTTGTAAGCATGTTTCATCGAGTATTTTCGGTGTGCTCAACCCATCTCAGCCACTTGATTGCAATAATTGACTGACTGTCTGCCATACGGTACCCCCCTCGCGGAATTGAACCAATGGTGGATTTTATCAAATAATTGCGTCGAAAAACTAAAATACATGCACTCGCTATTAGTGTGGTTGCTTCCTGAAAAGGATCAACATAATATATTTCTATGAAATTCCTCCAAAAAATTACACACGCCTTACGCAAAATATCTACGTCGCCTAAACAATATTTGATAATTTCCTCGATCATGTTAAATATGTAACCTGTGTTTATTATCTCAGCCTACCATTATAAAAAATAACTCTGGCCCCTGTCGTTCTACATTTCGTCGGCAAAATAGTAATCAATAGCAGGTAATGGACCTATATTGTTGGCATTCGCTTTTGTATTAAATAAATAAGGAAAATAGCCTTTTCTGCATCAAACTTAAAGGTATCGGGTAATTTAGATAGTGGTAGCATAAAAAAATTAAATTGTCTATAAATCTAACATTACCGCTTGTAATTGCCATTAATTTAGTGCCAGACCTTACGATCCCACGCAATAGAATTCTTTAAAATGGTTCTAAACACAAATGACCCATCGTAACCCTTCATGTTATAAACTATATATTATCTGTGACGTCTGTGGTTTGGTAATAGCAGGAAAAAATTAATTGGCTTTTTTGCAGACAATTTTCTGTATTGTTGTTTAATAAAACATACAGCTAACGTTTCGCCTAGCCAACGCAGGCTTCATCAGAGCTACAAAATTAAAAACGAATAATGAAAGTACATTCACCACAAAATATTATTATTAAAATAAAACACATATATTGTCAATCTTTAATTACAGTGAAATTGGTTAAAAAACTATCTTAAAACTTGTGAAACTTTTTTCTTTATGACCGCGTGGGTAACCTCAAATTAACTTGAAGAATTCTAAGAAACACAACTTACCAATAAGTCGATTTAACAACAATTTGTCAATTATGAAATTCGCATTCATTAAACTTATATAACAACAGTGATCTTTTTTAATTAATTTTAGCATTAATCACTTCCTTGATGATTGACAAAGATTTATCGATCATAGATCGCATATGAACAGAGATTGGTGGTAACCATAGAGTGTACAATGGCGAGAATTATACATTACAAAGCGCATATGAAATATACAGTGTGTCATTTCAATAGATGTACGCTCATCACAAGCAAGCATAAAACGTTACATGTATAAATATTCTAATCACCGTCATAAAGTTATTCGTCAAATGAATTACATATTAATAATGTTACAGTACATTTTACTTAGTTTGTCTGTGTCACAACGGAAGTTAACACATTTATTTTTGCTGATATATAGCATTTCGCTGACTAGTCTCTTATAGTAATTATGTTCGTTGTCTAAGACTTCTACCTTATTAAAATCAAATTGGTGCTTGGTGGTAATTACATGTTGGACCAAAGCTGTAGCACCTTCTCTAGCTGACATATCATTATTACAACTTGACTTATGTTGTTGTACACGTTTTTTTAAATATTGTTTTGTCTGGCCGATATAGCAGTGGTCGCAGTCTTTACATGGTATTTTATATATGACGTTTGATATTCTGTCATTGCTAGTCTTATCTTTGAGTTTAGTGTATATGGTTTTTAATGTTAAGGTGTTATAAGTCGCCAACTTAATATTATAGTTACAAAAAATCTTTTGCAATTTATTAGTAAGTGTAGGTGCGTTGATGAATCTACTATAAACTAAGTTATCTTTTTCTTTAATCGTACGTTCACTATTAGTACTATAAAAAATTATGTTTATGAGTTTAACGGGATAGTTGTTATTCACTAAAATTTCTTTGGCTATTTTATAGTTTTCCGAGTGAAATTTACTTTGACTTAGAGTTTGGATCCTATTTTTAAATTGCTTAACGATTCCAAGTTTTTGTGTTATTGGGTGGAATGAGTGGTAATTTATACATCTATTAGAATTAATTGCTTTTCTATGCCAGTTGATATCAATACGATTATTGTCACTTCTGGTTAATAATAAATCTAGGAAAGGGAGACTTTTATCTTTCTCCCTTTCGCAAGTGAATTTAATCTTACCATGGACACCATTGAATATGTTTAAGATAAAATTAATGTCATTTTCTGGAATAATCAAAATAATGTCATCGACATATATCTTGATTAATGGAATGACACAGGGTGTTCGATTTATGGCCTCTTTTAGGATG